>JAWQUS010000024.1:21577500-22177500 GCA_036365455.1 Macrosoma leucophasiata | reverse complement strand
TGGCAACGCACACGCCGCAGCACGGTGCACGGCCGAACAGGCGAGCGAGACCTTCCCACCCGCCACCGGCGCTGTTCCTTGATTGTTTGTTTTAATTTTATTGACATACATTATTTTGTTTATACGCGTACTCAACTTAAAAATCGAAATATTCGGGGCTTTACAGAACTGTATCTTTACAATACCTATCTTCTCTTCCATCAAATGTACCAGCAAACGACTTTTTAGCAATGCTGTATTGGTATATGATGAGCTATAAAACCGGTTGTTGGGGAAACAGCGTGAAATATTTTTTTATAAAAATTAATCTCCCTGTTTAAAATAAATTTCGATTAATATTATTCAATTCTTTTATTTTGATTAATAATATTCGACTTAAATACCTAATTAACAAAGAAATAAAGACTGCATTCTTATTTTCATTTCAATTCCTAAATGAAATTGTGTCATTCACTCATCTTTTTTTTGGTATGTGTGTGTTTTTTTTATGTCTGTAGGTTGACAGACAAGCAGACGGGCCACTTGATGGAAAGTGGTCACCGTCGCCTATGAACATTTGCAACACCAGGGGAGTTGCCAACGCGCTGCCAGCCCTGAAGGACTCCTTTGACGCCATTTTTGAAGAACCTCTTAATAGGTGCTACACCTAGGGAACACCTCAGAGGGAAGTTCGTTCCACAATTTACACGTTCTGGGCAACAACGAACGTGAAAACCGCACCGTTGAGCACTGCCAGGTGTCCAGTCGGTGTGGATGGAACTTCTCTCTTCGGTGGGTAGTACGGTGTAGGAAAATAGATGGTAGCACATTGTCAAACAGTTCAGCAGAGCACTCACCATTGTAGAGACGGTACAACACGCACATACTCTCAATGTCTCTGCGTAGGCTCCAATGTTCGAGCCTGTAAGTAAGTCCTGAATCGTTAACAATACGAACGGCGTTTTTGTAGGGAGTCAAGTGGACCAAGCTAATATTTGGGGGCTCCCGCCCACAAATGAGTATGAGTAGTAGTAGCTGCCCCGAAGTGAAAGTGAATACTGCCTGGCTTTGTTAAGCACCCCTAGCTTTTTGGATGCCAACTTGGTCTTACACTCAATGTGACTCCCGAATTGCACTTCGTTCGATATGTCAACGCCCAGGATACAGATACTCTTACCAACGGCGATCGGAATGCCCTGGAACTGTAGTGCTACAATGCATGGAGTTTTTTTAGCGGTGAACGTGCAGACTTGTGTCCTCGAGAGGTTGAACTGCATTAAATTAAGTCGACCCCAATCCGAGACCCGCTCCAGAGAGTGCTCGATTTCAGACACAAGTCTAGTCCTTCTTTCCTCGATAAGTGTCCGAGAGGCATTTGCACGGCTAGTGTAGTGTGCATATCCCGTACTATCATCGGTCAAGCAATGAAAATTGGAGTTTTGCTCCAACATTTCATTGATGTGCAGAAGAAAAAGCGTGGGCACAGAGCCTTGCGGCACACCAGCGTTGATAGGTAGTCTCTCTGAGCGCTGACAGTCAACTAAGACTTGTATATAACACTCAGACAGAAAGCTGGCTGTCCAGTTGCATAGCCTCTCGGGAAGACCGTAGGATGGAAGTTTCGCGAGAAGTGCCCTGTGCCAGACCCGGTCAAAGGCCTTAGCGATGTCGTTGTGTAGATATGTCACTGAACTCGTCGTACACTGCTGGACCAATTTTGATGATTCTTTATCGTATGTGTTTTGAGAATGGTTTAGATTTTAGATTCATAGTAAAAAAAAATAAAAGAGCATTTTGTAGTGGACCAACCACTACAAAATGCTCTTTTAATTATTTTTTTTGTATATATATACTTAGTTAAGTAGATAGAGACAGGACAGCGGATTTTAGGTTGGGTCCTCTAGTATTTATATCTTCGTATCATCCTCTTCTCATCTTTCTGTAGCGCGCAAGGCCTCCCGGCTTGTGTAGAACGCAAGCGATCTACTCGATTAAGCGATACGGGTGCGGTCGGGTGTGGGACGGGTGACCACTAGTGGCAAATTAAAATGCGCATTTTCGTGCTTCGGAGAGCAGGACGCCGACGGTCCCGGTTGCTATCGACAGATAGCAGTCGTTAAACCTTGTCGGAGGCTTTATGGGCGGTTTGAAAACATCCGACAGCGGGTTGGCCACTAACCCTTGCAAGTAACTCCACCAACCCGCATTGGAGCAGCGTGGTGGAGTAAGCTCCAGACCTCCCCTCAAGAAGGGGAGAGACTCGTGCCCAGCAGTGGGACGTTTCAAGAGTTGCTATTATTATTACGTCATCTGCTTCCTCTTCCTCATAAAAATATCCTCTTCCTCATCCGCATCCTCTAAATTGGCGCATCACAATTCCTCTTCCTCCTCCTCTTCCTCATAATCACTTCCTTAACAACCCTACTGAGAAGTGATCGACATATATATATTTTTTTAATAAAGACGGTAAAGCATCGATATTATTATATCATTTTATCATCACTAGTGTAACGTTGCGGATATGTTCTGAAACAAAATAACGTGTTCGTGATCCGGATTGACCGCCAATTAAACCGTTCATTGAGTATTTTTTCAGGATGCGCGTGCGTAGTTGTGACTCAGTTGATCCTGGACGGATTCGCAATAACTTGGCTTTCAGACCGAAAAAAGTAGCATATACAATCATCGCTACGATTTTGGTCCCATTCACAAACTAACTGCAATCTTAACATACATACACTCACACTTTTAATACACGAGTAAGTAGACAATGCTTGCATTCAATTGGTCCTGACAAGGTAATTTCGTCGAGTGGCATGGAAACGTACAGTAGCTGAACGCGGTGCGGAGCCACAGTAAATAGATTGTAAACAGTAAAGTAACTACATACAAAGCGTTCAAAACGCCACACTCACACAAACATGCGCATCTACGAGGCCTCTAAGCGGTTCTCGCAGTGCTACAGTAGCGAGTGTCGCGTCGAGACGAGCGGTCACGTTGCGATTTGTTTTTATTTCCAAGTAGGGATGGCGATTCTTTCTGAAAAAGATCGATCTTTGAATCGATTCGAATCGAAGTGTAAAAAATCGATCCACGATTGTATCGACATCTAAAAAATCGATTTCCGATTAATCGATATTTTTTCAATTTGGTTCATGTCAACTTCAAATTCAATCAAAGATAAGTGACGAGCAAAAAAAAAAAACAGGAAGTCATTGTTGCTTCATATTACACGTTAAATGTTATGATTTATGTGTCGTGTCTCTTTTTACTGTATTGACTGCATGTTTCCTTTAAGTAATGCAGCAAAAAGGTCGATCTTCGATTTTCCAAGGTAGAGTATCGATTCGCTAGATCGATTCAAATAATCGATCTTTTCGGTCTAAAAGATCGATCTTCCGATTAATCGATCTCAGATCGCCATCCCTATTTCCAAGAGTGTTTTAAAGATGCCACGAGCGTATTGCGTGGTATACGACTGTTTGAACTCTGCATCATCAAAACCGGAGCTATCGTTTTTTAAACTTCCTGGTGATTTTGAAAGGCAAGAAGTGGGCAAGAATGATGTATTGTTATAATATCTAACATATTTAAAAAAATCGCGTGTGACAGTGTTTGTAACAATACTCCTCCGCAGCGGCTAGACCGATCATTATGAAATTTTGTGTGTATGAGAATCGGTTGTAGTCTTTTTTTATATCCCTAAACGGTAAGGGTGATTCTCACCATTTTTTTTTCGATTTTTTGAACAGTTAATTTGTTTATACCTCTAAGGCGATACGAAGTTTGTCGGGGTAGCTATTTATTATCCTGCCTACCCGAGTGGGTGAGGGGAAGAGAAACTCGCCCGGTCTCGACAACTCGTTGCAGTATTCCACAGATTGTACTGTCGTCAGAACTATAAAAAACACCCAAGTAATTAGCACTCAGTTTTGTTATTTTTAAGACAAAACAAAAAACAATCATCTACAAGTTATATCAAAATTAAACTGTCTGCCGTACTTAAAACTATAATAATAATAAGATCAAGGTTGGATCATGGGTCAAATACAGAAGGCGGTACTCCTCGGCACGGCACGTATAGTGAGGAGGTTCCTGTCTCCGTGACCCTAACCACCGATAGTTTGGACCCTGTTCCCGCTGCCGGCGGCGCACTATTTTTTAATTTCTTATAGTATATGTTTGTTTTTTTATAACTACTTATGTATGTAAAAAATATTAAACCTGTGTCGTGGGTGCCGTTGTACACATACAACACGTACACAAACACCCAGACCCGAAACAAATATCTGTAGGCCATACAAATATTTGTTCCGGTGCGGGGATCGAACCCGCGACCCTTCGAATCAAACGGTGGTTTCGCACCGCTGGACTAACCGGGTCGTTTAGGCCGTTTTGAGTCATTTCACAATTCGCAACATTTTGAATCGTTATATCTTAACAACTTTTAAGTACTTATTGACTATATGTTTCAAAGACAAATAGTATTTATTTATCCAATACTATTACAGGGTAACCAATAAAAAAATGGTCAACATCCCAATACGATTGAGTAAACGTCAGTAAATGCAAAAATAATCACACCATTATTTAAAAAATTTAGTGACACCCCTGTTGCTTCAATGGAGTGTAGGTAAATATTTTATAAAATGGGCTTAGTTTCCATACTGTTTGTATCTATTTACTGTGGCGGAGCGGTCTTTTCATGCTCCGCCCAAGTTGTGCCGTGCCTATTTACATGGAACCATTTTATGGCTTAGTTACGCTATTATTCGTTGATTTAAAAGAATCTTAAGGTATCTTTTTATATTTTTAACTCAAAAACTACATTTTACACAAGGTATGTATTTATTTAAAAAACTGTAGATACAGATAGCAGAACTCCAATGCGTTGGCACCACCGCATTTTAATCTACTTACAATTTTGTCCACGTAAGACTATTGCCAAGTTGTTACGTTTTTTTACTGGTGGTAGAGCTCCAGTGACGGAGCTCGCGGGCGTAGGCACCACCGCATTACCTAATATACTAGCCGCTAAATGTTCAGCACTATCGTGTTCCGGCCAGGTGGTAAGCCCTGTAATTTCCGGCATAGGCATAACACCTTAGGCCTCAGGAGTGGTAACGCATCTGCATTTTGACCTTGGTCTTTGTGTAAGTGTCTATAGGCTGCAGTCATCACTGAACATAAATGTGAACTGCATGCTTATTTGCCACTTTTATAACATTAAATAAACAATGTCTCACAAAGACATAATAAATTGTGTCAAAGGTGGCAACGCGTCTGCATCTCAAAATCTGTTTTTTGGAGAAATGCTATTTTTTTTATATAATGAAAGTGGCAAACAAGCTTGCAGTTTACATTGATGTTGACACCCACACAAAGACCAAGGTCAAAGTGCAGATGCGTTACCACTCCTGAGGCCTAAGGTGTTACGCCTCTGTGCCGGAAATTACAGGGCCGTAAATTACCACCTGACCGGAACACGATAGTGCTGAACACTACCATTTAGCGGCAAGTATATTAGGTAATGCGGTGGTACCTACGCCCGCGAGCTCTGTCACTGGAGCTCGCGCGCGGTTTTAACCACCAGTAAAAATTTGTAAGCTGCTGCTGCCCATCCCGTTTTATTGTATTGTGTTGGAATGGTTTAACCGCTATTATTCGATACTACTTACGCTGCAACATTCAATACATTGATTTTAGTAACAGTTCATTATTTATTCAGTCACAAGCGGAAGATAAGGTCCAAGAGTTCTTGCTGTCGAAAACGTATTTTATCACCACTATTTGACTGTATTTCGACTGCAACGCACACATACAATACAGTTAGAAGAGCATCGCTTAGGTCATTTATCGATGTATGTCTGTTATTTGACCGGAGCTGGCAGACGGCCGATCCTATCCTATGAGTCAACGGTGGAGTCAACTCAATGCGGACCTCTCCCGTGATGACGCGGTTCATTCACGATTCCTGTAGCGTAACTAGTGTGGCAACCGTCTGCTTTATAATATGGACGATGGACTAGGGTTGACCAAAATAAATGAGTCTTTGGGAATATTTGTAATTTAGGTACAACATAAACATAGTGGTGCTAAGAGGGGAGGAAGGTTTCATGACCCTCAAAATTAGACACGAGAAGTCGAACATACCGTTCTGTAATTTCCGGCAAAGAGGCATAAAACCTTAGGCCTCAGGAGTGGTAACGCATCTGCATTTTGAATATGGTCTTTGTGCGAGTGTCTATAGGCTACAGTCATCACTTAACATCAATGTGAACTGTATACTTGTTTGCCACTTCCACTACCTTAGAAAAGGCATTATGATGTGAATACATACGTTTTATTGCTTTTTCAGTTCGATAGCAGGAGTTAATAAAGAAAACATCTTAATATATATAAATCTCGTGTCACAATGTTTGTCCTCAATGGACTCCTAAACCACTTAACCGATTATAATAAAATTCGCACACCATGTGCAGTTCGATCCAACTTGAGAGATAGGATAGTTTAAATCTCAAATTATAGTCGCAATTTTAATTTATTGCTAATTATTTGTCTGTTATTATTTGACAGTCACAATTATCTGTTAACTCCAAATGATTCTAACAGATGTCGATACCTTTCGACTGGGTTGAGTAAGTAATCAATAGATGGCGCTGCTATGGTAAATCTACAAACATGTCATATTAGCTACATATAAACAGCATAATTACCACGTGTTGTTGACGCTACAAATTTTTATTTTGTACCTATTGATTTCTGCTTAATATCAAGTGTAAGAACATTTTAATTAATTGTGTTCAACGTACTTCCCCTTCAAATCTCAATCCAGTGAATTTGTAATAATTTGTATACCAACATCAACATTTTCGTCTTTGTTCGTAAATAATTTCATTGTACTAAAGGGTTATAGTAGTAGAAAGTCAAATAAAGAGATCACCAAATTTTTCTACAAATACCTTCTGTGTGAAAAAGCATAGTGGACTCCGTGACTGATGTTCTCTTATTGTTCCTCTTAGATTGTTTACTATAATGTAATATAACAAAAACTTTAGCCACAGCAACGCGTGGCCGGGTTAGCTAGTATTGTTATAAAATTAGGCTGGCGCGCCTCATGCGCTCGCGTATTTCCCGGTGAAGTAGACCAGCGCCGCCTCGAAACATGCCGACTACATAAGTCCGTCTTAATAAAAATAATAATCGGGTCAAAGGGTCTTGTGTTCTAGCATATAAATAAATATTAACTATTTGTATATAAATGTACATTAACAAAAGTATGTTACGTTGAATAATGTTGTTACATCACATGAGGTGGAAACAGAAGCATCGCATTTTGAGATGCATACCTTAGTTTTCCCTTTAAGCTACCGTAACCGCTTTAAGCAGCCGTAATAATATTCCCCTTAAGCTTATACTAGCTTAAAAGGAAATATTATTACGGTTGCGTGGATCTTATTTTTCTGTCAACTATTTAAACGGCTTTTAATAAAAAACTGTTAAGTGAAGGTAACCCTAGACAACACGCACCGCCCACCGCGCTTGACGCATGCGTTTAACTCGAAATCGCGTGCTCGCATCGCGTCAAACGCGCCGCCTATTGTTGCCCGACACTTGATGGATTTACCACACACTGCGTTTCTTTTATTTCAAATATTTATTTTTTATAGATATGTAAAATCATAAAAAAAGTAACTTTGTTCATTGAACATTATTGCCTTTTAAATAGTGAAACCTTGAGGTTGCTTTCGGAGAGCCAATGTATTATTGGGCATTTCTATTTAATTTTCTAAAGGAGCCAAACAAAAAAAAAAAAAAACAAAAAAGGGGACTCATTTAAGATCATTCGCGCGAATATGTCTCTCTTCCTGTCGGTCTGTCCAAAGCCGATTTTCTCTGAAGTCCGAAAGTACGGGGTCTATTGAGTCGAGATTTTGAAAATACGTAATTAGTACCTAACCCAAACAATATAATAATATCAAATTACACTGCTGGGCACGAGTCTCTCCCCTTGTCGGAGGAAGGCCTGGTTTTTGAAGTTCTGAAAGTTTTCTCCACCACGCTGCTCCAATGCGGATTGGTGAAGAAAGCACGTTTAATGTAAATAAATTAAATCAAAAATGGGATTAGTTGCCACAATCATTCTTGCCCTGGGTGTCGTGCACTGATTACACCGTTGATCTCAATCATTCTCAAGCGTCACGTTTTTCTGATACTATATTTACCACAATCACCTACAATACAGGCTGCTTATTTCTTTGCTTATTTTTTATTCTATTCTTTTAGTTTATTTATCTGCATTTTGTTTTTCTCAGTCATTTATTTTTTGCTTTTATTAGGAGGCGGTACCAAGGAGACGCGATGTAGTCACGATCATCGATGCAATCAACGAAAATTCTCACGGAGTAGAGTTCCTCGAAATAAAAAGGTTATCAAGCTGCACCCACACTCCCGTATTCAGGTCACCTAGCTTAGCAACACGTAATGCTAAAGTACGACTTAACGAAGGTGCGGTTGAAATCCTTGCAGCGGCCAGTCCGGACATGCCAAACATATGTCTGCATACATTACTCTTCAATCTCAAAACTTGATCTGCAAAACTATATTAAACCGTCGATGTACTTCGAAATCATGTTGAGAGGTTTTTGAGGTCGTGTGAGTATGACGCACCGGATACTGGACGCATGCCGGAGACGCGACGAGAAAAAAGGCTGTGAATGCCTCCAGCATGAGCTAAGGAGAAGGGTCGTGCACCCGAGCGGGTCTTTGACCGCGTCACTAACTCGTGTTTGTAAACAAAAATCTATTCTGCGGTCACTTTCATTTGTATAATGATTAATATTGATTTTATTACGTGTCACATCAGTAAGGTTTAGCTTAGTAAGTAGGTAATGTTGTTGATATTCTTGTATCTTGTATATAGAGCAACACGGGCCACCGGCCGCGGCGGACCGGAGGGGGAATAGCTACATGCCTTTACTGGTGGTAGAGCTCCAGTGACGGAGCTCGCCGGCGTAGGCACCACCGCATTACCTAATATACTTGCCGCTAAATGGTAGTGTTCAGCACTATCGTGTTCCGGTCAGGTGGTAATGTACGGCCCTGTAATTTCCGGCACAGAGGCATAACACCTTAGGCCTCAGGAGTGGTAACGCATCTGCATTTTTACCTCTGGTCATTGTGTGGGTGTCTATAGGCTGCAGTCATCACTTAACATCAATGTGAACTGTATGCTTGTTTGCCACTTTTAAAACATAAAAAAAATATATATGCAGGTTTTATCTCTGTCAAAATAGGTACAAGCACAAGTGTGCTATATATACTACTAGCGGCCCGCCCCGGCTACGCGCGGTGTAATGTTGCCTACCCTCTCCTATTCGTCTTAGCGTGATGATTATACGTAGATATAGCCTAAAGTCTTCCTCGATATCTTTTATAGTTTAGGCAGCGAACGCAAAATAAGTAACTTTTCTGGTTGATTTTTTTACACCTTGTGTCTGAAAAACCCAAATATCTTACGGAACCCTATTTTTTACAAAATAAAATATAGCCTATGTTACCCGTGGATAATGTAGCTTTCGAATAGTGAAATAATTTTTAAAATCGGTTTAGTAGTTATTGAGCCTATTCAAAACGTATAAACAAACTAAAAAATATTACCTCTTTATAATATTCGTTTAGATTACCTATTTATAAAAATAATTTTGCTGTGAACAGCCTCTCCTCTCCTATCATTATATAATTTTGCTGTGTCCAAACGGATCTGTAATGTGATACAGAAAATATTATTTTATTGTCAACGACACTACCATTACAGAATGCAAATTTTGTAAATTATTGAATTGAATTGAATTGCCTGCCGCCTAGGTGTATAAATGTGTGCGTGAAATCGTTTATGTATTTTGTTAAAGTCAAGGTGTGAGTTTCGTAGTAATAGACGACTTTTGTAGTGTGTGTTTCACGTATTTCCCCCCGCAAAAAATGACAGACTGTTTTGCATCGGTAATAAACGCTTCACGCGCACCTGAGTGCGTAGCACGTAGAGTCGTAGAGAATACCAAACGTCGCCCATAAGAGAGGAGGAGGTTGGGTGAGGCGGAGAAATCGGGTGGGACGTTGAAGTGTCCATTCTATACGTAGTATTATTACATAACATCCTCTGCCTCCGGTCCGCCGCGGCCGGTGGCCCGTGTTGCTCTATGATCTTGTATGACGTATGTTCAAGGTGCAATGTGAATTCGTGCTGGAGATATCAATTCAATTCTATACAAAATTCATTTAATCACTTGGAAATAATGAAGAGTTACCGTAGTGATACTGTGAACTGGAGTATTAACATTTTAGAAAACAGTGTCTTTAAGAAATTTCTTCTTTCTTTCTCATTTATTGATACTCCGAAATCAAATGCGGGGATCGTCCTTCATCCCCATGATTGCTCGAACGCTTTTAACTCATTGTAACAACACACGTAAAGATAAGTAGGTACATATGTATGTAAATGGAGATTGTACACAAATAACTATTTGTGTACAATCTCCATAGTTATAATAGGTACTATATTGTGGATATCTCGAGAGAACAGGAGATAAAACTTCGTCGAAATTAAAATATTTTGCTTCTTTCTATCTTGCCAGCATTGTACTTGTACTTGTACTTCTGTCGGCTTTAGTGATGATATTGACGCCATCTAGAAAACGAAGTATTATAATATATACCGGAAACCGGTCGATATGATAAAAATATATAATAAGATCTGTATGGCCCCGTAACTTTAAGGTCTTAGGGGTAGTGTGGCGGCTAAGGTCATCGTCATATATTGCCCCCACCACCCTGTATGATTGATACGGTAGATAGATTCTAAAATACACATCAAAAAGAACGCGCGAGCAAAAAAACGACATTACCCTCCGTAACCTCTACAAATCTTTCATGATTCCCAGCGACCAATCGATCTTTGGAGGCCCCTAGAACCTAAAACCGGAGCGGACCGTCCCTGCCCGTCCTTAGGCCGCCACTGCTTAGGGGTGGTAACGCATCTCCATTTTGACCTCTGGTCTTTGTGTAAGTGTCTATAGCCGTGGTCGTCAAACTGCGGCCCTTGGCCGGTGTTCGTGCGGCCCGCGATTAAGCAAATTATTTCAATAGTCAACTACATAAACACATAATATATCAGAATGTGGCCCAGCACTGATACCCACCTAGTTATTTGTGGCCCTTGACCAGAAAAGTGTGACGACCACGGGTCTATAGGCTGCAGTCATCACTTAACATCAATGTGAACTGTGTGCGTGTGAGATTGTATAAGATACAGCAAGGAACGCAACGACCATTTCACAATCTGAACCATGGTAAACATAAGCCCATTCGACCTCAATGCAATAGCCACAAAAGAAAGCACATGCACATCGTTCAACAACTTCACCAAATTCATCATTAGTACACTCAAACAGTTTAATCAAACATAAATAAGAAGAAAAAAAAAGCGAATACGCGCAACCAGATCAAAAAAATAAAAATAAATTTGCCCGTATACACTCGCGAGAACTTTGTTGTGTTTAACCAAAAAAATATGCCTCTTCGGAAACGCACTAAAAACCGAAAAACTTGAAAAAAAAAATACTACGTGCTTGTTTGCCATCTTCTTCATTAAACAAAGAAAAAAAAAGGTCAATATAAAATCTACAATACCAGCATCACAGTAAATAGAACAAACAGTATGGAAACTAAATCCATTTTGTAAAATATTTACCTACACTCCATTGAAGCAATAGGGATGTCACTATATTTTTTAAATAATGGTGTTATTATTTTAGCATTTACTGACCTTTAATCAATCGTATTGGGATGTTGACAATTTTTTTTATTGGTTACCCTGTAATAGTATTGGATAAATAAATACTATTTGTCTTTGAAACATATAGTCAATGTACTTAAAAGTTGTTAAGATATAACGATCCAAAATGTTGCAAATAGTGAAATTACTCAAAACTATATAAAATTGCAGCACATTATGACGTCACACCGCGGTACAACAGTTTACAAATAATTATATGAGTAGTCTATGTAAATAATCTTATGGTGTTGGTTAATCCCAGCATAAGACGATTATTATTACTACTACTCATTTATTATTGTTCTTATTTAATATATTTACATACATAAGTACCTAGTTATAAAAAAACAAATATATATAAGCAATTAAAAAATAGTGCGCCACCGGCAGCGGGAACAGGGTCCAAGCTGTCGGTGGTTAGGGTCACAGAGACAGGAACCTCCTCACTATACGTGTCGTGCCGAGGAGTACCGCCGAGTAGGCCTTCTGTATCAGACCCATGATCCAACCTTGATCTTATTATTATTATAGTTTTAAGTACGGAAAACAGTTTAATATTGATATAACTTGTATTACCTATTGATATAATCTGTGCAATACTGCAACGAGTTGTCGAGACCGGACGAGTTTGTTTGCCCCTCACCCACTCGGATAAGCCGGATAATAAATAGCTGCCCCGAAGAACTTCGTATCGCCTTAGTTAGTAATAAACTAATTAACTGTCCAAAAAATCTAAAAAAAAAAATTGGTGAGAATCATCCTTACCATTTAGGGATATAAAAAAAGACTACAATCGATTCTCATCACCGAGACCTATCAACTGTACACACAAAATTTCATAATGATCGGTCTAGCCGCTGCGAAGGAGTATTGTTACAAACACTGTAACACGAGATTTTTTTTAATATGTTAGATATTATAACAATATATCATACTTGCCTTTCTTAATCACCAAGAAGTTTAAAAAACGATAGCTCCGGTTTTGTTGATGCAGAGTTCAAACACTCGTATACCACGCAATACGCTCGTGGCATCTTTAAAACACTCGTGGAAACAAAAATAAATCGCAACGTGACCGCTCGTCTCGACGCGACACTCGCTACTGTAGCACTGCGAGAACCGCTTAGAGGCCTCGTAGATGCGCATGTTTGTGTGAGTGTGCCGTTTCGAACGTTTTGTACGTAGTTACATTACTGTTTATAACTGTACTGTGCCAGCATGTCATAAGCGCTCTATAACAATGTCAACACATTAGTTTCGGTGGGTATGGCATTAGCGGCGCTTGCGCACGCGTGTTGACGGGCCGCATAGAAAGCCGGCCCTAGTCCTACGTGACGCCACGCACGTAACCAGTTAAGGGCTCGCCTATTTTTATATCGTCTACCTTTTTTTATAAGCAAACTAAAATAGGCATACGCCTGTTCATCTATTAATGGGTGGACGCATTTGAGTTCTTTGACTTGCTTCTAGGTTTTATGTGAGTGTAGTTGAGTTCAGCTTGGGTGATTCTTTAGAATATATTTTGATATGTTTTGACAGTGGCAACCGGTGCAAGACCGATAGCCTACTGATGGAGGAGAATTCTTCCACCAGTTTCTGCCATTAAAACATTCCAATAGGGGGTAGCAAATGCAATAACGCGGCGTTGGCATCATCGTCCCGTGACCAAACTACCGCCACTGCGAGCGCCAACATGCAAGCCCAGCATGGTGGTTATGTAGTTCACATTGATGGTAAGTGATTAATGTAGCCTATAGACATCTACACAAAAACTCTTGATCCGTTGCCACCCTTGAAGCCTAAGTTTTTTGACCCTGTGATTATTTTTTATGTAACGATGGTGGCAAACAAGCATGCATGCATAATAGACATTTCCACCAAAACTATTCTCGGCACAGAGGCATTACACCTTAGGCCTCAGGAGTGGTAACGCATCTGCATTTTGACTTTAGTCTTAGGGCGAGATTCACACACCGCACTACGACTTTACTGTCAAAACGGTGATCTGTGGTCAAAACCCATACTGTACTGACAGTTCTAAGCATACTTTGGTCAAAGTAAAGTCTGTGAATTTCGCAGGAAGGGTGTCTAAAGGCTGCAGTCATCACTTAACATCAATGTGAACTGCATGTTTGGTCACTTCCATAACGTTCCATTACATTAAAAAAAACTATACCTGCCATTTAGCGGCAAGTAATAATATTTGAGTAAATTAATAGTAACCGCAGTTCTAAGTACAGTTACTATCCGCAGCTTAGTCGCGTAACAAGTGTTTAAATTTTTGCATCATCACCATTTAAGGAGATGTAACTATGTATTTTATTAATAAGTACGGAGAAACGATGCGCGTGCGCCGATCTGTTAATGTAGAGCGACGAGCCCCGGATCCCGGATCGCTGAATCATAACAAGTACTTGTCTACCTTCAATTGACGTTACAAGTGTTAGTAAGAAGTGAAACATTGATGTAGTTTCCAGATGATTTTGTTTCATTGTAAATGGAATCATGACTCCTTGGTCATAATTTAAATGTTAAATCTTGTGAGACTTTGTATGGCCCATACAAGACGTAAGACGATACTGAATTAGAACGAGTCGATTTTTAAAATGATTCTATCAATGAGGCTTCATTTTTTTATGACATGAACTGGCAAACAAGCATACATTGATGGCAAGTAACACTGTAGCCTATAAACATCTACATGAAACCAGCGATTAAAATGTAGATGCGTTGCCACTCCCGAGGCCTAAGGTATTATGCCTCAGTATCGGAAGGGTCGTATATTGCCACCGACCGGAACACGATATCATAGTGCTGGACACTACCATGTAGCGGCATGTAGATAAGTAATGCGTTGCATGGTGCCTACTCTCGAACTCTGTCACTGCAGCGCTACCACCAGTAAAATTAATTTTGAAATGCAGGGATTCTAACGCTACCACACACCTGCCTATACCTATATATCCCCGCCTATACCTATACCTATAGTCCCCGCTAAAAGTGTTAAACAAGGCAGACGTGTTGTTGTTAGCTCTCTTAATTTTACTGTCAAAAAGTAGTTTAAATTTAGTCTTTAACGTTGATTGTAGTATTGTTGTACAGCTGGCAACATCAGCTATGTTGTAGTGAAAACCATATTGCAATACCTATAGCGGCTCAGTTTTTATAAGCATAAACATTTCAAAAAAATTGTTAAACGGTTGGTTGACGTGACCTACCCCAACCCGAGACCAGCGGCCAGCGTGAGTCACTGCAGCGATCTGTCGCTTGCAACGGAGGATCGGAAGACTTCGGGCTGCTGAGCCGAGGCTGAGCGAGCGGCCACCGAGCGCCGTACTGCCCGCACGACGTGTTCATTGCCGCGGACACCCTACGTACCGAGCTCTACGTGCGTTTACTAGACTTGTGAGTGGACAATCAGTTTTGTTTTTGTTTCGCGAACAGACAATTTCTTAATTGTTCAAGGTGTACACTTACTTATCATGTTGACTGTACAGCAAACGTGACACTGAAACGTTTTTATTTAATGGATAAAGAAAAGAGGGAGCACTGGACTTGTCTCTCGTGTGCCAGCAAATCTAGACTAATAACGGATCCTAGTACGCCTGTTCACATTAATGTGACTCAGAGGAAAAAGATAAAATATAACATTCCCATCGAAAACTCTTACAGTTCTCTCGACTCAAATGATGACTTAGATGTTGGCGAAAATTCTGGTATTATAAATAGAAGCTGTCCGGATATAAACTACTACGATAGGGAAGAACTCGATGATTTAAAGGCTGAAATTAGAGACCTACGCGAAAAGCTTACCATAGCAGACAATGAAATCGAGAATATTCTATCTGAGAATGGCATGCTTAAAAAGGAAATTGCAGAATATCAATCCAAAATATGCAAGTTAAACTCGATTTGTAGATCTACAACTAAGAGTTTCTCCCGATTGGAAAAAAAGACGCGAAGTTTGCGCAGGAAGACTTTAGAGTTTGGAGAAAATAGAACACCAGAGTTGAACAACAGTTTTGCGGCGTTGAATGTAGAACAGCATGAATATTTCACCCCTAGTAGCGAATTGACGCAAATAGAATTGCCCCATTTGGAGGTTAATGTAGACGTGAAGCAGCATGGTGAAATATCACCTACTGTTAAGGACAACGTGCTCAATCCTAGTCTACGCCGTAGACTGTTAGTATTAAGTAATAATAATAAAAATAAAATATTGTCTTCTATTCAGCAAAATTTTGGCCATCTGGACTACTGTCACTATGCCATTCCAGGTGGAGGAGTTAAAAACTTATTAGCAGACTTTGAAATTAAAACCGAGGGTATGACCTTGAATGACTATTGTGTTATTTTGTTAGGAGATTTAGATGCTGCCAACCATGTGGATCATATTCATACAATAAAATATATTAGGGAAACTTTGCTAAATGTAACTTATACTAATGTCATCTTGGCTGCGCCAACATATAGAACTGGACACTTGATTTTTAACTATAAAGTAGAAAAATTTGTTAATTTGTTGCATAGGGATATCAGAAACGAGGGGTATGCCCATTTTTTTGATTCGAACTTGAATTTGCAGCTCAATATGTTTTCGGTATGGTCGGGCAGAGTAAACAATTTAGGTATAAAATATATTATATCAGATTTGCGGGGTTTTATTCATGCATTGATAAATGGACAAGCTGTGTACAATGATAAGAGCGAAACATTTTTTCGTGACTAAGGTGTCTCCACAATCCAATCTTAATATTACATTGTCTGATGTTAGCCTGAAGAGTAACTTTGAAACTTCGGAACATGTACATATCCTTAAAATTTATTATCAGAATGTATGTGGCATCAATACTAAAAAAGAGATGTTGGAATTGTATTTCGATGATATGAGTGATAATGGAATACCGGATTTTTTGTGCATAACTGAGCATTTCTTAAATGAAGAGAACATTAAATTGCTTAATTTAACTAATTATGATTTAATAACACACTTTTCAAGGAAAACAAAAATTAGAGGAGGTTCTCTAATATTTGCATCTAATAGAAAAACTCAGACTTTGGAAATATGTAAAAAATTGAGTAGAGTGGAATGCTTTGAGTTATGCGGTGTTAAAGACATGGAAACTAATATATGTCTATTTTGTTGTTACCAAAATAATAAGCAATTTGATCAATTTATACTAAAATTGGAATTGTTGTTGCAACATTGTTTCAGTAAAAGATGTATTATTTGTGGAGATTTCAATGTGGACATGTTGACAGAAAATAACAACAAAAGGATAATACTAAATTTGTTACAGTCTTATAATTTTAGGCATTTAGTGAACGAAGTTACATTTATTCGAAATGATATCAATTCGTGTATTGATAATATCTACACTAACATTCCCAGTGACGACTTATTTAGGGTGAAAGTTGATCACAATGGACTATCTGATGGTCATGCTGCTCTTTTATTGCAAATGGCTGTAAAAAAAGGAAACAAAAAGTATCAAGCTCCGCTTAAATTAATTGAGAGAAGAGCGATAAGTAGTTCCAAAAATAGATATAACTTTAGGGAAATGTTTAGTGAAATAAAATGGGAAAGCTTAGGAGTAAATAGTTTTCTGAATAAGTTTAGACGAATATTTAATACTTGTTACAAAAAGAAAACGATTAAAATAAAGCAAAAAAAGCTATATAAAATTAAATGGATCAGCAAAGGCATTAAAGTGTCTAGTAAAATGAAAAGAATTTTAACGGGTGTAAATAGAAGTTATGGTAATTCTTCTATAACTAACTACAAAATTTTATATATGAAAATTTATAGAAAGACACTAAAAATAGCTAAATCGTTAACTATTCAAAAAGATATTATTGGAGCAATAAACTCCACAAAAGAACTATGGAGAGTTGTGAACAAGCACATAAATCAAAGTTCAAATAGGACACAGGCAAATTTAAAACTTAATATGAGAGGGAAAATAGTGAATAATGGTAGTGATGTAGCAGACATATTAAATGAAGAGTTTACAAAAACTATGAGCATTGCTGTAAATTTTGATGAAGCCATAGCATTATTGCATCAGAATTCGGCTCGAGTAGAGACAGATATAAGTTTGAAAGGTATAAGTATTAAAGACATTAAAAGTGTAGTTAGAAAGTTGAAAAATAGAAAAGCAAGTGGATATGATGATATACCTTCATCTGTGATTAAGGAAAATATCGACATTTTGGCTAAGCCTTTGGCACATTTTTTCAATCTATGCATGGCTTCGTCTATATTTCCAGAACAACTGAAAATTGCCAAAGTTGTACCTATCCACAAGAAGGATTCAAGAACGGATCCTAAAAATTTTCGACCAATTTCTCTTTTGCCAGTAATATCCAAAATTTTTTTTTACATGAAAAAATTATGTAGGATTCGCTTATGTCACACTTCGTATCAAAAGCGATTCTTAACCCTAGACAATATGGCTATCAGATTGGGGTTGGTACAGGTGATGCTATTGATACACTTATCCATGACGTATTAAAAGAGCTAAACGAGAATAAGACAGTGGCTGGCTTATTTTTGGACTTATCATCGGCTTTTGATTGTGTAGATCACAATATACTAATTGCTAAACTGGAACATTATGGGGTGAGAGGCAGCATGCTATTTCTAGTTGAGTCTTATTTAAGTAATCGCAAGCAATTTGTAGAGATTAAAGGAACGGGTATTAATGGTATTGAGGAAACATGCCATTCAAGACTGATTACAAGGTCTAAGGGAGTGCCTCAGGGATCGGTGCTTGGGCCTTTCTTTTTTGTTGTCTTCATCAATGATTTAATAAATTACATACGTAACAAAATAGCGGGGGTGGAGATGACACTATTTGCGGATGATACTAATGCAGTAGTTTCAGCTGATACACATGAGAATTTGATATCGAAACTTATGGAATTGTTTACTTTATTCAATCATTGGTTTACTATAAATAATCTTAAACTCAACACTAGTAAAACTAAAATTGTTTGCTTCAAAACTGCAAGAAGTAGTCGGGTACCGAACATACTTTTGAATTTTAATAATGAATGTATTGAGGAAACAGAAACTGTAAAATTCTTGGGTGTTAATATTGATGCAAGGTTAAATTGGCAATCTGAGCTAGAACACATAGAGAACTCGTTAAGTTCTGCATGCTATGCGCTGCGCTGTCTGCGAGACGTGCTGACCAAACAACAACTTAAAATGGTGTATAGCGCCTTAATTGAGTCTAAATTGCGATATAGTATTAAACTTTGGGGAGCTAGTTATGCCTATAATGTGAATCGGGCATTCATAAGCCAAAAGAGAGCTATTCGTACCTTAGTTAGAATACCCCCTTGGGAATCTTGCAGGGACTATTTTAGACAATTAGTTATTCTAACTGTACCAAGTCTGTTTATTCTAACAGTATTAACTTACCTAGTAAAGAATAAACATAAATATGAAACTGATGAAGAAATGGTTATCAGACTTCAAACTAGACGTAAGGATTTGAATAATGTTATACAACCCAGGCTGGAAGTAGTAAAGCATTGTAGTCGCTATCAATCGGTAAAACTTTTTAATAGACTGCCTGTAGAGCTTAAGACTGTAACAAAAGTAAATACATTCAGAAATAAATTGAAACAGTACCTTTTGGAAAAGTGTTGTTACAGTGTTGCAGATTTTTGAGGAGAAGTATGTATTATAAATGTTATTTGTATGTATTTTAATGTTTGTGTAGGCATTTGTTGTCATATTTTTGTTAACATTACTTATTTTTTATTTTTGTGTATGTTTAATACGTATAATTGTGTAATACCTTTTTTGTATCTCGTGCTTAGTTCGAACACAATGTAAAATTGTTTACGAATAAATGAATAATAATAATAATAATAATAATAACCTGGCAACCCTCCTACGAAAAAGTCACATTCCAATCTGCTCCGATTTTATATAATTTTATTTTGCACTCAGAGTTCATATTTCTTCTGATAACAGTAATCAGTTACTTTATAAATAAAAAATAAGTGCAGTGAACAATGATTTTGAGCATAACAAACTCTATATATTTCCAAAAATTGTAATGAAAAAATTTGATGACAGACAGTGCAGTGATGACAAATACTGACAATAAATTAATCATAAAATATGTACAAAATGCAGTGCAAATTAATATAAAACGTTACCCGATAGCAACCAATACTAAAATCATGGAATGATAACAAGGGCCAGAGCCAGAAATGCACAAGCAGCACACCCACCACCACCGGACTCGTCGCTGAGCTCCGCCTCGCAGCTGCCGGACGCCGCCCCTATCGCGAGCGTGTCACCGGCCGCTGTAGTTGCGTCGAGCTCCAGCGACGAGTACTTCTCCCCGGCGCCGTCACCACCACCTGCACGTCGTCGAGTGAGTCCCCGGCCGCCGTCCTGCTTGGGACCTCGGCGCCAACCGGCTCCGAATAGGGTCCCCGCTGTCGGTGGTAATGTGCCGCGCATGAAATGGACATCGCTAATAAACGAAAACGTCATGCGCGCATATTTTGGGGCTACAGAGGGAGGAACTAACCTTACTGCGTATCGTAGTCGTATGCTGCTTCTGTTCCAGGCTCTTGAACCAACAATCAACGTGTCAACCCAACGGCTGTCGGATCAGGTGCGTGTCATTCAGCGCGGTCACATGCTGGATGACAATGTGCTTGATCGGCTACGCACCGAGATGCAGGGTTACCGCTCAACTCCTGCCCCACCACCTCCCACGGTACCGACGCAGCGAAGTGACATCGCGAATGCGCCTCAACACGGTGACGGGGGGGAAGCGGACCAGGTAACCACAGTAAGTACCCAATACATTGAACAGCTGAGGAGCGCCTTGGAGCATGCTCTTCGTGAATATCGGTCCACCTTGCCCGCGGACAGGCCACGTTTGCCCCGGTTGCCTATGCATAGACGGAATGTGGCGCTGGTGTGCGCTCTGAATTCACTGTTACCAGAGTACTTCGATGACACCGAAGATCTCGGCGATACTCACTCGGTTCTGTACTGTGCGGCTGCTGTGGCGTGCCGTGTAGCCCGCGTCAAGTTCCCAAAATCTGATGGAAATCAGGTGGACGGCCAAGACCCGCCGTACCAGCCTGGCAGTGCCGGATTGAGCGGCGTATCGCTGGGACCAGAGCGCTCATTGGCAAGCTACTCTGCTTCAGGATGGGCAATACACGCCCCCGAGTGATGCGCTTTGTGAGGATAGCATTCTCAGGAACGGGAATCAGCCCTCAAAATTATTCAGCTCACCTCACAGAGCGCATCGACTTCCTGAAGCAGAAAGTTTACGCATGGGCAAACCGGATAAAACGCTTTAAAGAACGTGTGGGCCGGTATCAATTGAACAGCATGTTTCAAGGCGACCAAAGGAGAGTCTATAGAATGTGGGAGCGGTCTGATTCGCAAATGGTTGACCCGAGCCGACCGGATGATGACGCCATGCTAGCGTTCTGGCGCAACATCTGGTCGGAACCGGTCTCTCATTCCGAGGACGGTTGGATACGGGATGTCGAGGGAGCATGCGAATCTATTCAAGAAATGGATAATATCCTTATATCTGAAGAAGACGTAGCCAATGCAGCTCGTCCGATGCCGAATTGGAAATCTCCGGGACCGGATGGGCTGCATAATTTCTGGCTGAAATGGCTGAGAAGTTCGCATGCTCGCTTGGCGACCCAGTTCCAATTGTCTCTGGAGTCAGGAACGCTCCCATCATTTCTTACAACTGGTGTGACTCACCTGCTCCATAAATCAGGTAGTACCGCGGAACCTAAGAACTACAGGCCTATTACGTGCCTCCCAACGGTATATAAACTCCTTACATCCATTCTGAGAGTGAAAATCACTAAACACATTGAAGATTTTTCCATCTTGTCTGCCTCTCAGAATGGATGTAGGAGCAGGTCCCGCGGTACTAAGGAGCTACTCCTCATTGACATGGCAATTAGCCAGCAGGTTCGCCGCTACCGAAAGAGTCTTTCGACTTGCTGGATAGACTACAAGAAGGCCTACGACTCTGTACCGCATACATGGCTCATGAGGGTTCTGGAGTTGTATAAAGTAAATACAACTCTACGTGCTTTCCTGGGCTCATGTATGACGCAATGGAGCACGGTCCTTCACTATCCAGGATCTCGGCAGCCCCTGGCGGTCGGTGAACCTGTGAGAATCACCAGGGGTATTTTCCAGGGCGATAGTCTGAGCCCCCTATGGTTTTGCCTGGCCTTGAACCCTCTTAGCACGTTGTTAGAGGCTTCGGGGCTTGGCTATCGGCTGCGCAGAGACGGTCGGATGATATCTCACCTGTTGTATATGGATGACCTGAAATTATTCGGCTCCAGTAATTCGCAACTGACAGAGCTACTAGAGGTTACTGAAAACTTTAGTAACTCTATCAGGATGGAATTCGGAATCGAAAAATGTGCAGTAATGCATGTACGAGAAGGGCAGATAATGGAATCTGAGGGAACAAATCTCCCAGGTTCTATTTCGTTCCGAACCCTCTCTGCCGCCGAGAGCTATAAGTACTTGGGTATGTCGGAGGCCTTAGGTATACGCGAGGGCGACATGAGGCAATCGTTGAGGGAACGTTTCTTTGGTCGCCTGACAAAAGTACTGAAAAGTCTTTTGTCGGGTGGTAATAAGGTCCGCGCCTTCAACGGTTGGGTCATGCCGGTCTTGATGTACTCCTTCGGCATACTCAAGTGGACTCAGACCGACCTGGATGCTCTTGACAGGCGAGTCCGCTCTTTGCTGACGGCATACCGGATGCATCACCCGCGGTCGTCGGTCATGAGACTGTACATCCCGCGGAGGTGTGGCGGTCGAGGCTTCCTTAGCGCCAAGACCCTACACAACCGTGAGGTGTGCAGCCTCAGAGAATATTTCCTGGCCGCCGACGGGGATATGCATAAGGATATGGTGGCGGTCGACAGTGGACTCACCACTCTCTCTTTGGCTAAACAGAACTGGCGCAAACCTGAGGTATTCACGACCAGCGACCGCAGGAGTGTGTGGCAGGGCAAGGAGCTACATGGACGTTTTTACCGGGCCCTACACGGGCCTGACGTAGACACTTTAGCATCCGTGGCCTGGCTACGATTCGGTGACCTATTTGGGGAAACCGAAGGTTTTGTTTGTGCAATAATGGACGAAGTGGTAATGACCAACAACTACCGGAAGTTTATCCTGAAGGATGGCACGGTCGACATATGTCGGGTATGCCACCGACCGGGTGAATCAATCAGGCATATTGTGTCCGGCTGTTCTAGTCTTGCCAACGGCGAATATCTGCACAGACACAACCAAGTGGCCAGGATTATCCATCAGCAACTTGCCTTGCGATACAGTCTTGTGGCCGTGGAGGTGCCATACTACAGGTATGTGCCCGACCCAGTTCTGGAAAACGACCATGCCACAATGTATTGGGACCGGTCTATCATCACTGACAGGACTATTGTAGCCAATAAGCCTGATATAGTGGTGATAGACCGCTCGGAGCGCCGCGCAGTGATTATCGATGTCACCGTCCCTCATGATGGGAATCTTGTGAAGGCCGAGAAAGACAAGGAACTTAAATATCTTGATCTGGCTCACGAGATTGTCGCCATGTGGGACGTAGATTCGGCCATCATTGTGCCGATAGTCGTTACGGTCAACGGA
Organism: Macrosoma leucophasiata; assembly: GCA_036365455.1. Lineage (NCBI taxonomy): Eukaryota > Metazoa > Arthropoda > Insecta > Lepidoptera > Hedylidae > Macrosoma > Macrosoma leucophasiata. Next base: position 22,153,996 of record JAWQUS010000024.1, on the reverse strand, counting down.
CTTATAGCAAAGAGCCTCGACCAACACCTCAAGAGGCTCAAGCTAGGAAGTTGGATCAAGGGTCTGATGCAGAAGGCGGTACTCCTCGGCACGGCACGTATAGTGAGGAGGTTCCTGTCTCTGTGACCCTAATCATCGACGGCTTGGACCCTGTTCCCGCTGCCGGTGGCACACTATTTTTTATTTTTTTATATATATTTGTGCTTTGTTAATATTATCTTTTATTATATTTAATTAAGTTACTTATATATGTAAAAAAATAATCAATATGAATAATTAATAAATGAGTGAAATAATAATAATAAAGGGGGCAGAGCAGCTTGTGGCGAGCTGTTGGTGAGTAGCGACACCACCCCCTACCATCATCTCGAGTTCCTCCGAGAGAACTGGGCTCCGCCTCGTCCGCCACACAGAGGTACGACCGGACAGAGCATCAGGTCTCTCACCTCTGGCTTGCCTTCATTGGCCGGTCAGAGTGGGGCGCTAGAGGTATGGCATTTGCAGAAATTTAGATAATAGGCTGTTGTCTAAATTTCTGAAAGAGCCATACACTCGGGGGTGGAAGTGTCTAAAGGCATAATAGCGGGGAAGCCCGCTCCGAGCTCGAGATTACTCGCTCGTGATGGTGAAACCGGGGCCACACCTCTCGACACCCCCAGCCTCTCTCAACAGTGTTGCCCCCTGTCGACCATCGGGTTGGCTGTTTGGGGGGCCCACCAAGGAGAGGCGAGTCACCACCTGCCTAAAGTAGGATTCGATAATGTGAGATGTTGAATATAGGCAGGTGCCGGATCTCACTCCATAGGCCCAGCCAGCTAGTCCCCCCAGTTCACCCACATAGCCCAAAGTTTGGCAAATCACTTTTCATTACAATAGTCCCATTATATTCTGCGGGGTCTGTCTGTGTCTGTATTAACTATTGATGCAGTCAGAGAGAGGTCTCGCCGAATATAACCCATTACAAAGTAGATCAAAATTCTCGAAAGGGCCTCTACGTGTTGGACCCCCCATGTCCCCGCGCAAGCCTGACAAAGGTCCGGGGTTCAAATTGGACCCCGTGCTGACGAGAGACATAATAATAATAATATAAATTGGTTGAGTATAGTAAAGATACTTATCAAATATAATTGTTTTTGTATTATATTTCGCAATAACACATGCTAGTGAAATATACATTATATTTTTTAAAGAAGAAGGAAATAAAAATTTGACTTTCTTCACCTTTTTTCAGAAAATTATTTATCAGATTTAACATAGTTCAACGTATACCTATAGGTACACATTTGCTCAACCCTATTTTTATGTAATAAAGGTAGCAAACAAGCATGCAGTTCACATTGATGTTAAGTTATGACTGCAGCTTATAGACACTTACACAAAGACTAGAGGTCAAAATGCACATGCGTTGCCACCTCTGAGACTTTAGCTACTATTATATATCTGTGATAGTTATTACGGGGCCATACATTTCCATCTAACAGGAACACGATAGTGCTGAACGCTATCATTTGGCGACAGATAAATTAGGTAATGCGGTGTGGTGCCTACGCCCTCGAGCTCCTCCACTGGAACTCTACCACCAGTAGTAGAACCCTGAAAACATAACACTTCTTCGTTTGGACAGTCCAGTCGTAGGTGTACTAAAGAACGTAATAAGGTAGGTACACTAAAGTTTGGTTGCACCCAACCATTTGTTTAGTTTTTTAAATTGAAGTTTTTGTACTTTGACAAATTTCTGTAAGTTAGAGAAGTATATAAAGGAGATCGGGAGAGGAGCTCGATTGCGATCATTTATGTTACGTCTTAAAGTTCAATTAATGTGTGTTTTTGTTTTTATATTTTAAGAAAATCACGATTTGTTTGCAAATGAGCGACACAATCGTATATCAATTAAAATAACAGGCTAATTGATGTACAATTTACATTACATGATACGCTCGATACATAATTTATTGATTTGTCCCAATAGTCCAAGAGCTAGTGAACCTTTCGATTACCGGAACGCTGAAATTTTTGTAGGGATGAGTCATAATATGCTAAGTACGATAACCATCCTCTGGCAAGGATCAGCCCGGTCACGTCATCTGGATTTCTGATGAGAAAAATTACTTCTTTATTTTAAATCTGGTAGCCATAGTTTTGCAACGATAATTGTTGCGTCTTATTTATATTTGTAGTGGTGTTTCCATGACAACGGAAATGTGTTTCCACGACGATGAAATTGTTATAGTAGTAGAGATACTGAACCCGTCGAGTAACGTTGGCCCTGTAAGGCTAGGAATTTTTGTAGGGATGAATCATACACGTAACATAACACGCTGAGTACAAAAACCATCGCCTGGCAAGGATTAACCCGTCACGGCATCAGGCAAAGTTACTTCCATATTTTAGATCTTGGAACAGATACAAATTTTCGTCCTTGTTAGTTAATATATTTTTTATCTCCTCCCAGTGTTTTATACTTGTTATATGCGATATTACTATAATCTTTGCACTTCATATTCTAAATGGCTGGGCGTTGCTCAATTTCAATTTTTATAAATTTATCTACCTACGTCGAGATCAATTTCAAATATGCCCTAACAGCATAAAATCACGCGCGTTAGCGCGTTGCCAGCGTGTTATACCTCACGATGCACGCGCCTTCGCGCAGATCGGCAGAATCTGCGCGATGCCGTCCCGCGCGTTGCCGCGTTGGCAGTGCGTTGTCCTAGGCGTGTTTTCTATACAAATCGAGATGTTTGCGGTGCAGTGTATTCCGCTCCTTAGTCTGGTTAACTGACAAACAATATTGTAATGAAGGTGTACCGTCGAAGAAATGTACGGTAGATCACGTCGGTACCTTATTCGTGTGTCGTAAAGTCTAATTTCCAATGGTTTTTTAATCACCGGAAACATTTTCGATGGTAAAATTTCTCTGCCGCTCACTCAATCGTCAGAGTGCGAGTACAGACACATTACGCATAAAACTTTTGAAGAAACCATGACCTATGATTGCCTGCCACCACAGGCGTGATGTAATTATTTCTGACCTTACCCACTAATAACTCAATGTCTATTTGAATGCCAACAAAACTATTATCCAAATTATATTACCGCTGCAATGGTTGCCATTATTTTAGAAAACAGTTTCTTCGGTCAATGGCACTTTCCGTTGGTCGGGTCTGCAGGTCTGTTGCCGTGGGTCATTAGTGAACGGTTCGTTTTTTGGATAATTGCATTTGTAACGGTACCTAGAGATTGAGCTTAGGTCGTGTTGTATTTTTTTTATGTAACAAAGATGACAAACAAGTATGCAGTTCACAAGGATGTTAAGTGACGACTGTAGCCTATGGACATCTAAAAAACAGAGGTATAAATGCGGATGCTCTGAGAACTCTAAGTCTCTATGATATTTATTGCGGGGCCATACATTACCATCTAACCGGAACATGATAGTGCTGAACTCTACCATTTGACGTCAGATAGTTTAGGTAATACGGTAGTGCCTACGCTCTCGAGTTCCTATACTAAAACATGAAAACCAGCTTACCTATAATAAAAATACGTTCTATGCCGAAGCGTATTAACTGAAGACGTACAACCGAACCCCACCGAAAACTCTCCAATTCCCCAATTTCTTGACTCATCCCGTGACTCATAAGTTGGCTATTATACATCAATCACTGCAAAAAAGCAGATAGTTTCGAGAATTCACGAAATTTCCCCTGGTTCCCCGAAGGACGACGGGAGGCAGTTTGTCTTAAGCTGAATTGGAAAGGGGAGTGGTTGGTATGGGTTGCTCGATTGCCCTGTCGACTATAGTGGACATGAATATATCCAATTTTTGTATATCTGTCTTGTTCTTTTCCTTGTTCTTTGCTAAATTATCTATGGATTAAAACCGAATGTTCAATCTGTGCAATGGAATAAAAAAAAAGATATGTAAAGTCAAACTAGTCAAAGCGTGAGTGCGGAGTGACGTAGTGTTCAGTGCGTGTTTATTGTTATTTTGTGATGTGTTTGTGATTTTGAAGACGTTAAAGTTTTGTTATTTTCAAGGTAAGTACTGCACTAATACATAGTAATAAGAATTTCAGCATGAGACACAAAATTTAGCATTTTTAAACCCAAAACATTAGGTGGTATATTTTGGCGGATGACGTAACAATATGATGCTCATTTTTTAAATTTTTGGATGTTTTAGCATCCTAAATGTAAATAATACGATGAATCACGTAGTTACCTGCTGAAATATCAAATAACAAAAGTAAAATACGTCAATTTAGTTTAGAAAATGTGAGTTTCAAATGCGCACAATTGTTACGGCTCGTGCCTCCAGTTTTTGCGTTTTTTTTAAAAGGCTGTAATGAAATTAATTTGTAGGAACAGTTGGTTGGTTTTATTTTTTACACTAATCTGTATACTATAGACATTGTATTTAAAAATAAAAAACCCTTTTTCATCGCTTTACTTTTTAAGTCATATCTTAAAAAGTAAAGCGATGAAAAAGGGTTTAAACATAGGTACTGTTCAAGAACGCGCTATCTCTGTGTTTAGCGTCTCATAACTCGACACTGTTGTTGAATATTAACAGGCAAAACACTTAAGTTTATACCTGCACTCATACTAAACATAAAAAACACCACTTGACAGTATTACTGTTTCAACTTTAGGCACAATCATTGTTTATGTGAAACCCGAGCCGTCAGCGCCGGGCGTTCGTATCAACAAAAAATCTTGCGGGACATTTTAGGCATGTCAAGGTCACGGCGCCGGGCAAGCGAGCGGTTACACATAAATGCAATAGATATTTGGCACTTTTCAAAGGTGCCGCTTTTGTTTAAAGGGAAAACCTGAATTTATATGTTTTTTCATGCAAGTGAAAGAAACATGCAGTTGATGCAATCCAAATAGACTGCATGATTTAGATTATAGTATTTTCTAGGCTCCAAATTGTTTAAATAACTTCACGCCTGTCCCCGAAGGGGTAGGCAGAGGTAAATGCATGCATTCTAACATACATGCAAACACCCACGATTCGTTGGTTACGTTTTGGCCCATGTAACAGATGGCGAGTCTGTTGACATCTACAGGCACGTTACCAAACGCCGATGTACTGGGAAACTTCCAGAAAATGGAGAAATCCCAATGGAATTATAGACAAAGGATTTTACACTGTTATCTCTAATAGCCCACGGCCCCGGAATCGAACCCAGGACCTCCGCGTAGTAGGAGTGGCCAGCTACTACTAGGCTACTGAGGCAGTTAATGGTGTGTTTAGCAATATCGTGCTCCGGTTAGATGAATGGCGCCGTAGTCGTAATAACTGTTACATAGGCAAAACTACTCAGATCTCTTTTTTTTTTTTTATGTTATGGAAGTGGTAAACAAGCATGCAGTTCACATTGATGTTAAGTGATGACTGCAGCCTATAGACACCCACACAAAGACCAAGGTCAAAATGCAGATGCGTTACCACTCCTGGGGCCTAAGGTCTTATGCCTCTGTGCCGGAAATTACAGGGCCGTACATTACCACCTGACCGGAACACGATAGTGTTGAACACTACCATTTAGCGGCAAGTATATTAGGTAATGCGGTGGTGCCTACGCCCGCGAGCTCCGTCACTGGAGCTCTACCACCAGTAAAAAACACATGGCAACACATTTGCATGTCGACATCCGCTTTTAGCGTTATTTGTTTAGTTGTCTATAGGCCGCAGTATTCACTTACTATCAATGCGTACTGCATTCCTTTTGGCCACCAACATAACATAAAAAAACGGTTGGTAGGTAATAGTCAATAAATCATAAGGTCGCAATGCACTCCTTTCATCAAGTGCACGTAAGGTCGGCCACACAATCGGAAACGATGGAATTCCACATTCCGAGAACAGGCGGGCCCTGTGGCTGCATTAATGGGGTGTCAGGGCCCAATTCCTTGAAATACTGTTTTGGAATAAGGGTTTTTTGAGATGCATGATGCAAGATTATTTAACGTGCAATTTATTGATTTACGATAAAGCATTTTTGGGTGTTTATTGATGAGTATTTTATGGAATTTTCAACGTAACGCCACGTATGTATTTCTCAAAAGGATAGGCTTGCATTCAAACGTACCTACCTACGTTTTGATGTGACATGTGGCGAGCCTATTGACATCTCCGTGTTAATTACCAAACTCCGAGTATAGTACTGGGAAACTTTAAAAAAAATGAAAAATCGGTCATGGTATTTTTTTTTATGTGTTGGTAGTGGTAAACAAGCATGCTGTTCACATTGATGTTAAAAGACGACTGCAGCCTATAGATACCCACACAAAGACCAAGGTCGAAATGCAGATGCGTTACCACTCCTGAGGCCTAAGGTGTTATGCCTCTGTGTCGGAAATAATAGGGCCGTACATTACCGGACCGGACACCTCACCTGAACACGATAGTGTTGAACACTACCATTAAGCGAAAAGTATATTAGGTTATGCGGTGGTGCCTACGCCCGCGAGCTCTACCACCAGTAAATAAAATAATAGATAATAAACCTTTATTTCTGATAGCCACCCGGGAATCAAACCCAGGACCAAAACGTAGCAGTGTAGTAATGAAACTAGACTACTAAATGATGACAGCTAGAAGAGCCTCGTTGGCTCAGTGAAAAAATCAGATTAGCCAAATGATCTGAAAAACGCAGTCTCATTAGATATCGGCCACACCTGTGGAAAAACGTGGGGAAATATTCAAAAGTAAAAAACAGACAAAAGAAAAACAGCACAAGCAATGTTGTGAAAAATTCCAACAGTATTTTGATTAGCCATTGTTTTGATCTATACGGTTGTTGAACGCGAGACCGGAACATTTGAGAAAACCCTCTTTTCTGGGAAATAATTTTGTCCGAAGTCGGTATTCACCAAAGTAATCAATTTATTGCGCACGGTTCATTGGTTAATGTCTGATATGCGCTCTGTTGTTTGCGAATAGTGATGTGTTTTTAATTGACATAAAAGTTATCAGTTCTGCACGTATGTATGTATGTATCTTCACGCCAGGTCCCTAACGGGGTAGGCAGAGAGTATAGAGCGCCAGATATCCCGGTCCTGACATGTATGTATATGATATTGTTGGTTTTGGCTAATACTTAAGTTTAATCAATGTAGGCTTCCAAGCACGTGTGGTAAATGCATGTTTGTATCTTTGCACGTTGTTTCACGAATTTCTCAGAAACCAAAAGTAATATTGAGATGACAGTCAATGTTTCATCAAAATCGGTTTAGTAGTTTTTGAGGTTTTTCGCTTTTCTGAGAGGATCGTCAACATAACTACAAAACAACGTAAAAAATGTTAACAGACAGTAGAGGTCACTAAAGGTATGGAGATGGATTTTGTCAATCGCCGTTCTTCGATTGGCGATTATGGGATATCCTGTAGTGCAGTCACACTACAGGAAGCGCGCATGGTCCCGCGGCTTGTTGGAGCAGCGTGGTGGAGTAAGCTCCAGACCTCCCCAAAAGGGGAGAGACTCGACCCGCCAGTGGGACGTATCAAGGGTTGCCATATCATTATTACTAAAGGAAGAATTTTCCTCCACTAGAGGGCGATAGTGTCCTCACATCCCGACGCTTTCAACCTTCCACCGCACCGGTGTCATTGAAAAATTGCTGTTTAATGACTTTAATAAACTAAAAATAATGTCTGTTACTAGGGAGTGTGCATCACTAGTTCACTAGTCTAGGTAATCCCCAGAATGATTGATTAGTTTAGTGAGCAGACATTCCATCAAAACAACCATTTTATTCATCGAGCACACTTAGTCGCTTATGGCGTTTGATTAACTTACTTAAAACTACTATAATATAGGGCAATTGAACAACTCTCAATACCTACATAATCTATACATGTATACATCCAAATAAATAAAATTGGAGTGTCTGTTTGTAATATAAAAATAATTTTACTAAATGCATATGCATGTATAAACGGTAAATATACCAAAACAACATTTTTTACAATTTTTGTAGTCTGTCTATCTGTCTGTTTGGCGGAGCTAATCTTGAGAACGGCTGGACCGATTTTGACGGGACTTTCACTGGCAGATAGCTTATGTAATAAGGAGTAACTTAGGCTACTTTTATACTAGCTGCGACCACGACTTCATCCGGGTACATACTGAACAATCATAAATTCTCACGCGGATGAAGTTGCGGGCACAGCTAGTAGGTAATATAATAAAACAGAAAAATCGAGTGTCTGTACATTAAATATTTTTCCAAAAAACTGATAGGGGGCGATTAAAGCCGATTAAAGAAGAGTAACAGAAACCAACAAAATATTATTTGGAACTTTTGCCTGTCTGTCTGTCCGGAACGTTACAACTTCGAAAATATTTTTTTTCTTTTAATAATTAGTATCACATTTATTAAAAGAAAAAGTTTTTACGAAAGATAAAAAATGCCAGCGAAGCGGTAAAAGCTAGTTCTTAATATAAATGATACTGGTGGTAGAGCTCCAGTGACGGAATTCGCGGGCGTAGATACCACCGCATTACCTAAAATATCTGCCGCCAAATGGTAGTGTTCAGCACTATCCTGTTCCGGTTAGATGGTGATGTATGGCCCCGCAATAACTATCACAGAGACTGCAAAGACAACAACTTAGATATCAAGGGTGGCAATACATCTGTTGACCTCTGGTTTTTGTGTAGATGTCTATAAGCTACAGTTATAACTTGGCATCAATGTGAACTGCAGGCTTGTTTGCCTAAAATATGGTATTTAACCATCAACGCCTAAGTCGCCTTAGTGTGTCTGCCTCACCATATAACGGAGTAAGGAGTCATTGTCACCGCGCATCAGTCCGTGAAATAAGTGGAAACCACGTTGTCAAAACGCACGCAAAATAAATTGGCACAGATACGAGTAACTAAGTTTACAATAGAATTGATTGGGTTATGCAACCGATGCTTATCTAACCTGCGTTCATTTAAAAAGGTTATTCCCAACACCATGGAAACAAGAGAGCTCTTTTTAGGGGTCCGTAGTAATAAGGTGGCCAACGTTTTGGAAACTGTCGTACTCACTAAAACGTGCTAAAACCTTGCGGTGTTGAACCACCGGGTACTGAGCCCCCCCGCCACGACAAGGCGGAAAACCCTCGGGCGGGATAAATCAATTAGATTTTATTAAACGCTACAGTGGATAAAGACACTGAAAGCAAATAAAATATTTACAATTAAGTTTTTTTTTTTTCAAAATTTACAATTTCTTGAAGGTCATCAAATCAGGATTAAATATTTGCGAAAGGATAAGTCAATCAATCAATCAATCAATCATTTATTACAATCAAAATTGAAGAAAATACATTAATAACAGACTTAAAACAAGGTGGTAAGGTAAAGCTAGCATTGTTTCGGTTTAGATTTCCCATCGAACCCCAAACTAGGCGGAGCCTGTATTTTGGGCGCTCTGCAGCCAGTTCAACAAATAAGCACCTATTTGATTTGAAGACGGTAGTTTTATAAAAGGTTTTTAACTTACTTACCTGGGGAAAAAGACCCAGGGGCAGAAGCCCACTACGATGGTCCGACCAAATTCGCTCCACGTTAGAAGCCACAGTTTGCCAAGCCATCCACATCGCCGAGGATAGGACGACATGGCGTAACATCGTCCAATCGAGAGTTATTCGTCGAGGTCACGACCCTCAGCATTGAGGACACACGACGCAAGGAGGGAGGAACTTGATTACCTACTTACAAACATCAGGTGCAATGAACTGAAGGAAAGCGGGGCGGGACAGTCCACAATTTTCCATGGAAAACCCGGGGAGAACCGACGCTGATAGCATAACTATTTGTCACATGCTGCACATACCTTTTATGTTACTATGCATGTTATCTGTCTAACTGCATAATTGTGTGCGCACGCGTCAATATTGCGGTCGTAATTAACTACGTGCAATGGTTTATGTGAATGAAACATTAATTGCAAGTTTTATTTCATAACCGTATTAAATTGTCCTCATGTCAAAAACTCTGAGAAATATAAAGGCTATTTGAAAAAAATATTAAAATTTCTAATTTTGTTTTCGCCTCAAATTTTCACTGAACACCAATTTAAGGATAGGTCCGATTATATAAAAGTTTAGTAATTAGTGGGTCCTCTTAGCCCAGTCATGTTCAGCATAGCTAATCACCCCATCATTCCGAAGTTAAATTGAAAATTTTACGTTTGGTATTTATATTAGATGACTAGGGTCCCCTTAAGCAGATTTCATTTTCTTCAAGGAAACATTCAACTCAATTAGCCTAGCCTCCTGGGTACATCTGTACTTTCCATAGTACATAAGAAATAAAAAAAATACTGAGTTCTTATCGGTTTTTGAACGAATAAAATATTCAATTGCAACATCTATTGGCCTATTGGGATAATGTTCTAGAGGTCAACTGTCAAAACTCAATTTGTTTTCTTTTAAAAAATGGTGATGGAAAGCGAAGTGCGAGCGTGCGCCCGCGCAGACGTAAGTTGATCTGTACTCATCTTATTATTTTACAATTAAATAATTAATTATATATGTGAATTTACTTTAGTTCAATCTCGAAATTTAGTGTACTGTTTTTTATTCAAAATTGTTAATTACCCAGAAAAGTTGCCTTTCATTGCTATGTACTGTATAAAGTACAACAGAATTAATTTATATTTTTTTGCATCTGTGTCCTCCTGTACTTTATACAGTACATAGTACATTTTTCTTTTGATTTTAGAACTGACGGAAGCTGATATCATCGGGGCCTAAACAGGCACCGAGTTTGATTATTCTGGAGATGATTTCAAATAAGATCCGGAGTTTATTCGGCGACAGTTAAATCCAAGAGATAGCAAAACCTAGAATTAGTATAACAATCCCAATAATTAAAAATAAAGTACCAAAAAAACTATTATGAGCAAGAGGAAGCAGTCAAGTTAATGTTAGAGAAGATGGTAAATTGACTATCACGATGTGGCTTGATAACAAATTAGTTCTATTGATGTCGTGTTTTTATGTAAGGAAGCTGACAAACAAGCATGCAGCTCACATTGATGTTAAGTGATGACTGCAGCCTAAAGATATCTACATCAAAACTAGAGGTGGAAATGCAGATGCGTTGCCGCCCCTGAGACCTATGTTGTTATGTCTTTGTGATAGTTATTACAGGACCATACATTACCATCTAACCGAAACACAATAGTGCTGAACAGTACCATTTAGCGGCAGATAAATTAGGTAATGCGGTGGTGTCTACGGCCTCAAGCTCCCGCACTGGAACACTGCCACTAGTAAAATCTTGTTACTATGATCGAAGTGTAGATGAATGTGAGCACTAGTCGAAGAAATATAAGAGATATGAGAAGGTAAGAACGCCAGAAGTTATTAAAAAGTATAATGGAACCATGGGTGGCGTCGACCTCGCAGATCGGATGCTTTCAGTTTGTCCATCGCGCAGACGTACCAAAAAGTGTTCCATTCGTGTAATGTCACATCTATGTGACCTATGTGTTTATCGCTTGGCTGCAGTATAGAATGGTAGATGCAAAAAAACTTATATTGTACAAAATGCATGAATACAAATCGAATTGGGCACTAAACTAATCCATGACAATGAAGACGAGTCTGTAAATGATGGTGAAATTGAGTATCATGAACTTGCACCGAAAAACTTGTACTTTTAAAGTGCTGCGCATTTACCAAAATATGATAAAAAACAATGGCGCTGCCGAAAAACTGGTTGTGACAAGAAAATTACAGTATTTTGTCATTTTGTCGTAATTTTCTCAAGAAAGAAGTAATTTTTAGTTGATTTTAAAGAGTATATAATTAATATTAATGAAAATAGAACTTAACTTCTTATAATTTATTCTAAAATGTCTTAACATCCCTACAATCTGTACGAAGTTATTTTATGTACTATACAAAGGACAACTCGATTCAATTCCGTTGTCCTTTGTAAAGGGCGTAGTGAAAATCTAGATTTTCCAGCACAGGATTTTTTTTACTATTTTTCCTGTACTAAGTCTTCCTTAAGTAATATAATATAAAAAATTCAATAACAATCTCGAAAAAAAGTTACTCTGGAACTCAGGAGGATAAAATGAAATAGGTACAGTAAAATTTCAAATACAGTTCCCAGAATGGACAGATTAACTTTAAAATTTTGCCGAAATTCCTCATAATATTGAAGTCAACCAGTGGGGTTGACTTGTAGGTAGGTACCCTTTATCAATATTGAAGTCAACCTACTGGTTGGCATATCCCTAACGTTTTCAAAGACCTTTCCAACGATATCCCACACTATATAGATAACTAAATAAAAAAAATATGTTTTTATTCTACCATTTTATCGGCGTGAAAAAGGTGTATACTTGTGCCAAATTTGAAGTATCGGGTACCAATAGTTTTTGCGCTAAACCGCGGACAGACAGACAGACAGACGGTCATGGCAAAACTATAAGGGTTCCTTGTTTTCTACGGAACCCTAAAAAGGAGGAAAACTCACTTCCTGGTCCCAGTTTTATACGTAGAAACTCCAGATTTCATATTTCACGTTGATCACATAAAACAATCAAAGTTAGTTGGTATAATAACCCTGGTAAAACTTAAAATTTGGTCAATCCTTAGAGGTAGGTAAATCATTTCCTCTAAGGACAAAATAGGGAATACCTACTTAATCTTTTGAATGTTGAATAGCAACATCATTTATGAATGGCATGAAGGAAAATACATATTTGAGATTCCGAAGCATTATTGTTAAAGGATGAATGTGTATTGCGTCTTATAAATACGTAATATGCGTATAAATATAAATAATGTAAAGGCGGTTGACGACACGGGATTCTCTATTATGTTATTTATGCAACAATCCAACCTTATTATTCATTTGTTATTTTATGCAATATACGAGTAACAGCTTGTAGTTCATACCATTCATGCTTACATTTAAGGTAAATGAATGACTGCATCCCATTTTGCCTATTCATTATACAGTGGTTCCCAAACTTTTTTGAAGACGGAACCCTTTTGGAAAACCAAATATTTGGGTACTACGTCTGAACGGACCAAAAAGAATGGACCGTAGTCCATTCGGCCGTAATCAAAAACGTCTACGTCACAACGGCCCGGTCATAAAATAATTTAAAAGTACAGTCACACACAAGCGTAACTGTCGTATGGTTTATACATTTTCACTACAAAATATTTACATATTTAAAGTAGTATTTAATCTAATAGTTGTAATCTAAGTACGCAAAATCGTTAACATCTTCGTTTCTAGTTGGCACGACTTCAGGTCTCTAACTCAACAATGACCCTTTCTTATCAACCAATCACAAGCAGGCAGTTTATCTGTTACGTCAGAGGAGTGGCGAAGAGAAGGTTCATAATAATATGCAATCAGTGTTTTTAAGGTTCCGTAGTAAACAAGGAACCCTTATAATTTCGCCATGTCCATCTGTCTCTCTGTCTGTCCGTCTGCGGTTTAGCGCAAAAACTATTGGTACTAGAGACTTGAAATTTGACACAAGTGTACACCTTAATCACGCCGACAAAGTGGTATGATAAAACACGAAAGATAAAATTATTTAGGGTATTTTTTTATTTTTCTATATAGTGTGGGATATCGTTGGATAGGTCTTTCAAAAATGATAAGGGTGTGCTTAGGTACATCATTTTTGGATTTAGTCAACTGTTCGTGACTTATTAAGCTTTAAAGTGCCAATTTTCGTTAGAGTCAAGTGTCCCCCCCCTCCCTCTACCAACTAAACGGTTATTGTTAGAAATTCAAACGTTGCGGCAATAATAGCTACATATAACGAAATTAAAAGGAAAATTAGTCCTGTTGGTCACAGGCCCCCTCTCTGTGAATTGGGCTCGGTTACCGGCGGTCACGAATGTAATATCTACGAAACTGTTCCCGTAACCACCGTCTCTGAAGATGGACGAATTAGATCACCGGGCTAGACAATAGTTAGTCTTACACGCTATCCGTCGTCTGTTCCCCAATGAACCGGGCACTAGTCGACGGGTGCCTATGAGTTCCCGCAATAGGTAAAAAAAGAGTTGATCTGGGGGGAGGAGGGGGGGGGGCACCGCCTTACCAGTGACGTAGCTAACATTGATGGCAACTGGGGAAGGTGAGCAAAGAAAAAGGAAATTCCCCCCCGTTCTTTTGTGTATTTTTTCTCAATTCTCCATCTTTGTCCTATTTGAGCAAATTCTCTGTTTCTCTGGCGCCCCCATGTACCTATTTTAAATGTGAGTTCTAAGTTGCGCTTTCAGGTCTAAACAGTTCAAATTTTGGTTCTTTAATCAGAGGGCACCTCTTCTTCTTACCTCCAAACGGGTGGCAGCCGGTGCGGGCCCCTATAGCTATTAGCTACGCCACTGCGCCTAACTCCAATGCTTACTCGTGATGCTTTTGATTATGTCGTCGTCTTGTTAGTTTCGCACCGCCTGGAAGTGTTTTGTCGGTAAATAGGTACTGTAGTTTAGAGCAACATGTTTTAATACGCAGTACGAAACTGAAGACAATTATAATTATTATCGTCTTATTCGAAAGCATTTTGAAAGCATCATAGAATAAGGCGGTCGGCCCCCTGAGCAGCTACTGGTAGCGTCATCTATTGGAAATTAGTAGTACATAGTAATACCTATAGCTTCATGTTTGTACAACAGTAGATTATTCGGTAATTAAAAAAAAGACAGTTTTAATAATTTATTCATGACCATAGATACAGTCTTTTTGGTCGCTCACTATGGGCCTCATAAGAAGGCTCAAGGTCACTCAGAGAGCGATGGAGAGGGCTATGCTCGGAGTTACTCTGCGAGATCGAATCAGAAATGAGGAGATCCGCATGAGGACCAAAGTAACCGACATAGCCCATCGAATAGCGGAACTCAAGTGGCAGTGGGCAGGGCACATAGCTCGCAGAACTGACGGCCGTTGGGGCAGAAGAGTTCTAGAGTGGCGACCGCGTACCGGAAGACGAAGCGTAGGCAGGCCCCCCACGAGGTGGACCGACGACCTGGGGAAGGTCGCGGGCAATCGTTGGATGAGGGCGGCCCAGGACCGTTCGTTGTGGCATTCTTTGGGGGAGGCCTTTGTCCAGCAGTGGACGTCTTTTGGCTGAAATGATGATGATGATGATAGATAGATACAGAGTCTTTCAGTCGTGAACATATCGAATTTCACATTTCTTTAAATTAATGAATATCCATATGGAAGATGACGATGATTAAATGCTTCCATGAGGAATATGATGAGATGATGGGATGGCTCCAGTAAAGCGATGGGGACTTTACTAGGAGTATTTACGAAGTTTTGGAGGCAATACGAAAAATCACTTTCATACACTCGTGAACATTATCGAATGCTTTATGATAAAAATCCCACCATTTTTACACATAAAAACGCGACTATACACAAATTTCGAAAATAATATCACGCAGCGACACAGCTCTTTTCCGCGTTCCCGCCAAAAAAAAACCTTTAAAACTATCACGGTACCGGGGTGACCAGCCATAACAAAATTCTGCTGTTTTACCAAATTTGGATGCAAAGAAGGGCTAAGTATTAGTATATAATGTAGCAGAAATGTAACGATAGCAGTTATTTAAAGGAGAGAATTAGTAAAAGTTCCGCAGAAAATGAACAATGACAAAAACATGTCTGTTCTGTAAAAAACGTTGAAAATAGTGAAACCATCAATAATTATGAGCTTGCACAAGAGTTTGACTATATCGATAAAATTAATCGCGTTGATATATTTATTCATTCTTGTTTTTTTTTTCAATGTCAATACATAAGTGAATGGGAAAAAATAGTAGTACAAAATACTTACACAGATTTGGCAGGTAATAAACCAATTGTCTGATGAGTTTTACTCTTTCTCTTCATTCTAATGCTGAGATAGAATGTTTAGCCATCTGGCTTAACACTATCTCGGCATCATCAGAATTAAGTGAACTCTGTTTTGAGAAATCATATGTCGCTGTGTGCTACACACTGTAAATTCTGTTTTATGTGAAAAAGTGCGCTAAAACATGATTTTTTTTTAAAGTAATTGAAGTGGCAAACAAGCATGCAGTTAACATAGATGGTGACTACTGCCGCCTATAGACACTTACATTTTTTATGTTATGAAGGTGTCGAACAAGCATGCGGTTCACATTGATGTTAAGTGATGAGTGCAGCCTATTGACTTACTACTGACTTTACTGGTGGTAGTTTTCAGCACTATCGTGTACCGGTCAGGTGGTAATGTACGGCCCTGTAATTTCCGGAACAGAGACATAACACCTTAGGCCTCAGGAGTGGTAACGCATCTGCATTTTGACCTTGGTCTTTGTGTAGGTGGCTATAGGCTGCAGTCATCACTTAACATAAATGTGAACTGCATGCTTGTTTTCCATTTCCATTACATAAAAAAAGGAGAGGAGGACAGGATGGTGGCAAGTAAAATTAGCTATAAATTTAGCTGATTTTAAATCTTTATTGAAGCAATATGGCGTACTAGTTGTGTTTGTAAGTGAATACTTCGTAGTCGCGCACGGTGAAGTTGTAGTCGGGCGCCAGCGAGGCGAGCGCGGGCGGCGCGTCGCCGTACGAGTGCAGGTTGCTGTAGCTGTCGCTGTTGCAGTTGCAGTTGCTCGACACCTGCAGGTCCGCGCCCGCGCCGAATATCGGCCCGCAACTGCAACGTTACATCGTACGGCCCTTTACAATTCATTATTAAATTTTGGAGCTCATGTGATAAAGGTCGCGGGCATAGAGCGACGCGGGCCACCGGTCGCGGCGGACCGGAGGGGAGTAGCCATAGCGTGTTTTACCGAAGCAAAATAGTCTGCCATTTATTGCGGGGGGAACACACACTTTCTTAAATTCACCCACAACAAAAATCGTCTATTACTAAGAAACTCACACCTTGACTTTAACAAAACACACATCGTTATATCTCAGAAACGTTGGCTCGTAAGAAAAAAGTATTGATACATTTTTATAGATAATTTTATGATCTACAATTTTTGCCTGAAGTACTTTTATGATAAAATTTAACGTTTTGCTCAAAGTCGCGAAAGACTCTTTTTTGTTTACCTTTGACCTTGAATATTTTTTTTCCATACACGGGAATGATGGGAAACTTCTAGACATTGTTTATAATTATGTTTCGAACAATTTCACTGAAATTCAGCTTGTTGGGACTTTATGTAACTTCGAATGTCTAATGTCTAAATTGACCGGACTACATAGCAGGTCACGGAATTTTTAGTTTATAAATATTATTAAAACTGACGGTTCTTATGTGTATGTTTATCTATGTTGTGTATGTTTATGTGTGTGTCACTTATCTATGGACGCCGGGCTTGTGAGCTATAAACTCTTGAGGCAAAATAACAACACTTGAAAGTCGGAGGCCTTGAAATGAAATAAACAAATGACACTATTTCTTGCAGGAACCTAGGTTATTTTGTTATTACAAAATGTTTTCTACGTTTCTCTTTTTGTATTTTTCAGAAAACTGCAATAAATAGTAAAAAATTTAAATATTTACAATTTATTTACGCGCGTAAGTATTATATTATAAGATTTTAACTATGTATCTAAACTAATATTATAAAGCTGAAGAGTTTGTTTGTTTGAACGCGCTAATCTCAGAAACTACTGTTCCGATTTGAAAAATTCTTTCAGTGTTAGACAGTCCATTTATCGAGGAAGGCTTTAGGCTTATATAGAAGAATGTTTCAAAATCGCGGGATTTTTTTTCCTATTGAGAGCTTCCACTGCGGGCCCCTCAGTCTGCCTCGCAGTAGCTCTCTATCACCACGCGGACAAGTGCTGATATACTTCCCCTCCCGCTTCTCCCGCATCTCACATGTATGACAAATCATTCACCTAGGACCTAGATAATGGGCAATATACCCTCAGAAACAAGAAAAAGAACAAAAATAGACAAAGTTACTCACTCGGGATGATAGCAAAGCGCGAAGGCCTTCTTGACCAGCGGGTACCTCGCGGGCGGTTCGCTCAGTGAGAACAGTAGCCCCCGCTCGGCGCTGATGTACCCCCCCGTGCCCCCCGCGCCCCCCGCGCCGCCCGCACCCCCCGCGGGCCCCGGGGGCCCCCAGCCCGCCTCGCAGTAGCCCCCTATTACTTCGCCGCGGGAAATCTGCCGGTCAATTACAATGCGTTGTAGTATAAGTTTATCTTTGGACAAGACAAAGTGCTAATGCAATTTCTATACTATCGTAACACAGCTGGCGAGATAAAAGGACGTAGGGGCTCGAGGTCGTAGGCACCACCGCATTACCTAACCTATCTGCCGCTAAATGGTATAAGGTTCAGCGCTATCGTGTTCCGGTTAGATGGTGATGTATGACCCCGAATAACTTTCATAGAGACAACAACTTAGGTCTCAGGGGTAGCAAAACGATGCATTCACTTGCATGCATTTTGACCTCTGGTTTTTGTGTAGATGTATATAGGCCGCAGTCATCACTTAACACCCACGTGAGCTTCGAGCTAGTTTGCCACCTTCGTTATATTAAAAAAAATCATCTCGTCTCTCGACTAGTGTATAAAGGGTTAATTGATATTAGCGCATCACCTCTTGCAGGTAGCATCTCTAATATCCATGCCATAAAAAATAAACAAAAAAATGATTTCAAGAGTTCAAAAGAGTATAGCCGCCGCTGCGTCACCCCATGACACCGCTCAGCGCTGCACGTGGCGATATTTTAGGCAAAGGTGCGTGGCATACCTACGCTTACAGTAAATGCCAATTCAGAGGCAAAATAAAAATATGTTAAACTTTAATTTTAAACTGCCTCAGTAGCGTAGTGGTAGCAGGCCACTACTATTACGCTGGAGGTCCTGGGTTCGATTCCCGGGTCGGGGACTATCAGAGATAAAGGTTTAAAATCCTTTATCTTTGCTTCTATTGGGATTTTTCCATTTTCTGGAAGTTTCCCAGTACCCCGGAGTTTGGTAATGTGCCCGGAGATGGCAACAGGTTCGCCACCTGTTACATGGGCCAAAACGTAACCGGCGAGTCGTGGGTGTTTGCATGTATGATTGAATGCATGCATTTACCTCTGCCTACCCTGTTTAATTTTAAAAAGTTGTAGTACAAATGTTGTTGGGATCGACGTAGAGGTTGCCTGCAAGAGGTGACGCGCTAATTTAAATTAACCCTGTGTGGCAGAGCATACCTGTACGAGCACCAGCACGGGCGCCACGTTGTCGCAGTGCGAGTGGAAGGCGTGCGCCGAGTAGCCGTGCGTAGAGGCGCGGAACACCAGCCGCCAGGCTTGCTTCGGCGTGCCGCACCTGATACACGTGCTTAAATTATTTAGCTACTAGCTGTGCCCGCGACTCCGTCCGCGTGAGAATTTACGATTGTTCAGTATGTACCCGGATGAAGTCGTGGTCGCAGCTAGTATAAAAGTAGCCTAAGTTACTCCTTATTACATAAGCTATCTGCCAGTGAAAGTCCCGTCAAAATCGGTCCAGCCGTTCCCGAGATTAGCCGGAACAAACAGACAGACGGACAAAAATTAAAAAAAAAATTGTTTTGGTATATGTACCGTGTATAGACACGTGTATTTAGTAAAAAGCGGTTATTTTAATATTACAAACAGACACTCCTTGTATAGATGACCAAATTTTGACGATCCAGTTAGTCCAGCGGTGAGACGACAGTTTGATTTGAAGGGGCGCAGGTTTGATCGCCGCATCGTGACAAATATCTGAATGGCCAGATGTTTGTTCCGGGTCTGGGTGTAAGTGTATGTGTTGTATGTATACAACGATAGCCACGATACAGGTTTATACCTAGTGAGTGAAAGCGTAAGCGTAAAAAAATTGGCTGTCAATCCGCCTGCCAAGCGTGGCGATTATGGCATATTCGCCCCTAATGATGCACAATGCTGTTATGAGCACCTTTGGGGAAAGCTTTGTCCAGCAGTGGACGTCTTTCGGCTGAAGTGATGATGATGAAATAGGCTGTGTTCGAATTCATTACGACAGATTGCATGTATTTATGACTAGCTTTTGCACACGACTTCTTACGCATTTCTTCGCGTTCGTCCGATTCTATTGGGATTATTCAATTTTCTGTAAGTTTCACAGTAGTTTAGCGAAAAAAAAAAACCACAGGCGTGAAGTTAAGTTACACGAGAACGGTACGTACCAGGTATTGATGACCGATTGGAAAGCACTCTTGTCATGCTGCAGGATCACGGTACCCGCAAACATGTTCACAGCTAACCTGGAACGTATTAAATGCATACAGTTAAAATCTTCACCCTTTAATGGTGGTATCAGGGTTCGGAGGTTTCAAGGTTCGCGGCGGTAGCTCTCCAGGTACAGGACACTACACCCAGTGCCGGCGTTAGGAAGGGGAGAGGAGGGCAAATTTCTGGAGGGGATGGGGGGGTTGACTAGGCCCGGTCCACAATACAGGAGCTCTACCTGGGCTGCATGCGCTTGTCGGGGTCAGGGCGCGGCGCGGCGAAGCGCCCCGGGGCCGGTACCGGAGCCCTACCTGGGCTGGGTGCGCTTGTCGGGGTCGGGGCGCGGCGCGGCGTGCAGGGCGGCGCGGCGGGAGCGCCCCGGGGCCGGTACCGGAGCCCTACCTGGGCTGGGTGCGCTTGTCGGGGTCGGGGCGCGGCGCGGCGTGCAGGGCGGCGCGGCGGGAGCGCCCCGGGGCCGGTACAGGAGCCCTACCTGGGCTGGGTGCGCTTGTCGGGGTCGGGGCGCGGCGCGGTGTGCCGGGCGGCGCGGCGGGAGCGCCCCGGGGCCGGTACAGGAGCCCTACCTGGGCTGGGTGCGCTTGTCGGGGTCGGGGCGCGGCGCGGTGTGCCGGGCGGCGCGGCGGGAGCGCCCCGGGGCCGGTACAGGAGCCCTACCTGGGCTGGGTGCGCTTGTCGGGGTCGGGGCGCGGCGCGGCGTGCCGAGCGGCGCGGCGGGAGTCCCCGGGGCCGGTACAGGAGCCCTACCTGGGCTGGGTGCGCTTGTCGGGGTCGGGGCGCGGCGCGGCGTGCCGGGCGGCGCGGCGGGAGTCCCCGGGGCCGGTACAGGAGCCCTACCTGGGCTGGGTGCGCTTGTCGGGGTCGGGGCGCGGCGCGGCGTGCCGGGCGGCGCGGCGGGAGTCCCCGGGGCCGGTACAGGAGCCCTACCTGGGCTGGGTGCGCTTGTCGGGGTCGGGGCGCGGCGCGGCGTGCAGGGCGGCGCGGCGGTAGCGCTCCAGGGACAGCTCCATGGGCACGGCGCCCGTCGGCTCCACCTCCTCCGCGAACACCGCGCTGTCTGATAATACAATCACATTTATATTACACATACATATGTATTATGTTTTTCTTATTCTGTGGTAATAGGTTAAGCATTGTGAAGCGAGCCACTACACCTGGAAATACGACCACTATCCCTCTGTCAAGAGTGTAACGCAAGAGAAGAATAGGTTACCAGATTAGCGTTTGTATGGAATTTTAGCCGAGGGTCCGGGGTGTGCCTTGTGCCTACGTGTTATTTCTAGAAACTGTTTGAATTGAAGAGAACCAACATTTCCATCTTCTATTGTTACTCAGGTGAATAAGTAACTATAGCGGGAAGCTGCTGCCCTTCCCGCGTTCTTACATTTGCTTTTGCCCTCCCGTTCACTCTTCTATTGTTGCTTTTAAGTGTACCCTGCCTGTACACTATCTTTGTGTAGGCACCACCGCATTACCTAACTTAACTTGTCGCTAAATGGTAGGTACTGTTTAGTACCTACTATCATATTCCGGCACAAAAGCTGCAGGTGCTCATGATAGGCTCATACCTATGAGTAACAAGCGAACATGTTGCATGAGCGGGGCGAGGTGCAGACAGACGCGGGCGCGCTCCTCCTCGGTCCAGTGCGCGGTGGGCTGCGTCACCCCGGCGCGCTGCTTGGCCCACGCCAGTGCGCAGCGCCACACTTCCTCCTCCTCCAGGCACAGCTGGAACGGTAACAGGTCGATTTAGAGAAACTATCTGTGTACTGGCAGTCTAGCTTCAGTAGGTAACGCAGTTCGAGAGGGTAGGTGCCTACTTGCCGCTATATGCGATACGCTATAAGCGTTCACCGAACGCACGTAACAGATGACGATTTTTGTAATGAGATAAACGGGTAAGTACATTGTAGTACCAACCGCCGATGACACAATTTCCATCTTCTTTTGTGGAAATATTCCAATGAGGTATCTCCATTCCGGAGCCCACGTTCGGGAGCTCAGATAATGTCAGATCAGGCCTACTACCGCTACATGTCCAAGATAGTTGTTAAAAGAAAATACCTTAAACGGACCCACCTGGGTAGATACTATCATAGGCATAGCCACGATGGGGCAGAGTGGGGCGTTTGCCCCATCCTGGCTCTGAACTGTAGGTTTGCATAACTCGAATTACTTAATATATCACTGATACAATAGTTATATCTCTATCCGTTAGTTATAAATTAAGTATAAGTAGGTACTAACAAAATCAGAAGATATGAGTTTGATGAGAGCTTCCTTCGGCAGGTTTAGGAAAGCGTTAGTCTTGACGCAGTCAGCTGCGTTATCTCCAATAAAGGCTATGCAGCGCTCCATGAATGATGAAGCACTTTTGCCACCTGAAACATAAGTAGATAACTTGATTAAACAGGCATAGAATTATAACGCAGGTATCTATAATCTGTTTGTCGCCATCTTGATTTATCGACTTTCAGCTATAAGGTAGTGTTTAGGACTATCGTGTTCATAAGAGGCATAACACCTTAGGCCTCAGGAGTGGCAACGCATCTGAATTGACATCTCTGGTTTCATGTCGATGATTATAGGCTATACAGTACTACCAGAGAATATGTAATAATACTACGTATTACTTACCATCAATATAAATTGTATGCTTGTTTGCAAGTGGCAAACAACCATGACATAATAAATAACCCAGTTTAATTGTAAAAACTGCTCGAACTGAAAGGTGATGGAGCAGGAAGACTACCTATGACCTGGATGTTAGTTATGTGTGTATTATATGGCTAAAGGCTGCGGCACCCATAAGTATGAGCACTATGAGTCATGAACTCATAGTTTATCATAGCTCTGAAAGAATACCTATCAAATAAAGCTTTCTATACGCTAAGTGAACTATTTTCAAAATAACAACTCAACCCAACCTCCACCAGTCAATTTAAAAGCCAAGCACCTTATAAACATATTACATAAAATACCTACAAACAAAACTAACTAATATAATACTAAATAAATATAAATAAATAACCAAATCGAAATGAGAATGATTTTTTTTTATAGATATAAATATATTAAATAATACATTATATAATCTATAAATTTAATGTGTAGACGCGAACCTTGCGATGCCCCTACGGGGTGTTACATGTAATAGCTCCTAGGATTTACATTTAAGACATCTATGTAACCATGTAACAAGCAGAATAAATAAATAAACTCATGAGACATGGTAAAACCTAGCTTTTTGTTGGTAGATAGTAAAGTACCATCGAAGATATGTCTGTTAGATTATATTGGTGCCTTATTTGTGTTGAAATAGTCTTATTTGCAATAATTATGGATCACCAGAAACTTCTTTAATGGTACCTACTTAATGAAAGTGACAAGCAAAGAAGTATGCCAATACTGATGTCTTTAGACATCTCCATAAAAACCAGCAGGCAAAATGCAGATTTGTTGCCCCTTGAGCATGCTGAACATACAATAACAAACTTCAGCTGAGCCATACATATACCTAGCTACCTAATTACCGACACATGCGACTGAACATAGGCCTCAAGAGTGGCAATACAACCACATTTCAAGCTCTATCTAAGCCTCTTAAGTTTTTTTGTAGATTTATAGGTATTCTATGTATAAGTATGTACTGCAGTGCTAACTACAACCATTTAAATGAATACAATTTGTATATTGAACCAGCTTTACTTATTTCTCATGTGTTCAGTGCACTAAACTGAAGAATTGTTGTTACACAATAGCATTATATCTAAACCCTAGTATTGCGAATCACTACACTATTTGACATGGTTATGGTTAGTCCAGCGATGTGAGATGACCGTTTGATTCACAGGTTCAATTCCCACACAACAATTCTTTGTATGACCTACAGATATTTGTTTTGGATCTGAGTGTTTGTGTATGTGTTGTATGTACTACCACACCCACAACACAGGTTTATACCTAGTGTACGGCTGTGAGTGTAAGCATTTTTTTTTAATATTTTATGTATATTAAATTACTAAGGCTTTCAGAGCCAACAACTAAATTTATAAAATGTTTTGAGGAAAACCTGAATAAAACATTACATAATAAATAATGTTGAAATAAGATAAATAACAATATAGCAGTCTATATCAACAAGTACAATTTTATTTTAGAATAACATAATCCACAGTAACATTGCTCCATCGGACATAACAGAACTTATCTTAGTTCAATCTAGTCATTAGTCAGTGAATATAATATATATATTGATACTCGCATTAGGTTTGCAGTACATTTGACAGTGGCTGCAACAATTTTCTAAACCGAAGCTAAACTATGATGTATAGATACAGACTGGTTGCTGCGGTAACAAACATTAGCTAAGATGGGTAAATGAAAGTCAATTTTGGTGACCTTAAATTTATATTCAATGCAAATAGCGAGTAGCCGACGAGTCTATGCACATCACACACGATCAGTTACCATCACAATTAATTAAAAGTAGATTGTTATTCACTAGGAATGTTCACTTAGCCGCTGGTATAACCTCTATTCACACAGTAGCGTTTGGATTCACGTTTTGTATGAGCGTTATATTGTCCCCCTTCATCATGATTCGTCCGATTTGCTTCCGATTTTTGGTTTTCATGTGGAATTCTTCCGCGTCGTCCAAAACTATGTTCATGTACTCGTCGAAGCCCACAATGTGCCCTTCAATTCGCAAGTTCACGTTCTCGTACAGCCAAATTTGTACACGACTCCTGTTCTGTAGATATCTGAAGATCAGGTTGATGGGTTGCACCATCACCTTCTGGACTTTCGGTGGGCCCTTGTAAGCCATGTTTAACTACGGTTTTCTAGTTCACTAGGAAAATTGAGAAAAATAAAAGCGCCAAACCCGGCGTCGATAGCGTCCGTCAAGGAAGTTGACATAGACAAAAGAGGAACAAACAATATGGCTGACCGCTGCGCTTTATCGAGTTTATCAATTGATGAGAGTGCTCGTTCATAATTGATCCTTATAACGATAAATAAATCTAATTCAGAAATATAAATAAGTTACTTAAAGAATGATTAAATCCTTAAATATGCTTCTACACTAGACTACATGAATCAATCTTTCCTTTTATTGATCCCTAATTTTACCATTTCAATATCTTATTAAGAAAAGGCAAATTCTTAACATTGCTAGCTAGATAGGTACTAGTTTTATTTTTGAAGCCAGCTAGAAGAATACTAATTAGTTATTATTAATCGATTTAAAATAAAATCGATTATTAATCGATTTGTCTGTTTATGCTTGATTTTATCTATGGTATACAGAGTGGTCTGTGATATTTTATTTATCTGTTAGATTTTTTATTAGGTGCCCTAGGTACTTATGTACCTACCTATGTATGTACAAATTTCAAATATTACAATACCAAACACCGATTGAGAAATCTGAGAATGAACTGAAACTGCTCTAAAATCTTAAACATTAACCCCATATATTCATAAACGTATTTTAGCTAAAGTGTTGCAAATCTCTCCTTTGTCTTTTTCTATCCTGCACATTTGACAATGCGACTGACAAAGACAAAGCATTCTATATCTAAAGTATATCTAATTAATAAGGGAATAAGGGTAAATATTCTGACTGTTGCCTCCATTTATAGCTAGGTAAGGTACCTTTAACTTCATAATCATAATCATAATAATCATTTATTTACCAGAATGTAGTGAGTACATGTAGGTACAGATGGTGAGGTAATAGCACTATCACATTCTACCATTACAATGGTGTGTAAAATATCCATAAACTTAACTAAATAGTATGTTAAAATATTATTATTGTAATTCGAATGAGAAAAAAAAAGACTATGTAGCAGACTATACCTAATACCTACTAGACAAAAGGGATGTGCGATGGCCGGGAATCGAACCCGGATCAACTGCTTGGAAGGCAACTATGCTGACCATTACACCACCATCGCTTGATAGTTTGTGGCAAAATATAAAAAGATTTTGTCAATTAAATACATGACTTTATCAATTGAAATAATTTACTTTACTATTTTCTAGTAAATTAAACTAACTACTTAAAACAGTATTTCAACTTACCAGAAACATTTAGAGATTATCTCGTTACTGCTTTGTGCCTTTTAGACCTTTTATTTACTAGTGTCATCTAGTTGTAGGTTAGTACAACATAAAAAAAACTACCTCGTGTGGCTCTAGATGGCGCTGATTAGAATTTTGTATTAAAATAGTGTTTCTGACTACTTTATGATGTCAAATTATTAAATGGTCAATATGGTAATACCTAGCTAGATTTTTTTTCTGATGGTAAATACCTGGTCTGTCCTGGATTTCCATGGCAGCAGCCAGTAGTGTACAGGCGCTTTCTACACTCAGAGTTGATGTGACATGGTCTTCGCAAGCTGCTCTAAGATCTTCCACTCCAAGGTCTGCGGCCAGTGTCATCATCTCAAACACTCCAGAGTCTTGAAGCAGGAGCTGTATCAAGTTTTTAATTACTTAACATTAATACATTATTTAAAATTTATAACATTCCATAGTTTTACTACTCGCCAGCAGATGGCACTCAACACTATTAGCGATAGTGCTATGTCATTGCAATCTGATCTAAGTTTAATTTGCTAATGGCACATATGTATGTTATAAATTTATATTACTAAAATATAATAATTACCTTTCCCGTGTACACATATTGTATAAACAATCTGAATGTTTCTGGCTGCACATGAGGCATACGTATCGGTGTGGGCTGCGTGCCAACAGATGGCGATACCGTACAACCTGGTATACGGCAAATCTCGCCTCGTTTCGTATTTTGAAAACTTTTACACCTGCAAAACAATTACAAATTGAATAAAACGTAACTTCACGCCTGTAATCCCCGAAGGGGTAGGCAGAGGTAAATGCATGCATTCAATCATACATGCAAACACCCACGACTCGCCGGTTACGTTTTGGCCCATGTAACAGGTGGCGAACCTGTTGCCATCTCCGGGCACATTACCAAACTCCGGGGTACTGGGAAACTTCCAGAAAATGGAAAAATCCCAATAGAAGCAGAGATAATGGATTTTAAACCGTTATCTCTGATAGTCCCCGAAAAGTCCCCATTGTCAAATTGAATAACACGCAAAGAAATAATTAGATAGAACACGTGGGGAGTGAAATATGTTGTTTAGAGTTATTTTATTATTATTTACCTATTTGGGATTCATTTATGAATTAGGTACCTACTTATTTCATTAAACAAGTAAGAAAGGAAAAAGCTTTATTTCTTGGCACACACACAACATACCTATAATAATAATTAAAAAAGTATGTACACTTATACTCTTCATTATTATTTTATACTGGTGGTAGAGCTCCAGTGACGGAGCTCACGGACGTAGGCATCACCGCATTACCTACCTTATAAGTAATAAACTTGGGCTTGCGCTAAATGGTAGTGTTAGGACTATCGTGTTCCGGTCAGGTGGTAATGTACGGCCCTGTAATTTCCGGCACAGAGGGATAAAACCTTAGGCCTCAGGAGTGGTAACGCATCTGCATTTTGACGTTGGTCTTTGTGTGGGTGTCTATAGGCTGCAGTCATCACTTAACATCAATGTGAACTGCATGCTTGTTTGCCACTTCCGATACATAAAAAAGTGAAATGCTTGGTTGTTACATAAAAAAGACGTGAACCGTTTTAAACTAAAACATAGCCGATATCTCCAGCATTGGATCGCAAACTAGGTAGAACTAAAAACTTAGCGTCGAAGCACGTTCTGAAGCTTTCAAGGAGCGGAGAGCAACGTTTAATCCTACACTCTAGCTGCATCGGTAATTAAAAACCGATAATCCTTCAAGCATTACACGCTTCAAGGAAAAACTTGACGCAACTCGAAGTTGTAAACTCGTAAGTTATGCGACGTCAGTGGCTCCCTCTGCCGTCTTATTAAACTTGCTATCGTTATCGTCAACTATGCACGAAATTTTGAAGACGATTTCGAGTATGCGATATGGTATTTTTGTTTGTTTTGGGTTTAGGAACATGGCATGGCTACGTAATATTATTAGACATACATATTCTCTGGCATGGCGCTCACTGTCTTTGACTAAGGTACCAAGGTATAAGAAAGAAAGAAAACACTTTATTGATTCAGTCGTGAGAACCTGCGACACAATAAATTTAGCTGACAAGTTGCTTAAACATTCAAATACATAAATTAAACTATAGTCTGTATACATATAGGTATAATCTAACATTAAAAAATAAAATTTAAACAAATAGGTATACCTATACAGAAGAAAAAAAAACATAATAACAAAACGAACACACGACACAGAAACAGAGTTGCATGAGCAAAAAAAATAAGTAGGTAAAGTAAATAAAAGACGCAGTGTCTCACGGCTGCACCAAATAGATTCCAGTTCAGCATAAGTCAGGCCGAAGCCCGACGCTGGTTTTCAAGTTTGAGTTTTTCTCATATGAAATGGTATGTAAGGTATGTCAAATTTTGAGTACCTAGAACTATTTAAATCTTAATTCAATTTAGATGTTTCAATTATATTCAGACTAACATTTTTCCATTTGGCAACGAAATACTAAAAATCAGTAGTTGCCTAAAAATATGCCCAGTGTTTTAAATGTGAATCATGGATGATAGTCATAGCTAATGGACCTCGTTAACACCGCATTACTGTATCAGTTAACTCATTATGTGTGCGTCAACGTCAACCATTTCCGTACCGTCATCTTCAAAATAGGAAAGGAGATTAGCCTGTCTAGAAGTGGAATAAGCACAGCACTGGTTTTCGTCAACTTTAAACTTCCTATAGATTTTTCTGGAATCTTTAGGTACAGAACTATTTTCAGTACGTTTTTCAAAATCGATTCCTTTACAACGGAACTCTAACGAGCTCTACTGAGTTTGTTGGGTAGCGGAGTTCTTCTCAGTAGTGACTGCACTTGGAACTCTGCTAAGTGAATAACATTGATCTTGACGAATAAGTTTTTCATTTTCTTCATTTATTATCATTGAAGGAATTGAAAAATTTTATGATTATTATGTTTTAACCAAATAGTTTAAATTTTAATTTTTAATTTACTATTAATATATGATTTTGCTTTTACTATATCAAACTCAAACTCAAAAATTCATTTAATCACTTGGAAATAATAGAATTTGCTTGTGATAGGTCAAATTATAAATATAAAATTAAAGCGAATAACAACTGATACGTTGATTAATATGTCAAAGTAAACAAAATAAAATAAATAATAGTCCAAAAATACTTAATGATAAAAATAGGTATCAACAGAATGTTCCATACTTTCTTTTACTATATGTAATGGTTATTCGCTCTAGGTAGTTTATGATTTATTGACGTTTTAAAAGTATCTGTAATAAAAATATTTTCTATTCTATTCTATTCTAACAAAAATGGCGGATCATTAGGGTATTTCTCTTCAAGTCAAGTTTAATTACCTACAATATTCATTAGTATATTAATTATCGTTATAAGATTAATTATATAACATTTGTTGACTATTTTACTATGTATTACATATTACCAACACCAGACACGCAATATGCAGAGGCATCGTTCGCTGCAGAACGTTATCGGCGACAGCAGGAGCCGACCGACACATAACCCGATTAAACCTAGCCCAAATTACGCTTAGGTGTCTGGTATATCGATTCTACACACACTTTAGCCACTTAGCTACCTAACTAAGTATGTTCTAATGGACTACATACTACATATCCTTATGCAATAAAAGTTTTAGCCCCTTGGGTATTTTTAAATTAATTTAAGCGTGTAGCATGTTATTAAGGTCGCAAACGAGCATTTTTTTTATGTAATGGAAGTGGCAAACAAGCATGCAGCTCACTTTGATGTTAAGTGATGACTGCAGCCTATAGACACCCACACAAAGACCAAGGTCAAATGCAGATGCGTTACCACTCCTGAGGCCTAAGGTGTTATGCCTCTGTGCCGGAAATTACAGGGCCGTACATTACCACCTGACCGGAACACGATAGTGCCGAACACTACCATTTAGCGGTAAGTATATGAGGTAATGCGGTGGTGCCTACGCCCGAGCTCCGTCACAGTTAACATGGATATTAAGCGAGAACTGCAGTGTGTATGCCTATATGGAGACATCTTCACAAAAACCAGAAGTTATAATGCAGACGCGTCGCCACCTCTGAGACCGGCGCGGCGGTAGATAGATTAGGTAATGCGGTGGTGCCTACGCCCTCGAGCTCCTCCACTTGGAGCTTTACCACCAGTGTCTCAAGACTGCGCCTATAAAATTATTTAAATAATTCATTAATTTAAGCCAGTGATTCCCAAAGTCGTCCATATAGACCCCCTGGAAATATGGGAATGTGATATAAATGTAGCGAGGAGGGGGTCCACGGAAACCAGAAAAAAATTGAAAGGGGTCTACAAGAAAAAATTGTTTGGGAACCTCTGATTTAGTCATTTAGGTACCACTGCCAGCCCCTTAAGAATACAGACGTGAATCTAGAAACATAAAACTATATCTGATGAACAAATGGCCAGTAAATTGAACCTAACATTTGTAGGGTAAGTTCCATACGTGTGTCGCCAACTACCTGTGGGTGTCACCTGGCTCGTTGCCAGCCCTTATTGCACGACCAGTTTAGCGGTTCCGACTTTATGAACTTGTTGAAAAGACCGTGGCGATTATTCTTTGTGACATTTATATCTCTTCTGCGGTGGGGTAGACCAGCAGGGTCCCACTGCTGGTCTGCTTGCAAAGTAAAATGGGTAATAGTCATCTAATCACAAAGATTATGCTATCATTTTCATCAGTGCTTACGATGTTCCCTATTCCCTTACCAGAGGATCTGAGATATGATAACACTTTTTTCTTTTTTATGTCATGAAGTAGCAAATAAATGTATATACAGTTCACATTGACGTTAAAGGTCATAGCTCACTGGAGTCATCCGGGACCCGGCCAGCGCCCGACCGCATCGATCGGTTAGTATTCCTTATATCAAATTGTATGGAGCTACGCTCATTACATCAACTCCGTACCGATACTGGATCGCCTCAAACCCAAGCTGTCACAACGCGAGGGCGGCGCACGGGTCTACGCGCGAACGGTGAGTGAACCACTCAATGACAACTTGCTTGCCTTGCGTTGACTGTGCATTGCCAATGCGCTGTTCCCAAGTGGACCGCTGGACCCCACGCTGCCCGAGAGTGGTTGGTACAACGAGGCGGTACTGGTCGGGTCTTGAGTGGCTCTCGAGAGCTGTGACCTTAAGTGAAAAGATACTGTAACCGAAGGTATCGGGACGTGACGACCCTATAACCCGTACCTATTCTCACGTATACCTAACATACCTAGTGGAGGAGAATTCTTCCGCTAGTGCAGTCAGCCAACCGAACAATGGCGGTTTAACCATAGGTAGGTAGGTAGTAAAAATAACAACACGGGAGGGGGGCAGCAACGTCTCGCAATAAAACTACCGCCACTGCGATCCAAGTCCGCCTGCCAAGTGGGCGATTCACGAAAGGCTTCGCTGACTTGGACATTTTGAAAACGTGCGTACTTGGGGCGACCTAGTGGCTGACGTCCAGTTGATCGTCCCAAGTATGGAGGAGTGGTGAGGCGCTAAAGGATCTCCGTGACCTTCAGGTCGAAGACTGGCGAGAGACAGCGCAGAACCGACAAAAATGGCGCATTCTAGTATAGTACCTCAAGACTCACTTTGGGTCACTGCGCCAATAAAGTGTAAGTGTACTGTGGGCCTCTCTGGGAGGACTTGGTCCAACAGTGGACGGCTTTCGGCTGGAGTGATGATGATAATACTAAATGTCTCACAATCTTCCGTCTTATCGCACACTCTCTTTTCGGAGATTTTTAAATATTTGGCTAATATTTTTTGTAGTTTATACTATCCTTAAATAACCAATAACGAACACATAAAAGGCAGATTTATTAAATTTTTTGCAGTCGTTTGAAGCTTATGTGCTTACAAACATTTTTGGTGATTTATGGATAAAAATAATGTAACTAAAATTAACTGCAGATCCATTAAATTTAAACGCTAGCAGAAATTGGTTTACATAATTAACGATGTCCCGAAGAATCTGACCAAGATTAATGATCGGCAAAACAGTTCGCTGATAATCCTCAGCCGCAACCACCGCGGATTAATTATAAAGCTTCAAATGGTGATTAATTGTACTGTGTCCCAATGTTCGCAAGCTGTCTCGTAGGCGCACAGTGACAGAGTTACCAGCTGAGAGTTTTCCCCGGGTGTCTAATAAAGGGGCTTAAAGGACAAGTGAGAATTACGATTACCTTTTTATGTAATGAAAGGGGCAAACAAGCATGCAGTTCACATTGATGTTAAATAATGACTGCAGCCTATAGACACCCACACAAAGACCAAGATAAAACTCTCAAAATGCAGATGCGTTACCACTCCTGAGGCCTTAGGTTTATAGAATAATAGATAATTAAGGTTTATAGATAATTATAGAGCCGTACATTGATTCATTTATAGGGACATTTAACGTCCCGATCAGGGTGTTAATCGGGACGAGTTACCAAAACCCTGAAAATCGGGACGTCTCGCGCATATCGGGACACCTGGCGGCACTAGGTGGAACTGTCCCGGTACAAGAGCGTGACCCCTAAAAACAAGATAAGATATAGAACAATAGATATGAAAAATAGGATCACGACGAGTTCGCTTAAAAAAAATAGCTGTTTCCACATTCTACTTCTTATCTCCAACAAAAAATAAGTTTTAAATAACATAACCATTCTATCTAGTAACCCTACATCACGGTTGCTATCGGATGGCTCCAAATTCAGATAAATTAATTACAGAAGCTTTAAGTTCATTAGAGTCGACTTGTACCCGTCGCTGCCGTGATTTGTGGTCACCCCATTGCATTTCGAATCTATTTTGTCGATTTACTCAATTTGTTTTGCTAGCGAAATCGAGACTTAATTGACTTAAGATTTTAAGTAGTATGTGAATGAGGGTATCGGTGTAAAAATAAAAAAGGCGTGCGCTGATGGTTCGGACATGTGGAAAAAAAAACGAATGAGCAAACTAAACAGTAAGACAATGCGAATATGGATGGTTGCATAGGCCCAGGAAGATACATTTTATACTGACCAAACTTGACTAAAAAGGTCCTTATACAGATGCAATGCAGGGTTGACCCTGAGGCCTGGTTTTGTCTCTGTGATACAAATTACGAGGCCATATTTCGGCTCTGAAAACTGGAATAGGTACGTAACTGCAAGATACAGGACTTAAAGCCTAACATCAAATATGAAGCTAATTAGATGCATTATAAGGGTCATAGCTCACTACAGCCACCCGGCACCCCACCAGCGCCCGACCGCCTCGAGCCACTCGAGCGGTGTGCGCTCATTACATCAACTCTCCTCCGTATCGACATTCGACACCGCATCGCCTCGATCGCAAGCCGTCAACGCGCGGGCGGGGCGTGGTACATGCGCGGACGGCGAGTGGACCACTCGGTGACCACTAGCTTGCCTTGCGTTGACTTTGTATTGCCAACGCGCTGTTCCTAAGTGGACCGCGCGCTGTCCGGGAATGGTTCATAAGTAACATCGCGTCGTTCACCAGTGGACCACCCGTCGACAACGAGTGAACGCTGTAAAACGAGGCTGTGCGGGTCGGATGCCGGGTGGCTGTGAGTGAGCTATAACCCTTAATTGCATCTAATTATTATTATAACAAATTGCCTAATTTATTATCAACAAAACAACTCAAGTGTTTAATCAAAACAGAGTACTTTGTGAAACTATTTAACGTCAGCCTCGAATCGGTTTTTGTTTTTAATGGTGCGGCGAGAAACAATGTTCGTGAGCGTTAACTCTTCATCAAGTTTTGATGCCGCGTCAAATATCGGCGAGTCTTTCACAGTTGAGGTTTGGGTTTGTGTAACTCGAGTTTGATTATGTGCAGACTACGTGCTTGTAATGTGAAATTCTGGTAAACTGTTTTTGGGATTGGGTCGACAATCTATGACAGTAGGTAGGTATAAGCTTCTTTTATCGTGAGCTTACAGTGTGTAATAAATTGAATGATTAAAGGTTACAAGTGTATAAGAGAGAAGGATAAGACAATAATTCGTTTCAAACTATTTGGCAGAGTTGAAATTAATACGAATAAAAAATCATGATTAATCAAATTCTGTATAATCTCTTTACATGAAAATGAAATGACGTTAGTTAGTCACTAAAACTCGAGAACGGCTGGACCTATTTAGCTAACTTTAGTTTTGAAATATCTATTCGTAACAGTTCAAGGAAGGTTTGAATAATGAAGGAATTGTAAATATAAATTACATTTTCTCATAACTATTTAGTTCGTACCTGTCAAATCTTAGAGACTTTATTTAATCTAAGGCGGTACCAAATGAATACGTTAGTAATAAATGTAGTTCAATAGGTCAGTCATTTATGTTTAATTTGAAATTAACTCCAACTTAAAAGAGACAATTTGTTCATTCAGGTGGTTTGGTGGTGGTAGAGCTCCAGTGACTGAGCTCGCGGGCATAGGCACCACCGCATTACCTAATATACTTGCCGCTAAATGCTAGTGTTCAGCACTATCGTGTTGCGGTCAGGTGGTAATGTACGGCCCTGTAATTTACTGTAATTTCCGGCACAGAGGCATAACACCTTAGGCCTCAGGAGTGGTAACGCATCTGCATCTTGACCTTGGTCTTTGTGAAGGTGTCTATGGGCTGCAGTTATCACTTAACATCAATGTGAACTGCAAGCCTGTTTGCCACTTCCATTACATAAAAAAAATCATTATTCTGTTCTATTATTCCTTCTGTGTGTCCTAGAACTTGTGCGACTCAGCTTCCCAGAGTTCTAACATTTAGATTTAGATTTCACTACATTTGTTCATTACATAGGTTACATATTGGAAAGTCCCCTTATTATAATCAATATGATTAAACTTAACAGATTTAAAGCTGAATTATGAAACAGAGAGTATACAAAATGGTTAAATCTCTTCAAGGAACATCTCTATTTTGGCTTGAAAACCAATTTTTTCGGCATCACACTCATTTAGATAAACTTGAAGAGTAAATGCCGTTAATTTGGCTCTTGAAAATGGCACAGAGATTTCAGCTGCATAACTAAATTGCTTTTGAAATCAGAAAGTTTTTTTTCTTATTACACGCATTAGGGATTCATTCAAAAAAACTATGAGGAGGAACCTAATCCTCCCCATTTAAGACGAGTCATTAAACATTCATTCCGGATACGCGTACGATACTCCTTCCTAGCAATCTTGTATTTTACGTAACTTTTTATGACAAACATCGGTCTTTCGTTTAGACTGTTTAACGGCTTTGGGGACTTGTAAGAAATGTTTAGTAGGTATTCGTCTGGGTTTTGTCCAATTACGACGATTTATTTCCGTGGTAACACCCACGGAGTTAGGGAAATCTGTACAATGCAGTCCAGTGTTAGAGTAAATAGGGACGTGTCCTATAAGTACTCAACTACAGGTATCAGATTAGGTGAAGTCTTATATATTATTTTACAACGTTGTGAGTACAACGTTCTAAAACGAGTGTTTTAGAACATTTCTTAAAAACTAATCTTCGTGGAATTTTTTGTTGTTTTTATGTCTATATCTACGAGTACCTAAAAAATATGGATTAGATAATGGATCTAATCCGTAGTAACTAAAACATATTTCGAATAACCTATGTTAAAAACACAGTAATGTATGAAAGTCGTTAAGTTCTAACCATCGCGTGCACAACCACGAAGTTGTTTACACTCTGTAATCATGAAGTTTATTAAGTCGCGATACCATCAAATATTGGAACCACGTAAATGACTTGTAAAAATTGATTAAATAAAATATAAGTAGTTCACGATAGTATAGTGAAAAAACCTATGAGTAAAAAAAACATGCGTGCAATTCACACGTGGTAGAAGTTCAAAAATTTTAAAAACGTACACTGTTTAATGTTGCCTATCTTATTTTCTCCCACGTTAAACCTTATGTATTTATGTCATCATCATCATTTCAGCCAAAAGACGTTGACTGCTGAACAAAGGCCTACCCCAAAGAATGCCACAAAGAACGGTCCTGGGCCGCCCTCATACAGCGATTGCCCGCGACCTTCACCAGGTCGTCGGTCCATCTCGTGGGAGGCCTTCCTACGCTTCGTTTTCCGGTACGCGGTGGCCACTCGAGAACTGCTCTGCCCCAGCGGCCGCCTTCGAGCTGTGCCGGTAGCTTTGGTTCCCATGCGGATCTCCTCATTTCTTTTTTTTCTCGATTTCATTCGATCTCGCAGAGAAACTCCAAGCTTAGCTCTCTCCATTGCTCTCTGAGTGACCTTGAGCCTTCTTATGAGGCCCATGTATTTATGTTTCTGTCTCTTTTTACTGTCGCATTTTCGTTTCATCGACTTTCAAAACACACCGATGCTAAACTGCTTGTTTTTGAACTGAAAACATCTGAAATCGTTATCTGGAACTGATCAAAAGCGAGCACGCCACAGCAATTTGAATTTCATTAAAAAAAATCATGTCTCAGATGAAATTACAGGAATCCGTCCGAAACTTTCAATATCTAGTGAAAGGCTAGGCTTGAAAAACATGACGTTCGTTATCCAAAGGTTGTAATTTGAAACGACAACTAGACGGGCTGAATGGGGAATTAGCGTTGCCGGTGCAGATTATGGTGCAGCCGGCGCAGACAATATCCCTTGAATTAACTAGATTATACGCTAACATAACGATGCGAGAGTTGTAGATTTTACTTCAGTTAAATAAACGGATGTTCACACTTTTAGATTCAAAATTTTCGAAAAACAAATATGTTGCTTAATTTTTTTTTGTAGTAGTTTTTTCTAATAGTTGTAATAATATACTTTCGATAAACAAATTTAATCGTTGGATTCGACTGGATTTGAATAGTTAGTAAAACCATTAAAGCACTTAATATTTGTGATATTGTGTTTTGTTTTCGGGATCTTTCTCGTTAATTTCATCATCAAACAAACTTACTTCCTTCCGCCTAGGTTGAGATCAACCAGAAAAAATACTATGGTATACGATTTTACACCCCAAGTCAAAAGAAATATGAACAAGATGAAGATCATCGACGAAGGTCTAATGTCCATTTTTACACCAACTCCTATTATGGGGGAACCTACACTACGCTCCAAGTTATTGATGAACCTGAGACGAACAGTCCAGTTAGGCTGGTCCAACTTCAAGAAGAACCAGAAGCAGTGCGTCAAGATGATGGTCTTTGACCAGTGTACGTTGCCAATGATGACAATAACAAAGGGAACTGAAACTTGATGGCTCACTATGAACCTTATAAGAAGGCTCTTGGTCTCGCAGAGAGCAATGGATTGAGGTCTACTGGGCGTTTCCCTATGCAATAGAATCACAAATGTTGAGAATCCGCATTAGAACTAAAGTACCCGACATAGTCCACCGAATAGGGGAGAAATTTAAGTGCCAACGGACAGGACACATAGCTCGAAGAACCGACATACCGCATGCCAACAAGATGAAGCGTAGGTAAGCCTCACGAGCCTCCTACCCCCACGAGGTGGATTGACGACCTGGAATCGCTGGTTGAGAGGGGCCTTTTGTTCGTTGTGACAATCTTTGGAGAAGGCTCTCGTTCAACAGTGGAAGTCTTTCGGCTGGAAGGATGATCACACGATTTTTATTATAAGACATTTTTTTTTTCGACTTTAATTTTATTAACGTACAATATTTCTCTATTTTACACAACAGTGAAATAAAGTCGATATAGCCCAGCCTGTCCAAAAAACATCTATTCTTTTGAGCAGCGCCAAGACTTCAAGTCAAACCTCTGAAAGGTACTTTCTGAGCCATTTATCAAGTAGGATAACAACAAAAAACCGTTGAAGCCCTTCAATCTGATCGCTTGAAGCTCAAACTCCGAGATTTTTCCAAGCTAAGTGAAAAACTGAAGCCGTTTGATTAATTATGGAGGCTGTACCGCAGGCCATTAATCCTGATAATGCAGATTGGGAGCCCACACCATCCATCATGTCGGCGACACCCGCCACGATACAAATTACGCTCAGCATCCTTGAGTGATTACCTCGATATTGGAGGTTCGCAATTTTCGCGTGACGCATGTCGATGCTATATTAGAAGGGTGCTCAAGGGTTTTTGAGGTCACAGTATATTAGAGATTATTGTATTTATATTTTTTATATAGTTGTTACAGTATTCTACAGGTCCAGTGATCGGGTTCGAGGGGGCGTAATTACCACTGCATTAACTAATTAATCTACTTGCCAATAAATATTAGCGTTTAGTGTTCCCTACAATGTTCCCTACATCCTACTACTTTACCTTTTAATTTATTCAGATCAAACAAAAGTGTTGCCATTGTAGGATACAGACTATTACAGACTAATAATTAGTGTTCTCTAGTGTAGCTCTACCACCAGTGTAGTGTTCACTGGTGGTAGAGCTCCAGTGACGGAGCTCGCGGGCGTAGGCACCACCGCATTACCTAATATACTTGCCGCTAAATGGTAGTCTTCAGCACTATTGTGTTCCGGTCAGGTGGTAATGTACGGCCCTGTTATTTCCGGCACAGAGGCATAACTCCTTAGGCTTCAGGAGTGGTAACGCATCTGCATTTTGACTTTGGTTTTTGTGTGGGTCTCTATAGGCTGCAGTCATCACTTAACATCAATGTGAGCTGCATGCTTGTTTACCAATACAATTACATAAAAAAAAGAATTGCCTTTGTAGAGAGGAACATTTAGCGCTATCGTGTTCTGGTCAGTTGGTAAGGTACCTAACGTCAATATTTTCAGTCTCCAGGAGTGATAACACATCTGCATTTAATTTTCTGGTTTATTGTAAATGTTTATAGGCTACAGTATTACTTACCATCGATGTTAACTGTATGTTAACACTTCATTTTATAATTCCAATCAAACTTTACACTGTACTGTTTAACTTTGCATTGTATACCTATTATAGATATGCTCGAAAAACCGTAGCTAAAACGCCGTCGCGAGAGTGTTAAAAAGGCTCAAAGTTCAATTCAATCGATAATGAGCTAATACAGGAAATTCTATTCGATAGTAAACGTGAGGTGAGGTAATGAGTACGTCAGTAGCAGCTTGTAGACGCTGCGGATCCAATTTGCGGTTCTCAGCCATAGACCACCTACAAACTACGTTGCGTTGCTTGGTAGTCGGCGTTAGGTGTCGTCTTAGTTGTGCTTCTTTTTGTTTACTAACCTGTGGTGGTAGGTAATTTTGAAAAAAAATCTTTCTTTTCATGACTTTCTGGAACCGTGCTACCAAGGGGTTCCCCTGTCTAGTACTTCAGTACATATACTAGGTCAATGATTCTTCCTCATTTTACATTCCAACTATTTGTTGAGTGTGTTGTTTATTCTTCATTAATTTTGTCGTCACCTTGTACGAGTATGTACAATCACGAGCGAAATTGTAACAGTTTTTCTTCAAATATTATTATGCCACTACCTTACATGTCAATTTGATTAACAATAACCGTTGGAGATGTCACAAACATGAGGTAACAGAGGGACACGGGTCCAATTTGTGCTCCCAAACTATACACCAATTAGAATCTGTTGTTGCTTGTTAGTATTTGATAAGAGTTAGCTTAATTAATTTGCCTTTATGTTCATACTTATACAGAGATCTATATTTTATGCAAGAGGATTTCAATATTTATGATAATATAAAATATCTGGTCATATAGTTTAAAGTTGCAATGGGTATAGTAAGTTATCCATGAAATATAGATAAATGCTATACTTTTTTGTACATATACCCAGAAAATATTCCACCATACTTTGTTTTGCTACATCCCAAAAACTTAAGGAAACATGTTCGATATAGGCTCCCAGACGGCTTATTTTTTTACGGCACGTCCAAAATTTATAGTTACCTATATTCCAACCTATTTACATAAAACTTAGACAAATTACATAGAGCAACACGGGCCACCGGCCGACCGGAGGGGAATAGCCATATGCGGGCTTTCCGCTCTGTCAAAGTACAAGTCCAAGTAGG
The DNA here is from genome assembly GCA_036365455.1 of Macrosoma leucophasiata. Classification (NCBI taxonomy): domain Eukaryota; kingdom Metazoa; phylum Arthropoda; class Insecta; order Lepidoptera; family Hedylidae; genus Macrosoma; species Macrosoma leucophasiata. Next base: position 22,113,624 of record JAWQUS010000024.1, on the reverse strand, counting down.
CCTATACCTGTCGCCTAGATGTTTAAATGTGTGTGTGAATTTTTTTAAGTATTTTGTTAATAAAGTTGAAAGAACCTGCTGCAACAATGAAGAAACGTTACGTAACATACTTATCGTAAAGTGCGTTATTATTGCAGAACGTACGTAAAAGGAAAACATTTTTAAAGCCGATAAAAATCGGAATATTGTGAGGAAGCTGCAAAGTTTGTAAAGATTTCCTACTTGTATGCCAGACGGTAACAAACACTAGAATTTCAGTTGCTATATTGCACCCGAGATGCTATTTGGACACGGTAGAAATAACATTTCCACGGTTTACGAGATTTTTATTGAAGCACCGAGATTGGCGACGCAGTAAAAAATGTACAAGATACTCGACTAAGGAATACCTATAAGTATAAATTGTATTTTAAGGCCATTCTTCGGTTGACATTCAGTTAGGGATGTGAAAAAATAATCGATTATTTAAAAAATCAGTTAATAATCGATTATTTTTTCAGAATAATCGATTTATATGTTCGATTTTTTTTCACAATAATAATCGATTTATATTTTTGCTATTTTATGTTATGCTTTCGTTTTTTTTTTAATTTTATAAAAAGATTATTGATTTATTTCGTAGTTTCCCATCGTTTCTTTAGTATACTAACAGCAACTCAATAATATAATTATTTTCAATGCCATTTAGTTCCTTGAAAACATACTTTATCTCAATCGGTAAAACAATACAGTCATTTCACATGTTGAATTGAGTAGACTGTGGTTTTTTAAATTAATTTCCTCGTAAATTAAAACTTTATTTTTAACCTCTCAGGAAACGATCTGAATCTGTCACATTTTGCATGCCCGATATCTTAATTCGCAGTTCCAGACTTCCGATCGAAACTGAATTCTTTAAAATGCGCTCAAAAAAATTGCTAGACCACCTATATATACCGATATGTTGATTTCTACTACTTTTCTGTTCTATTTTATATTAATAAGTATTACAGATGATTTTCGTTATTCAGCAAAGCGTGTCACTATAATTTTTTTTTTCATGTCCGATACTTCTGAAAATTTACTAATTGTTAATGTTTATTTAGCAAATTGTTTCGATGAACAAATAAAGATAAAAGTAAAAGCTTCAAATTTACGATGTTTTAAATTAGAACTATATAAATCGATTATAAAAAAAAAGAGGTTTTAATTTAAGATTTTTTAATTAAGAACTATAAAAATCGACATTTGAAAAAAAATAGCTTTGAATTTACGGTGTTTTGAATTAGAACAATATACATCGATTATTTTTTTTTAAATAAGATCTATGAATTAACGATTTTTTAAATTTTTATAGTTTATAAAAATCGATTAAAAAAAAATCTATTGTTATTGATGAAATAATCGATTATTTTTGTTTTAAAAATAATCGATTAATAAAAAATCGATTATTAGCCATCTAAGTCACATTCCTACAGTCAGTCAACTAGCGGAAGATTTCTCCTCCACTAGTAGGCAGTGTCGTCACCTCCCGACTGCAAGTTTAAGTATTACATGTCATTAAAATAACATAACTGGTGAATCGTGTTGCCGTCATATCATTAAATTTAAAGCCGGTAAGTTACATTTGTTCTTAGGTTTTCGCGAGCTACACTCATTGAAATAAAACTATTTTTACGGATTTATCTCGCGTATATTAACTAAAATGATTTTTAAAATCAACCCGACGTTTCGGTCGCTTTTCAGCTTCCGTGGTCCCGGGCAGACTGAGGTGACATTTGTCTGACAGAAGTTTGAAAAATTATATGTAGCTACCTCCATCGATTTCGTAAACGCCTTGCGTAGCGTTCAGGATTAACACAATAATTACTTATGGTATCTTGAGGTCTTGCAGACTGCTGCGGCTGGGATTTAATCTTGCTAAGTATGGGATCCCATGATGTTGATAATCGCCATCCATCTTCTCTATTGAAATTTGGGTGTTTTTTAATTTCAATAGCCTCGCGTACCATTCGTGGAATGGGTTTGTGTTCTCTAGCGAGTATTTGAATTTTATCAAACCGGATGTAATGGTTTGGCTTATCCGCTATGTGTTCACAGACTGCAGACCTCCCTGTTCTTCGGTTTTTGACATCAGCAATGTGCTCTTTAACGCGGGTGGATACAGCTCTCTTCGTTTGACCAATATATGAGAGTCCACAATCACAATCTAATTTATAAATGCCAGAATTTTGTTATGGAATATTACTTTTAATGGGTCTTAAATACTGATGAATCTTTTTATATGGTTTGAAAACTGTTTTAATGGAATTCTTTTTTAAAATGTTGCTGATTTTATCTGTGACACCCTTAACGTAAGGTAGTATGGCTGGTTGTCGTTCTACTGTAGGTGGTTTCACGCGGCCTCTGTGACGGACGGGTGGTACATGGAGCTTGTTGTTATGTAGCACCTGGCGTAGGTGCTTCAGCTCCCCCTGAAGATGGTGGTCGTCACAGATGCCTCGTGCTCTCTGAAATAGAGATGATCCAACGGCAGATAAATGTGCCGGGTGATGGTGTGATTCACCATTAAGGTACCTATCAGTATGGGTAGACTTCCTAAACACAGTGTGACTGAGTGTGTTATTGGTTTTTCTAATTAATAAAGTATCTAAGAAGGCTAATTTATTGTCCTGTTCCAATTCCATAGTGAATTTGATTTTATGGTGTATGGAATTGAGATGTGAAAGAAAAACAGAAACATTATTGCTATCCAATATGGTGAATGTGTCATCTTATAAACGATATGTAGATGACACATTCACCATATTGGATAGCAATAATGTTTCTGTTTTTCTTTCAGTCACACTGTGTTTAGGAAGTCTACCCATACTGATAGACCTTAATGGTGAATCACACCATCACCCGGCACATTTATCTGCCGTTGGCTCATCTCTATTTCAGAGAGCACGAGGCATCTGTGACGACCACCATCTTCAGGGGGAGCTGAAGCACCTACGCCAGGTGCTACATAACAACAAGCTCCATGTACCACCCGTCCGTCACAGAGGCCGCGTGAAACCACCTACAGTAGAACGACAACCAGCCATACTACCTTACGTTAAGGGTGTCACAGATAAAATCAGCAACATTTTAAAAAAGAATTCCATTAAAACAGTTTTCAAACCATATAAAAAGATTCATCAGTATTTAAGACCCATTAAAAGTAATATTCCATAACAAAATTCTGGCATTTATAAATTAGATTGTGATTGTGGACTCTCATATATTGGTCAAACGAAGAGAGCTGTATCCACCCGCGTTAAAGAGCACATTGCTGATGTCAAAAACCGAAGAACAGGGAGGTCTGCAGTCTGTGAACACATAGCGGATAAGCCAAACCATTACATCCGGTTTGATAAAATTCAAATACTCGCTAGAGAACACAAACCCATTCCACGAATGGTACGCGAGGCTATTGAAATTAAAAAACACCCAAATTTCAATAGAGAAGATGGATGGCGATTATCAACATCATGGGATCCCATACTTAGCAAGATTAAATCCCAGCCGCAGCAGTCTGCAAGACCTCAAGATACCATAAGTAATTATTGTGTTAATCCTGAACGCTACGCAAGGCGTTTACGAAATCGATGGAGGTAGCTACATATAATTTTTCAAACTTCTGTCAGACAAATGTCACCTCAGTCTGCCCGGGACCACGGAAGCTGAAAAGCGACCGAAACGTCGGGTTGATTTTAAAAATCATTTTAGTTAATATACGCGAGATAAATCCGTAAAAATAGTTTTATTTCAATAAGTTACATTTGACTATGATATTGTTTAAGAATTGAAAAGGTCTTAAAAGGATGTTCTTAGCGGGGTACGGAGACTTGAGGTTGCCGTTATTATCATAAAAAATGGATAAAACTGGTAGTTACAGACCTACCTACATTTTTATTTAATTTATTTCTTTTGTACAGGCGTGTAGTTTTGTAAAGTATTCAGTGTTACCAGCTGTTACAATTACAGTAACTGCCTTCATTTCAGCAAGCTTCGTTAAAAGTTATCAAGAAATATTTATGCAAATATTGTAAACGTTTTTGTGAGCGGCTGGCGTCGAGTGTAATTGTTGTTGGATTTGTGTTTTGTCGCCTCACACTGCGGCGCCGCGGCGCGAGGTAGCGAATTTTGTTTTAAATTGAGATTACGGTCGCCATTTTTTGTTGGGATCTGAAGGATATTATTTCAAACTCACAAATTGCTGATTAAAAGACATTTTTTGTGTAATCAAGTGCCAAACAAGTATGCAGTTCACATAGATGTTGCGTGATGACTTTAGATATCAACACAAAAACCACATGTCATAATATTAGGTTGGGGAAAAAGTTTCTTCGCATTTTTTAAGATAATTCAAAACATTTTTAATATAGGTAGTTTATTTAAATTTAACTAAAGTACGTATGTACCATTTTGTTCGATAACCTTTTGCCATCTTGTAGGTAGGGGCATGATCCCATTGCTATAAAAATTTTGGGACTTCTCATCAAAATACCGCGACAAGTGGATTTGGCAGTCCTCTCGTGATGTTAACCTAACATTGCATACAGAATTCTGATGAGACCGAAACAGGTGGAAATCTGAAGGTGCAAGGTCAGGACTATACGGCGGATGCATTAACACCTCCCAGCCAAACTCTCTTAATTTTTGCTGAGTGGCTATAGCTGTGTGAGGTCTAGCGTTATCATGATGAAACACCACACCCCTTCTGTTGATCAATTCCGGCAGCTTTCTCTCAACTTCTTGCTTTAATCTCATCAGTTGTTCGCAGTAGAGTTTAGAATCGATAGTCCTGCCTGGTGGTAATAGCTCATAATGAATAATGCCCTTCCAATCCCACCACACACACAACATCACCTTATTGCGAGTTAACCCGGGTTTCGCCAGTCTGTGAAGCCTGACCGGCCTTTGACCACGACCTTTTTCGCACGTTCGTGTCGTACGTGATCCACTTTTCATCACCAGTTATCAGCTTCTTCAAAAATGATTCGGTTCCATTACGTCGTAATAAAGAATCACAAATGAGTACACGGTTCATTAGGTTTCTTTCAGTGAGCTCGTGAGGTACCCAAATATCGAGCTTTTTTTTGTACCCAGCTTTTTTCAAATGCGCCAAAACTGTTTTGTGATCAATTCTCAGTTCTTCAGCTACGTCGTAACTACTGATATGTCGATCTTGCTCCACTTTTTCAAAATTGGCATTTATTTTATCCGTAATAGGGCGACCAGAGCGAGGTGCATCTTTGACATCAAAATTTCCGGATTGAAACCGACGCTTTAACCAAATTTGTGCTACTCTCACAGACACTGCACTAGGTCCATAAACATCGCAAATTTTTTTCGCGGCTTGTGTTCCATTTTTACCTTTTTCGTAGTAAAATTTTAAAATGTATCGAATATCTTCATTAGATTCACTCATCTTGACAGTACGAAAAACTAAATGAAAGTCACACATTTGCCTGATTTGAATTTGGAATTATGTTCATTAAAATTTTAACTTTCAATGATACCAAAATCAGCCAGATACAAATACTACAGCCAAAGAGATTTTATTACAAGTTCATACATACTATAATGCGAAAAGACTTTTTCCCCAACCTATTATACAGATGCGATGCTTCGAGTATAATCGTTGATATGTTTATTGTAATACTTCTGTGTCAGCGATTTGAGCGCCGTGAGCTAAAATACTCGTAAGCATATATATATATATATATAGGTACGTCGGCAGTGAACACTACCATTTACTAGAACTTGCCATACGGATGACTTGGTTATACTGCGGTCGCAGGTTCGATTCCTGCGAAGTCAAAATTTTCAACGCTATCACTCCTAGGGAACGTACAAAATTAATGTTACTTGTTTAAGATAATATCTTTTAGTATTTTATTATTAGAACTATATTCGAATGAGAAAAGTTTAATGAAAAAGACACGAGTAGAATTTGCCCACCATTCTCCCAGGACGGCTGGTTACCCCAAACAGGATCGCGTGAAGCCCAACTTGTAATAACGATTCATCAGTTTGTTTGTGTTTCAAATAGCAAGGCTCGAGGTAAGTGCACACTGTTCAAGGGTGTAAGTATATCACTAACCCGGACACTCCGGGGTGCCTACGTATGTCCGAATCTTGAACCCGTTCATCGTAATCTGATAAGCTTGAGCTCGCCCCTGGTTACAGAGTCCTGTGACGATGTCACGCCATCTAGCCGATTCGATTCCCAGATTTCATCAGAGACAGTCGCGGATCCGACTACGGTCCGGGCTAATAACGCGCAATAACTACGAGCCATTCGAGTGATCGTTGCGCGGCCGTGATCCACCGCAGCCGATGCAATATCAACCGCTACGGCGCCACTCTCATCGCGCCACCAACACTTGTTGGGAGGCACCATCATCGTCGTTTTGCCGTAATCGGCGACGCGGCCCTCATGTCTGCGCCATCCAGCCAAGACGCCACACTCATTCCAATCATCATCAACATCATCATCATGCAGCCAAAAGACGTCAAATACTGGACAGAAGCCTCCCCAAAGATTGTCACAACGAACAGTCCTGGGCCGCCCTTAACCCTCATCCAGCGATTGACCTTCATCAGGTCATGAGCGGCCTGAATACGCTTCGTCTACGGTACGCGGTTGCCATTCGAGAACTCTTCTGCCCCAACCGCCGTTAGTTCTTCGAGGTATTTGCCCTGCCCACTGCCACTTGAGTTTCGCTATTCGGTGACCTGTGTCGGTTACTTTGGTTCTCTGCGGATCTCCTGATTTCTGATTGAATCTCACAAGGAAACTCCGAGTATAGTTCTCTTCATTGCTCTCTGCGTGACCTGGAGCTTTCTTACGAGGTCCATAGTAAGCGACCATATTTCAATAGGAGCAGAAGATGCCAAGACAAAGGTGCCTCGAATCAGAGCACTTGTCGAATCAGAAGCAGAAACCTAATGTCTATCATAATATAAAAAAATGCGCCTGCCACTGTGCACGAGCACAGTGGCAGACGCATTTTTTATGTTAAGATGGTGGTAAACAAGCTTGCACTTAAAAACAGGAAGTCGAAATGCAGATGCGTGGCCATACAGTGTTCAGCAGGATTGTTTGATTTAGTGCTATCGTCTTTCCTTCATCGCACAACCCGCCGAAGAGAGTGGTTCTACTCGCACAGATTAGATAAGTGGAAGTGTTCAACGACCTCATTCGCGTAGTTTCGTATAGGTTCTTCTGGTAATTGTCATGTTTTATATTAAGCTAAATTTAACACATGCGAGTGTAATGTAACGAAATAAAAGAAAAATGCAAAATTATTCTCTGTTGATTCCTTTGGGGGAGGCGGGATGTTTTACGAATTGTAGAATGTGCACGTACCTTTACCTCGAACGTAGTGAGTGCTCAAATATGGCGAATGCATTGTTTTTTGCGAGCAACTTTTCTCATTTATTCCAACAACTACCCGATTTAAACTTACTCCCGTTGATCCGTTAAATGATTTTGTGTATGACAAGTTATGTTGAGTTAAATCATTTTCTTTCCAGTATTTGTGTGGCCTGTGTAGGTAAGAGACGGGAGAATAGGAATTTTCTTCTATTGCTAACATGGGAATATCTAGAGTTTTTGATTTTATATAGACAATAATAGAATGAAGCGGCAATGGCCCTGCGGCTGGTATAGATCGTAAGCGATCTACTCGGTTAAGCAATACGGGCGCGGTCGAGTGTGCGATGGGTGACCGCTAGTGGTAAATTAAAATGCGCGTTTCCGTACTTCGGAGGGCACGTTAAGTCGTCGGTACCGGTTGCTATCGATAGATAGCAGTCGTTAAACCTTGTCGGAGGCCTTATGGGCGGTTTGAAAACATCCGACAGCGGGTTGGCCACTAACCCGTATCTCCACTAACCTGCATTGGAGCAGCGTGGTGGAGTAAGCTCCAGACCTCCCCCCAAACAGGGGAGAGACTCGTGCCCAGCAGTGGGACGTATAATGGGTTGCCATTATTATTATTATAATAATAGATATCTTTTTGAAGGCGATGCATATGCATTCTGAGCCTATTATATAACCAAAACATGGTACACTACCATTTGGCAGCAGATAGATTAGGTAATGCGGTATGCCCTCGGTCTCCGGCAGCTCTCCTGGCACCAGTAGGTAAATATTCATTTCTCGCGTTACTCTTTTTTTTAATGTAATTGAAGTGGCAAACAAGCATGTAGTTCACATTGATGTTTAGTGATGACTGCAGCCTATAAACACCCACACAAAGACCAAGGTCAAAATGCAGATGCGTTACCACTCCTGGGGCCTAAGGTGTTATGCCTCTGTGCCGGAAATTACAGTAAATTACAGGGCCGTACATTACCACCTGACCGGAACACGATAATGCTGAACATTACCATTAGGCAAGTAGGTGTATTAGGTAATGCGGTGGTGCCTACGACCGCGAGCTCCGCCACTGGATCTCTACCACCAGTGAAATATATTAACACGTTCGTTTTCTTTAGACTGTGGAAATACTCTACAATAATAGGTACGTCCGATTAATCACGGGTGTTTGGTGGATGTTTGTGTGCGCCTGAATGTTATGTTCATATCTCTGAAAAACAAACTCAAAGAAATTCAGTGAATTATGTGAAAATATAAATACAGTCCTATCATGAATAAAACAAAAAAAATCTGTACTCAAGATCGAGCCAAGTTGCGAACATCTGCGTCCAACGCGAGATGATTAATTACAAAAAACTTGCAGCCATCCATCACCCGATAAGCGTTATTAATAACGGCAACGTAACATCGCCGCGTTACTAAAGTTTACCCAACTCGAGAACTGATACTGATAACGGGTATTTTTTACTCTACTTATCGGTTGCGCTGGACATTGTGCGGATAACCGTTATTTTGGTCCTGTACACTAAAACATTGCCAAAGATTAATTTTTAAATAAAATCTAGGTAAACGTAGGTATCTTTACTGTCTGTGTAGCCTAGTGGTAGTAGGCCACTACTACTACGCTGGCGTCTTTCGTTCGATTCTTGTGTCGGGGTCTACCAGAGATAATGGTGTAAAACGTTTTATCTCTATTTCTATTGGTATTTTTCCATTTTCTGGATGTTTCCCAGTACCTTCCCAGCGTTTGGTAATGTGCCCGGAGATGTCAAATGGCTCACCATGTGGGCCAAAACGTAACCGGCGAATCATGGGCGTTGTGTCATTGGCATGTTTGCCCGCGGATTACATGCGTGAAGTAACGTAACGTATGTTTACGACTGTATTCTTCGAAGAGGTAGGCGGAGGTTCATTTATGCATTCAACCATAATTTTACTACGTTGTCATGATACCCATTTGATGAAAGGGCTCGCTATCTTTTAAACGTCATATGCTTATTTATATGTACATGTAGGTACCTACTTAAATAAGTTTGAGAAACTTTGCTTTGCTTTAGAATATCAACTATTGTTAGCTGGCTATTGTCAAAGTTTTACGACCTCGACTTAGAAGGCACAATTGATACATTTTTTCGCATACACTTGTAAAAAGCAACTTGATTATCTCACTTACTCATAAATAACATAATAAAACTAAAACTGTCGTATATCAAGTCGAAGAAGTTGCAAAGAAATAGCGAGTTATTTTTCCAATTCACTCACAACAAATGCCGGTGGAAACTGTACCGGAAAGTTTTCGCATAACTTGCCGGACTTGGCTCAACTTGACTATCGGTTGTCCACCACATGCCGCGCATTTTCATGCAAATTGGAAGCTGCCGGTTTTTCTGGTAAGCATCTTCGTTGGTAACATTTTCGTTAGTACGAATAATTTTGTCGTTCGTCCGTGCCATTAGCATATTGTATCAAGTGTTCCAGTCTCCCCTAAGTTTCTTTTAGATGTTGTTTTCTTTCAATAAATTTCGATCTTTTTTCGATACAATAGTAAAGTATTAAAGGCAGCGTCCTGCTTTAGGCAGGACAGTCCCAAACTGAAAAAGCGTCCGCAATGTCCCGTAAAATGCATTAGTACATTAACGCCTAAATAAGTACAAATGCATTATCCATTAGGACTTATTTAGGCGCCTTTCTAAAGACGGCATTAGCCTACTTCACTGAGTAGGTAATTGGCGAGCGCAAAGGGCTTAAATATACACACAAGTCCCTAAGGGAGATCCCTGCGGGTCCGCCCTCGGCTTAGGGCGATGTGGGGCAAAACATACGACATATGTGATTAGGGTTTCTAGATATCGGTTTGTATTCATGCCAGTTGTGGCTTTTTCTTCACGTATTAACTTAAAAGGAGTTAAGCCTTATTTATACTATTTACAAAGGAAGGGATAGGTAGGTACAATGAAGTCTAAAAATAACGCAAATCATTCGCTAAATTCCTCCGCTTAACTTTCAGTTAAGGTTGATTCCACGGAATAGATAAATAAAGATGGAATGGTAATGTGGGCGTGGCAAGCGCACGACAACTATGCGTGTACACACACAGTTCGGCAGAACCATTCGTTCGCCGCTCGTAGTGTCGTGTAGACTGCTTCGAACGACGCATCTCTTGGTGAAATACCATGTAGTGCCAATTTTAACATGTAATATGAAATGTCAGACCTCAAGTATAAAGCGAGGAGGTATATCTTTTGATCGGTAAGTCACAAATAACATTTATTGTTATAATACTTGTAAAAAACACATAAATATACAAAGGAATATGAATATTCGAACTTAAACTGCATTATTTAAACGTTACTGGCTAGCGAATACATTGCTCGTTAAGCACTCGCTCAATTAACGCTATTACTGTCTCCGCTGGCAATGTACAGTCTTATTTATCTATTCCGTAGTTGATTCCATAGATAAAATTAATACACGCCTCTGTGCCTTAACACCTTATTTCCCCCTACCCAATCTCTATGGAAAGGTGTGGACAGTGAGATGTTAGTAAATAAGATAAATTTATTGTTAACTAGTTTCTTTATAGCGAATGCACGCCATCTAGTGAAGTAGTTAAAATTCTTCTTAGTAATATAATATAGATGTCGCACTAATAATAGAATACAGCGAATGATTAAACAAAAACACTAAAATACCAGCTGATTTAGCAAAATGTAAATTGCTTAGTTAATTACACGTTAGTCTTTAGATCATTAGGGATATCTCGGCTCACTTCATCGGGCAAATTACGAATATTTACGTTCAAAGCGTCGAAATTCATTTGCATTTGAAACAGTGGGTGAATTTATGTGCATTCATGAAACGCGGTAATTTCTTCGGAGTTGTTTCCTGTTTCTTAATTAATACATTATGTGGCAAATTATCAATTGAAATATTATAATATACCTATTTTGATAAGTACCTACTTAGCTAGGTATGTAGGTAAGTATTGTAGTCAATATTTGAGTAGGTAGAGGTTCCTACCTAGGTACTATTATTTCTTGGCGACTCAGTAATTTAAAGAAAATGTTAGTCGAAAACTTGCTCACATTGCTATATAACTAATTAGGTAGTATGAAAGAAAGATATAATAAAATATTTTTATTTCGAATGGATCTTATAGATACCTACTAGGTACCTACTTTCAAAGCGTCAAAAATCATAAATTACCTACAGTGAATCACCATTACATAGGTGTATAGTGAAAAAAAAAAAATAGGTATCGATTGTAAATTAAAATAAGAATTTAAAGAACTGAGCTAAAATATAGTTAACACAATTTTTTTTAAGGATGACAAATGAAGTAAAAGAAAAACTTATTCGTCAAGTTCACTTATCAGAGTTCCAAGTGCAGTCTTTCAGTATACCTCGGTAGGTAGCTAGGTATATAAAGGTACTCTGTGGTGCAGTCACTATGAGAAGGATTTCGCTATCCAACAATCAACAAACTCGATATGAGTTTTTTAAAACTAAGTACGTACCTACCTACCTATGTTTTTATTTTATTATTCACTAGCTGACCCGGCAAACTTCGTATTGCCTCACAATGAAATAATGTTTCAAAGGTTTGATATTGTATAGGAAAATGAAATTAAATGTAGAGATTCCCGTGGGAATGAGTGATTTGCAGTAAAAAGTAGCCTAAATGTTGGCCAGGCTTAGTATCTATACACCACAAAAAGTTTCATTCGAATCCGTCCAGTATCTTCGGAGATTAGCCTGGACAAAGGGACAGACAAAAAATTTAAAAATAATTGAAAAGTGTTCTAATAGGTACTATTTTAACATCGCCCCCAATTGGTTTTTCGCAAATATATACAATGTACAGACACGCGGATTTTACTGTTTTATTTTAAGTATATTAAATTATATTATAATTTATAGATATAGATAGATAGAAGAAGATATAGATAATTGATGAATTAGATTTAGCAATATAAAATTTATTTTAATAAGTACAATAATTTCAACATGTATTTCAACTCCCGTATGGTCTAGTGGCTAGGATACCTGGCTTTCACCCAGGAGGCTCGGGTTCGATTCCCGGTACGGGAAGTCGTTTTTTTTGTTTCTTACCTTGCTATTAGAATTATTTTGTGTGCGTATACTTTTTCTTCAGTAATGCCAAGTATGAAGACTATATCAGCAGAATCCTGATCTTCTGACAATCTTTGAAGGTCACGTAATAATCCGGGCAAACCGGCGCGTTCAACCGATGCCGTACAGCACGTACCAGTTACACGATTCGCCATTTTAATATCGAGAATTTGTTTTTAGGGTTTATTAAAACTTATCCACACACGCTTTTGTTATCTTGGTTATGTTAGATCATAACAAACAAAAAACTTTCACATAGCAATAAAAAATCACAAATACCGGTCACTTTTAGTTATCGAACCATTAAAAATAATCACGAAACAGTTATTAATGTAACACAATTTTTAATTCAATCTATGTGATTATTAACGTAGTCAACATAACCTCAACCAAATCTGACTCACATAACTTTGACTTGAGAGACTAACCAAAGCAAATGTATTCCAACTTGACACTGTGTCGTCAAATTGTATATCTAAATACCCTTACAGTGTGTTCACCGTGCCTCTGTGTCTGTACTTTGAGAATTGTTATAAAGCTCCGGAACAGGTTTTATTTACTCAGGTAGATCTTTTCTATCGATACATCTTTTTCATACAGAAATAGGGCATTTGGATTTTGTTTCGTAATTTCAATGCAGCCAGCAAGAGCCTCCGTGGCGCAATTGGCTAGCGCGTTCGGCTGTTAACCGAAAGGTTGGTGGTTCGAGCCCACCCGGGGGCGTTCTTTTTTGTCGAAGTATTTTTTATTTTACGTATTTTTATACAAATAATTTAAAAAACCTTCTACTTAATGATTTGACTAGCACACAGGAATGTTACACAGTAAAGTTGTATTTTCGTGTGCGTTTCGATTGCTCTGCCAGATTATCGGAGCAGAAAAAAGTTGAAAAAACAGTCTATTCACCGCTAGATGACGCTCGCAGATTTGTATGGAATTGAAGGAGCGTCATCTAGCGGTAAATAGATGATGCTCCTTCAATTCTATACAAATCTGCGTTCACTCTTACGCGATCGAATTCATAAAATTTCGCACTAGGCACTCTGTAATAGTAATACGATTTTTCGAACAAAAACATTTGTACACAAGTTAGTTCGTCTACGCGCCACTTGGAGCGCTGCTTGTTGAAATAATAACTAAATCAATATTTTTTCCAAATGCCAAATGCCAACATCTGTTTCATAATCTGCCATTTTCTTACTATCATCGGCATAAAATACAGTAATACTGCAAGGACCAGCACGTAACACAAAATAAAAAAAAGTGACGAAATAGCACCTTTGGTGCCCTTTTACTTGATATGTTCTTAGGTTTTCGCGAGCTACACTCATTGAAATAAAACTATTTTTACGGATTTATCTCGCGTATATTAAACTAAAATGATTTTTAAAATCAACCCGACGTTTCGGTCGCTTTTCAGCTTCCGTGGTCCCGGGCAGACTGAGGTGACATTTGTCTGACAGAAGTTTGAAAAATTATATGTAGCTACCTCCATCGATTTCGTAAACGCCTTGCGTAGCGTTCAGGATTAACACAATAATTACTTATGGTATCTTGAGGTCTTGCAGACTGCTGCGGCTGGGATTTAATCTTGCTAAGTATGGGATCCCATGATGTTGATAATCGCCATCCATCTTCTCTATTGAAATTTGGGTGTTTTTTAATTTCAATAGCCTCGCGTACCATTCGTGGAATGGGTTTGTGTTCTCTAGCGAGTATTTTAATTTTATCAAACCGGATGTAATGGTTTGGCTTATCCGCTATGTGTTCACAGACTGCAGACCTCCCTGTTCTTCGGTTTTTGACATCAGCAATGTGCTCTTTAACGCGGGTGGATACAGCTCTCTTCGTTTGACCAATATATGAGAGTCCACAATCACAATCTAATTTATAAATGCCAGAATTTTGTAATGGAATATTACTTTTAATGGGTCTTAAATACTGATGAATCTTTTTATATGGTTTGAAAACTGTTTTATTGGAATTCTTTTTTAAAATGTTGCTGATTTTATCTGTGACACCCTTAACGTAAGGTAGTATGGCTGGTTGTCGTTCTACTGTAGGTGGTTTCACGCGGCCTCTGTGACGGACGGGTGGTACATGGAGCTTGTTGTTATGTAGCACCTGGCGTAGGTGCTTCAGCTCCCCCTGAAGATGGTGGTCGTCACAGATGCCTCGTGCTCTCTGAAATAGAGATGAGCCAACGGCAGATAAATGTGCCGGGTGATGGTGTGATTCACCATTAAGGTACCTATCAGTATGGGTAGACTTCCTAAACACAGTGTGACTGAGTGTGTTATTGGTTTTTCTAATTAATAAAGTATCTAAGAAGGCTAATTTATTGTCCTGTTCCAATTCCATAGTGAATTTGATTTTATGGTGTATGGAATTGAGATGTGAAAGAAAAACAGAAACATTATTGCTATCCAATATGGTGAATGTGTCATCTACATATCGTTTATAAATGCGAGGTGTTATGGTTGTAGTGCTCAGGGCTCTCTCCTCAAAGTCCTCCATGAATATATCGGCGACTATGGGAGAAACTGGGGAGCCCATGGCAACTCCGTCTATTTGTAGGTAGAATTCCCCATTCCACATTAGATAGCCAGATGTCAGGCACCATTCAAGTAGTTCTGCATATTGACGGGGCATATTGTGAGGCCTTGTGTGCCCTTTTACTTGTATTTTATGAAACGATTGTCGATAAATGTGCTGAGTGCCTAGTGCGAGATTTTATTTACTCTTACGCGAATTCGATCGCGTAAGAGTAAACGCAGATTTGTATGGAATTGAAGGAGCGTCATCTAGCGGTGAATCGATGACGCTCCTTCAATTCCCTAAAAAAATCGGATTATGGAGAATTTCGTTAAATTCTAATGGCACTGACAAACAAACCGCAGTCGCCATCTTGGGTAGTTATATAGCGATGGGCGACTCGAACAAAGATGCCCGCCCGATTCGGGCCTGCCCTCAAAACCGATGATCCGAGTTCTCTTTGCGCTGAAACGGGCTGAACCGCGACTATACATGACGATAGCAAGCTGCTATCAGTCACGCGGGCCACGCAGTCGTCGTCACCGCCACAGAACAATTTACAATATTAGTACTTAATTTCGCGTGCCGCGCGTCCCGCGCTTACCGTGTTACCGTACGTACGGGTTCTGCGAATGAGAAAAGTAAATTGTTTCATTATACAGGTTGACGGTTGACGACTTACGTTATATAGCATGTAAACGAGAAAGGCAAATTATTTCAGTATGTGATAGAATGAGACAGAAGTTGCATACGGTTTGACGGATTGCGGTCTGCTGCCCGTCTGCCCGCCATGGCCGCTACTCGACTTTATGATGGAAAAATGTCTCAATCACAAGAACATTTTTTTTTGGAACACTAAGAGGTCCTCAGAGGTCAAAATTAAGAATTCGTCACGTCATACATTAGGGCTTACACAATAAAAGAGTAGAGGTACATGCCTATTAAGTATTTGATGATAAATTCAGAATTAAGCTTATATCTACTGTACATATTACTATTTTAGTTATATTTAATACAGTATTACCTTAACTCTGAATTTATCATTTCAGTGCAAAGAATCAAAATAACTACTTGCGAAAACGAATTAGCAAAAAAGTAATAGGTATCTTATTCGTTTTAGTAAGTAGGATATATACAAGTGTGTATTTGTATATGCATTCGCATGGATGTTCATATTATCTGCATTCTTTTTTAATTTCAATTTGTATTTGATCTCAGGATTTTTAACAAAGCAACACTGAGCTTGATTCTTCTCAGTAGTTCTTTCACTTGCTTGCAAACTCTGATAAGTGAATAACAATGTTTATGACTAATAGATTTTTCTTTTTCTTCCATGTAGGCATTGAAAGATTCGATGATTCTATATTGGTTATTATTAATAACACCTATGAATTTATAAGTCGTTCACTATAGGTAAGTTGTAACCTGTTAACTGTGTAACATGTTACACAATTGTAACCTGTTAATTTGAAATAAATATTTGAAGTTGAATCTAAAGATAATTTGGTGGTGGTAGAGGACCAGTGTAGGAGCTCGAGGGCTCAGGCACTACATTACCTAATCTATCGCCAAATGGTAGTGTTCAGCACTATTGTGTTCTGGATAAATGGTAATATATGGCATCGTAATAACTATATATATGTATTTCACTACCTAGCGGTTTTCGACTACAGTGACTTACTAACTATAACAGACACATAACAACTAAAGTGTTAGGGGTGGTAACGCATCTGCATTTCAACCTCTGGTATTTATTTAATTGTCTATGGACTGCCGTCATTACTTATCATTTATTACATTAAAAAATGTGTATAAAAATAATACAGTTAAGATAAGCCTTATCTTCTAACCCCCTTATTCATAAACGTGTTTTAGCTAAAGTGTTGCTAATCTCTCCTTTGTCTTTTTCTATCCTGCACATTTGGCAATGCAACTGACAAAGACAAAGCATTCTATAGCTAAAATGTATCTAATGTATGTTTATGAATAAGGGGGTAAGTGTCTACTGTTATGTTTTCCTTGATTAATGGATGCTTTCATTATACCTAAATACCTAATAAATTTATTCATTATTATAGGTAATAAATATTTTATTGAGTAGGCAAGTAATTATTTCTTTCTTATTCGCAATTTCCAATCCTAATTTCTTAGTATCCGGATAACTCAAGTTGATTTGATTTCTCACTGGATTTGTTGGAAAAGTTCGCCTGCTTGCCGATCGCATCCAGTTTGAGGTACTTATTCTAAATTTCGCCTAAATGGTATTAACGCTAATTAATGTTATCTTTTCCGTATAACACGTGTACATAGTTAGTTCTGTAGGCACATGTATATACATTGTAGCAGACTGCACGTGTACGTATGCGGAAGTAGGTATTCAAAGTATTCATGTGTATGTCATAATGAAAAATAGTTGCTTATGAAATTGTTTAATAATAAATAATAATAATGGCAACCCATTATACGTCCCACTGCTGGGCACGAGTCTCTCTCTCCTCTTTTTGGGGGAGGCCTGGAGGAGGCCTTACTCCACCACGCTGCTCCAATGCGGATTGGTGGAGGTAGGTGGGTTAGTAATCAACTCGCTGTCGGATGTTTTCAAACCGCCCATAAGGCCTCCGTCAAGGTTTAACAACTGCTATCCATCGATAGCAACCGGGACCGATGGCCTAACGTGCCCTCCGAAGCACGGAAACGCGCATTTAATTTGCCACTAGCGGTCACCCATCACACTACCCGACCGCGCCCGTAGTGCTTAACCGAGTAGATCGCTTACGATCTACACCAGCCGCTGCGCCATGCGCGCTTCAATGAAATTGTTTATTAACGTGTAAACTAAGTTCAAAAAAGATGGCGTGCGGAGCGGCTTCTTGCAATGTAAGTCGGTTATTAATATCTCATACTTTTCATTATATCTTAGCATGGGTCAACCCGAATTGCAACCCGGGCAAGCATTTATATCAATCTGGGCTGCCCGGATTTAGAAAATTGCGACCCGTCCCATCGCTAGTTAATAAACGTTCCGTTTGACAACGAACTATGACTAGTGTGCCTGAAGCAAATTCTATTACATATTTACAAGTGTTTAAATTTTTTTTTTATGTGATAGTTTACTTGACATTTGCAATATGCGTAATAGCGATGCCGATGCCACTTTAGAATAAAATAAAAATAGTTTTTAGTTCAAATGTCATTTAGTGGCATTGCTATTACGCATATTGCCAGTGTTAAGTAAAACGATATGTCGTATTCGTATTTATTTAAGCAGCGTAAAAGTTAGTATAATATGTAGTCAGTCAATTATTTATTAAGTATGTCAGTCAAGTGAGTTACAGTCAGTTATTCGAGTAAAAGGATGGCTACTTTACCAGAACATTTACAATGAAGTTTTGGAGACAACCTGAGAGGTCGTGTTTTCGCACTATTATTTATTTTATTTATATATTTATTTAATCTTTAATGCACAAAGTAAGTACATAAGGCGGACTTAATGCCGTAGGGCATTCTCTACCAGTCAACCTTAAGGTAGTGGGACATGATAGTGAGGGTGCAATTTAAAAAACCTTTAAGAGATCAAGTATAAAGATACAGTTAAATATTTACATATATTGTGTCATAGCCAAATATATACTTAAGATATTTATTCAGAAAAGTATCTTAAACTTAAGTAATAATATAAATATCTATAATACCAATACATAAACATAATTAATATATACATTTATAATAATAATTATATTTATAATAATTATATAATAAATACATATAAATTAGACAATGAACAATCAACATTAGGACAATGATTGCAAAAAGTATCGACAAAGTCGGGCGATTTACGAATGTCAAGAGGCAATGTGTTCCATAGTTTTATTGTAGTTAAAGCAAAAGAATTTGAAATGAAACCAGTGTGGTGAGAAGGTATATGTAACAAAAGATTTTCCGACGAACGAAAAGTGTAGTAATAAAAAAATAAAAAAAAGTAAAAAAAAAAATGTATAAAGCCCCACCCCTCTCTCGACTGACGATGCGTGCCTCCTCCATCGAAGCCCTTGAATCCCAGGGCACCCAACGCCGACCTGCATGGCAGGCCAGAAGAAGCCGCAGCAGAGGGGGCCAGCCCCGGTGCTACATCCGCGCCTCGCGCTTCGCGCGCGCGAATTTCAACTGACTGACTGACGAACGAAGAGAAAGACTGTGAGAGGCGCCCAAGAAATTAAATTTAGATTTGAGATAAGTTGGAGAACAAGGGTCGTTTATGATGGAGAAAAGAAGACAGAGCATCCGCGAGGATCTTCTCTGCCGGATCGGAAGCCATTCGAGCTTAGCGCGGTACAGGGAAATGTGGTCAAATTTACGCAGGTTAAAAATAAAACGAATACTATTGTTGAGTAGACGATCCAACTTGTTAAGAAGTTCCTGAGAAATATCTGAAGAACAAACATCTGCATAATCAATAATGGGTAAGATAAGAGACTGGACAAGAAGAATTTGCGTGCTATGTGGTAAAAAGTTCTTAAATCTATAAAGAGACCGCAGTGTAGCAATTGCGTTCTGACTACATTTACTAACCTGCTTTTTCCATGTTAAGGTGGAGTCGACGTGGAGCCCTAAGTCCTTAACGTGGTCAACAAATGGAATTATTAAGTTATCAAGTAAAATTGGAGGCAGATGGCTAAAGTCAAGTTTGTCAAGTTGTTTTTATTATTCTAATTTCACTAAAAAAAAAAATAAGTACCTACTTATTTACTAGTGACATGCAATTTTTGTAATGGCACAATATTTGCAAGAATCTGCAAGCAAATGCAAATGTGCATTTGATATAGGGAATGCAACAACAAGTGGCTGAATATTATTTGTCTATAGGTACCTACCCGACAAATAATAATAAATGACATATCAAATATTAAATGACCTACACAATTAGACATTATT
The DNA here is from genome assembly GCA_036365455.1 of Macrosoma leucophasiata. NCBI lineage: Eukaryota > Metazoa > Arthropoda > Insecta > Lepidoptera > Hedylidae > Macrosoma > Macrosoma leucophasiata. Next base: position 22,093,628 of record JAWQUS010000024.1, on the reverse strand, counting down.
AATTGTCTAATATATATTTGCAGATAATTTACAATTTACATACCTACTTCCTAATCTTATTTTGATTTAGCCGATTTGAATAAAGGACAACAGTATCTGTATTACGCCGACAAAGTGGTAGAATAAAAACGTAAAAGGAAATGTTATTTAGGGTACCTACTCCCCTACCTGTAACGTGTGGATAAATTTTTATTTTTCGTTTTCTATGTAGTGTGTGAGATATCGTTGGATAGGTCTTTCAAAAATGTTTGGGATAAGGTAATATCATTTTTCGATTTATTTAACCGTTCGTGACTTATTAAGCTTTGAAGTGCCAATTTTCGTTAGAGTCAACTGTCCTCTCTACCAACTAAACGGTTGTTGTTAGAAATTCGAACGTTACGGAAATAGTAGCTTCATATAACGAAATTAAAAGAAAAACTATCACACTGAAGTTGGCTTTAAAAGTTTGCGAGTAATAGTCGACCAAATGTATTTTTTACTCGAAAATTTTGAAAAACTCCATAGAAAATATTTAGATATTTTTTTCATTACATTATTCAAACCTAAAAACTACGGAACCCTACACTGCGCGTGGCCTGACACGCACTTCACCGGTTTTTTATTTATAAAATTAGTAAGTTACTTATCTACCTGCCAAAGTAGAAAAAAAGACTGAGTGATTATAACAAGAGGCTTACAGAGAATAAAACTTAAAAAATGTAAATGTGTTTTGTTATATAATTTATGATAGTTTATTTTGAATGAATGTTGATTTCAAATAACAAAATTATTTGTGTAAAAACTTTTGCAGTTTTTATTTATTATATTTCTTAAACACAATAAACGAAGCTATACGAATCTATGTCTTGCTTATACTTTTAATATTCCTTAAGAACCGATGACTATAAATATATCTACCTACATTTTACACCTAGATGTGTTTTATGAGTCACATTTCACCCGAGCGAAGAAGGGTTAACATCTAGTTTATTTGTAAAGCTGCGCTTTAGAATTAGATTTTTATATTCTTTCTTTTGAAAAGTGGATTGTTTATGGCAGGTGAGGGAATATTTTTAAATAATGAATGTATCTTCACGCCAGGTCCCTAACGGGGTAGGCAGAGAGTGTGGAGCGCCAGATATCCCGGTCTTGACACAACTCCCGTGCCTTATCTACTAAATCAATTTTTATAATATTTTTATTAAAAGATTTCTCATTATTTTGTATGTTTTATTGAGTAGATATTATTATATTATTTCTGCCCTTATACCAACGTAAGTATATAATATTTTAAAAAAGGTTTCCAAAAATTTGATATACATATTCTAAATTTTAATAACGATGTAGGTACCTGCATTGACATCTTATGTTATAGGTAGGTAAGTATGAGCTTATTTCCGCAAAAATAAACCTATAACGACGATAATACAATAATAATGCTAACACTAACAAAAATATATTTATAGCTTTTGATAGCTCAATTGTAGAAATTCGACTATCAAAAAAATTGCCTATACTTGCGTGAAATGTACCTAATTCTGAACTATTATACAATTTTACAATTACAAGGGTACAATTTTTTTTTATTCATATTGTTTGTAATTGTTTTTATTTTGTCCCTGTCCTGTCCAAATAAATGTGTTTTATTCTATTCAATAAATACTCTACTTGGACATAAATTCTATACAGCAATCAGAGCACTACATTCTAAACAACGTATCCCAATCCGAACCATCTGCCATCAGAATTCCACATTGAACCATATTCACCACAATTCCTAGTGAATACCGAGACACGGCCGCGCTAGCAGGACACATTACATAATATTCAATATCAAAACAAACCATATTGATTCTAAAGGCAACCCTGTAGGGCTCAATTTGACGTGAATCATGGAGAGTCATGCATGCCTGAAATTTAGTGACAGGATGTGCAGGCAGCGAGTACTGACTGCCGACAGTGCTGACTGACAGTTCGGAAATTGCAGGCCGTCAGCTTTTCTCGTGACGGCCGGCGCGGCCTCGGTTTCCTGCGACGCTCCGGGCGCCATCTTGGTTATTGCATGTCGCAAAATGGCTGAATGAGTTTGTTGAAACTAGTTGTTTAGTGATTAAGTTGTTATGGTTTGTCCAGACAGTTCATTTGTCCTAGTGGAATAGCAATGATTTTTTCGATTGTTTAATACATTTTTTTTGATCATTTATTTCCATTCTGGGTGCCTGGTGCGAGATTTCCGATCGAGATTTTCGATCGCGATCACGTAAGAGTAAATAAAATCTCGCACTAGGCACTCAGATTGTCAAAAAAATGGGTTAAAACAATAGACGCTTTCGCTCGTGAGTGCATGATGAGATTCGTTTAGTAAAATAAAATTATTGAATAAATATTTTAGTTATTTAATATACATGTATTGCTTAATTAACAAGGCAAATAAATTCAAATGTAAAAAGTCCCGTCGACCGCCATCTGTTGCTGAGTAGATTGATAAATGTGTGGGTATAAAATTGATTTGTGGTGATAAAAAATTGATTTAAGAAAATATGCTGTTTAATATGAATACTCGTAGAAAATTATGTAGCTAAAAAAAATAATATTGTATGGCCCTTTTTTTTGCCAGGGGAAAAGCGTTACGCATACCCTTGGGGAGAGGGGTGGGTTATGTGGGACCCCGGGAAAGGCATCCGTCTACCCACTAAAAACCCCTGGGTGTTCCGACTCGTCCGCCATCAGAGGCGGGGTCACGGGAACACTATCGCACACATCCGCGAGCCCACCGGCGGCCGCTCGTTGCCGAGCCGTCCTCGGAGCCTTTTGGCTCCAACCAACACTAGTGGCGTGTGGAACACCTGCACGCCAGCCAGACCGGGACCTCTCCATTCGGGCGACGGACATCCCCTAGTCCGGCGTCCAAAGGTCCCTGCCCCGACCACTCACAACGCCAAGCGTCCCGAAACGCCCGGTGGAGAAGTCCAGGGGCACACAGTCCGGCCCCGGAGCGGGAGTGACAGGGATGAACTGACCTTCAACCACTCCCCCGCGGCCCTACCACGTCCCTATCTGACGGCGGGACCACCGCTAGGCGGCTGGGGATAGGATGCAGGGCCAACGACCTACCCGTGCAGCTCTTCCCCAGCCGTCTCCTCACCACAGCAGCGAGTGGCGGGCAGAGCCACGCCAAACGCCGCCCCCTCTCTGGGTTCCTCTTGGCTTCGCCGGTGTGAAGCCAACCACCGGGTACTGAGCCCCCCCGCCACGACAAGGTGGAAACCCTCGGAGGGGGGATATTGTATGGCCCTTTGGTCTCAGGGGTGGCAACGCATCTGCATTTTGACCTATGGTCTTTGTGTGAGTGTCTATATGCTGCAGTCATCACATGTGAACTGTATAATTGCTTGCTTCCTTCATTACTTAAAAAAAAGGAAATGAAGATTTACCAAAGAGGAAATAGGTAGGTACTTATTCAATTTGTTATTTTTTGTAGATCTACCAAGAAGTAAATAATTACTGTTTTTCTTCTTTTTGTAAATGAGTAGCTCTTAGTAGCAATTACCCTAGTAATGCTGCCAATTATAATGATAGGTAGGTATATATAATTGTAAACAAATAATAAATAGGTATACCAAGAATCGATAACGAATGAAATAATGATTACCAGTTTTGTTATGTAGATGTCTACAGGATTGATTAGGTTTAAATCGACGTATTTTTTCACTCAATAATTGTTTTCAATAACATTAGAACTTTAATTTTGTTAGTAAGTACTTAACTTATTCGTAGAATTACAACGATTTATTTAATTTGCCTTCGTTGTGTAATATAATCTGTGGCATCGTATATAACATTTGTTTGAACAGATGTATCCAGGAGCCTCGACAGCGGCTCTGGTTATCGTGCACGTCGGCATACATTAGTGGTTTTTACTGAATAACCAAATAATTCCATCGTCGTGTTTCCATCGGGGAACTCCGTAACTGCGGCGTTGACGTGTTAACTGCTCGTTGACTTTATTAGTATTTGTTTTGGTTCACTTACGTCAAGGTTAATAGGCAGTTGTTTGGGCACACGGCTCGGTTGTGCTAGATAGAAATGCTTTTACCATGGGTTCGAGAATGGAAGCGAGGCTTGCACCAAGATATTTGTTAAAGTTTAAGTTATTGAAACATTTCACATCCTTCTCTATCTTAAGGTTAAACGTTTCCTATACAAATTTGAACTGCTTTTTTTTTCTTTACTGTAATGATTTTATACTCAGAATGACTTAATATAGCCATAATTTACGTACTTATTTTCGCTCGTGTAATAATATAATAATAAAATGCCCTAAAAGTACGTCGTATTTACCTGAAAATAATCGACATATTTACGCATGTAGTAGTGCGTGCGACAGAGTCAGACTGACATTGCGAGAACCAAATAGCAATACCACCAACAGCGCAATCGCGACGTTGCCGCTCTGTGAGAAACAAAACCCAATCTAAAATTATTTCAAGCATATCGCGTCGTGGATCAACTCAGTGTGACCAGATTCTAGCAACATATCATTTTAGTTGAAAAAGTGTGTTATCTCTATTACATGTGTTGTATTTTTTTTTCTTTTGCGGATTATAAATTAGAAGCGGTTGCTTTTTATTTATTTTTTAAAGACTAAAATATATTGTCTTATCCTTCAATGACATTACAATAACTCGCCAGTCGCCACGTAAGGTATTATTAATCAAGGTAGTACTTTAGGCGCTTAATACTCTGGCAACACAAACAATTTTTTGACATGTGGGTTTTGGCGGGAACGCGGAAAAGAGCTGGGTCGCTGCGTGATATTATTTTCGAAAATGGGGTTTCACTCATGTGTATTGATTAGATGGTAACCCATTTAACTAGATCACAATAATAGTGCTGACCATTTTAATTGGGACGTAGAAATATTAGGGTAATGTGATAGTGCCTATCTCCTCCAGCTCTTACTGACTAAATAGTAAGATAAATGTGTCATATTATTTTTTATCTACAGGTACAAGGTCAGCTACAAGAAACAAGAAAACTTCTGCACTTCACCTCACTAGTGCAGTGCAACCAAAAACTCTAATAGAAATTCATCAAAGCAAAATACCTACTTCTGCCTTTCATTTCTTATGTAGGTATATAATGTTCAGCCGTAATTGGATGAGAGATCAATAAAATAAAATAATTTCATTATAAATATGTAGTTGCAAGATCTGTGGATATATATCCACAGTCTGAACTGAAATGATTCTATACAAATAATTCTTATTTGAAATATATGTTGTTGGAAATATCTTATTGAATCTTTTATTTTCCTATAAATTATATAGATAGGTATCATGTGCTCCACACGCTGAGCCTACCCTGTAAGGGGTGAAGATATATCCGTACATAGATAACCTATGATATCGTAATCTAATATACGTTATTATTAGTTTGTGTAATAAAAAGGCAAACAAGCATATTGTATAGGTACTTAAATTTTTTAATGTAGGTACTTATTGAAAGTGGCAAACAAATATGCAGTTCACATTGATGATAAATGATGACTGCAGCCTATAGACACCCATACAAAGACCAGAGGTCTAAATGCAGATGTGTTACCACTACTGAGGTCTCCATCCACCCTTAAGGTGTTATGCCTCTGTGTTGGAAATTACAGGGCCGTACATAACCACCTGACTGGAACACGATAGTGCTGAACATTACTATTTAGCGGCAAGTAAATATATTAGGTAATGCGGTAGTGCCTACGTCCGCGAGCTCCGTCCCTGGAGCGCTACCACCAGTAAAGCTCTAATGACTTTGATAACATTGATTGCAAATGAATACTATAGGTACCCTACATACATCTAGATAGGTATAAATAAGCCGGTCAAGACATAGTTGGTAGGCAGGGATTTTTTTTTGCCTTTGTTGTGTTTTTTTTTAATATGGGAAACAAGCATGCAGTTCACATTGATGTTAAGTGATGACTGCAGCCTATAGACACCCACAAAACTAGACTGCGACTAGAATACGACTATAAGAGAAGGATGTGAAATGTTACAATAACTTAAACTTTAACAAATATCTTGGTGCAACCCAGGCTATAGGTACTTATATGCTGGTTTCTGATCAATTCGAAATCGTGTTTCAAAATTCAAACAGCGTTTCACGGTTTTTGTGGCAAGACAATCGTCATCAGCCTAAATTACTCGTAGTTCACTGTTGGAAACGTATCCCAAAGATTGCGACCCACGGACGCCCACGGTCAAGGATTGCGACTGACTACCGAAATTGTTGTCAATATTGTAATTGTTATCAATTTTTCGTGTCAATTCGTAGGTACGTGTCAATTCGTACCTCCTTGGATGTTGGCTTCGGCAGGAGTAGCAGCTGGACAAGGTGTCCAAAGTACGCAGGATCGTTTACTGCCCGAAGTCAAATGGCAGGTTCTTCTCAGATCATATTGGCCTCATAATTTTCTTTTCTCAAAAAAATATTTTTTCAAAGAAATATATTTTGTGTAATAACATGAAAAAAAAGTCCTTGTTTTGAAATTTATTAAAATTACAATCTAGCTTAAAAGACTAATAAACAATTTTATGCTAACTTAAACTTATTATGATATACTAAAAATTAAATTATTTTTAAGTAAATGTTAACTGGCACTTTCTTAGTATGTCTTAAGAGGAAATCACTTTATTCGTGTGATTATGGAAAAAAAAGAAATGAGACATTCTACTGACATAGGTACTCACTTATATTAGTTTATTATTTAAACTAGCTGTGCCCGCAACTTTGTTTGCGGGGAATCGTGGCTTTGGGACTTTGGGCAGCGCTTTTGGATACACATTTTAGTTAATATTGGATCATAAACACTTTTAAGTAGCTATAAAAATCATTTTTGCAGTAATTCTTCTCTATAGATGATATCAGACGTATGTCCATCGGGGATAAAAGCACACAGGCTGCTAGGATTGCGAAAAAATGCTAATTATGTGTTTAAACGCGCATCCACCCTATGATGAATCGTATTTTCGTAAAGGCCATTTAAACTTCTATGCATATTTTTTTTATAGAAAATTATTATAAACTTTTGTAAAGTTTCAGTCAATTAGTGCTTCTAACAGAGATTGAAAGATAAAAGATAGATTTATGCATAATATTGGCACTCCGTAAGAGCCGACAGAAAAATTGAATATTAACGTTACGCATTTTTACCCACTAATGCCACCAACACCACCACCACCATCGTAACCACCACCGCCATCACCACCACCACTACCAACACCACCAATGCCACCAACACCATTAACACCACCACCACCACCACCACCATCACCATCATCATAATTACATCCGAAAGACGTACGGCTGGACAAAGCCTTTCCCGAAGATGCTCCTAAAAGTGTTGTGCGTCGGAAAGAATACGCCATAATTGCCACGTTTGGCATCCTGAATGGTGATCATAGCGGCGATTGTTTTATGCCGGGACGCTGCTATGCGGTATGCTTATTGTTACTAACAGAGAAAAAACCGACCAAGTGCGAGTCGAACTCGTGCACGAAGGGTTCCGTAAAAAAATGGCATAAAAATTACGTTTGTTGTAAAAAAATACACAATATACCTAAGACCTAAAAATTCAGTGGCAATTTCAAGCGTCTACTTGCTACCGTTATTGCTATCGAGCAAAAAGTATCTATACGAAAAAAAAAATTGATTGTATGCCCCCTTGGACCTTGGACTTCATATTTTCATTTTCTTATTTTTAGTATTTAATTTTGTCGTTATAGCGGTAACAGAAATACATAATTTGTGAAAATTTTAGCTTTCTAGCTATCACTGTTTATGAGATACAGCCTGGTGACAGACAGACGGATGGACGGGCAGACAGACAGACAGCGGAGGATTAGTAATAGGGTCCGCTTTTACCTTTTAGATACGGAATCCTAAAAAAGACAGAATATAGATACAGAATAGTTTAAAAATATTCGATACGATTTTTTAAATTGTCGTAACTTTTTTATTTCTGAACCGATTGACATGAAACAAACAGCAAATGTTAAGTTAAACTTAACACAATATATAAGTGAAAACCACAAATCAAATAAGCCGTTTCTGAAATAAGCGTGCACAAACACACAGACAAACAGACATTTTTCTGGGATAAAAAGTACCCAGTGTTGTGCGCCAAAAGTTAAAGTATAATTAAGTATACCAAGTTTCATCGTAATCGGACCGGTAGATTTTGTGTGATGCTTGAACAAACAGACAGATAGACAGACAAAAAATTTAGCCGGAATTTACAGGGCCGTACATTACCACCTGACCGGAACACGATAGAGCTGAACACTACCATTTAACGGCAAGTACATTGGGTAATGCGGTGGTGCCTACGCCCGCGAGCTCTGTCACTGGAGATCTACCACCAGTGAAAAAACTTCGGTGTACGCCAGTAATAACAGTGCGCCAATCAGACAGATACTAATCAGCGCGAACTACCTGCGGGCGACCACGAAGATAAGTGGTGAACCAATTCAGTGCAATTGATGAGAAGAAAAAAAAGGTTGTGTCATCAGCAATTAATATTTTTCAAAGTATTAGAGAGTTACATGACGATATAAATAATTTATGTATTTTTCCCAAATCTGATTTAGCCAAAATGGAGTTTGATCTTAAGGTGGCGTGTAGTTTGATTCCGGTATTGGACGGTGTTGAGGAGATGACCAAGCGGTTAATTGACTCGGTCGAGATGTACGCAGACATGTTGGATGATAAAGGTAAAGATTTGTTAATTATTTTTGTTTTAAAAAGTAGGCTTAACCAAAGTGCCAAATTGCGTATGTCGACTTCATATAATTCTATAGAAGATTTAATTAAAGATTTGAGACAGCATCTATTGCCTAAAAAGTCCTACATAGCTGTTCAAACTCAATTACAAAATATAAGACAAGGTACAAAATCAATTGAGGACTATGGTAGTGAAATTGAAAGATTATTCTCGGAAATGACGATTTCTCAGGCGGATGGTGATTCAAAAGTGTTTGCTGTTTTGAAACCATTGAATGAAACGTTCGCAATTAAACGCTTTTCAGATGGCCTGCGCAGCTCTAGGATAAGCACGATTGTCACCGCCCGAAACTACAGTAGCCTGAAAGATGCCATCCAAGGTGCGAAAGACGAGGAAGTATCGAGTTCTCAACCAACAGGTTCTATCATGAATGCATCAACAAATGGACGAACTTTTTTCCATGCGAAACGATCGCATAATTTTCGAGGTCATAGTCGGGGACAAAGTCATAATTTCAGTAACTATAGAGGTCAATATAATAACAATTATAATCGTAGACCAAATTTTTCCAATGATAGGGGAAGTTATCGCTCATCAAGAAGTTTTAATAATACTGGGTTTAGAGGACGCAATCAGAAATTTTCCAATATAAGTAGTCGCAGAGGAGGTCGAAATGTTTTCGCAGTAGAAAAAACTGACGAAACATCTACCTCATTAGATCAAAATAACGCTCAAAATTCACCTGACAAGTTTTTTCGTTTTTAAACATTTTATTTTGTCGAGCGACGGCAATGCCAAATATGTTGCTTTCTATATAAATAATATTAAACATTATTGGCTTGTGGATACTGGAGCTACACTTTCAGCAGTTAAATGCAATGCATTACCGAAAAATATTATTATACAGGAAGATAATACTTTAATAAATGGAATAGGAGGTCAAAAACGTTCTCAAGGATCAGTTAATTTAAATTTAAAATATAGCAATAAAATATTCCAGCACAATTTTTTAGTTTTTGACTCGTTACCCTTACAAGCAGATGGTATTATAGGATTAGATTTTTTAAATAAATTTAAAGCGAATATTAATTTAAACACTAATATTCTAACATTAGTTAACAATGGTTGTAATATTAAATTTTCATTTTTGACTGACCATGATAGAAAAAATAATATTCTTACTATTCCAGCACGTTCTGAGTCCATACATTATGTTTACGTTGATAGGTGTGTGGAAGATGATGTTGTTGTATGTGGAAAGGAGTTAACAAGGGATGTGTTTTTAGCGAATGCAGTTTCGAAAGTGAAGAATAAGAGAATACCTATAAAAATACTGAATGTAAGTGAACACGAGATTGTTTTACCAGCATTTGTACCTGATTTAGAGCCATTAGATAGTTATGATATTTGCGAATTTAATAAAAGTAATATGAATGTAGAAAGAGTTAAAACACTACTATCCGAATTAAATTTAAATTATTTGAATGATGAAGAAAAACTTTCTATAGAGGCCATATATGCAAGTAGACCGTTAAACAAAGCTGAAAAAAACTATCCGACTATACAAAAGGAACTTTTAGCTATCGTCTGGTCTGTCAAATATTTTAGACCGTACGTATATGGTAGAAGTTTTACAATAATGACGGATCATAAGCCCTTAGTGTACCTCTTTGGAATGAGAGATCCATCCAGTAGGCTTTTGAAATTTCGCTTAACGCTAGAGGAATATAATTTTAAAATTGTGTATGTAAAGGGAAGAGAGAATGCAGTTGCAGACGCTTTATCAAGAGTAAGTATAACATCAGATGAATTGAAGAGTATGCATGGACAAGTAATTGGTGTTATGACTAGAGCTCAAAAGAAAAGAATGAATGAGTTGATTGATGTTGAGAGTGAGGATAAGAAGATGAATTTTAATACGTCTCACGACAATTGGCCTGATCAACCAAGAGTTGTAGACATTTTAAGAAAACCGGTAGATTCTGTAGAGTTAATTTTGATAGAAGCAAGTAAACTAAACCACTTACGAGGCAATATGTTGATAACTGAGGAGAATGAATGTTTCGCGTATTTATCTAATAAAAATATATTATACATTAATCTTGATTTTAAGGCACATTTCTCGCGAGCCGAATTTGTGCAGAAGTTAAGTTTATTTTGCGCTAGGATACGTATCGATGAAGTGTGTATTATTATAAATAAAGAAAATATAAATTTTATTAAAGATGTTTGTGACGAAATCAAGTCATGTGTGGATTGGTCCGGACCACGAACATGTATATTGAGAGGAGTACAGAAAGTTACCGATGAGAATGAAAAGACTATTATTTTAAATGACTTTCATCTATTGCCGTCAAGCGGGCATGCTGGCGTGCGTAGAATGGTTAATACGATAAAACAAAGATACTACTGGCCAGGTATCGAAAAAGATGTACAAGAATATGTAAAAAAGTGTATACATTGTCAAAAAACGAAATATTTTCGTTATATTAAACAACCAATGGAAATAACTACGACAGCTTCTTCAGCATTTGAGAAGATATTTTTAGATGTAGTAGGACCTTTAGATAGAGACCTAGATGATAACTATTATATTTTGACCATACAGTGTGAATTAACTAAATTTGTTCAAGCTATTCCACTTAAGAATAAAGAAACCGTATCTATTTCTGATGCATTTGTGAGATATTTCATATAAAAATTTGGTATTCCTGAAACTATAGCTACTGATCGAGGTACTGAATTCATCTCTGAAACAATGAAACAGGTATGTAATATTCTTAAGATTAAAAAGTTATCTTCAACAGCTTACCACCACCAGTCTATTGGAGCTCTTGAAAACGCACACAAGACGTTGGGAGCATTTTTGAGAATTCAATGTGAGCAAAATACAGATACTTGGAGTTATTGGTTACCGTTTTGGTGTTGCAGTTTTAACACCACAGTCCATTCCGAAACAAATTACACTCCATATGAATTAGTATTTGGTAAACTTTGTAATGTACCTAGTAGAATAACAAATTCAGTAGACCCATTATACAATGTTGATGACTATCCTTTACAATTAAAATACAGGTTGCAATTAGCTCATTCAGACGCTAAGAAAAATTTATTAGATACAAAACAAAGACGAAAAGATAGATATGATAAATTTTCAAATTCACATACATATGAAAAGGATGATTTACTCTTAGTGAAAAACGAAACAGGTCGTAAATTAGATAATTTGTTCGAAGGTCCCTACAAAGTGATAGAAGATTTAGGTTGTAATGTAAAAATTGTTAAGAATAATAAGATAGATATATTGCATAAAAATAGAACTAGGCCTTACTTTAAGTAAAAATTAGGTATTGGTAAAAATTAGGTAATTTGATTGTGTTTGTTTGTCATTACTGTAAATTTAAATTAAAATGTTTGACTGTTTTTGGAATTTATATACGTTTAACTTCGCTTCAAATTCTTAGGAATATGTTTATATTATTATTATAAATTATAAAAAAAAAAACAAAGTAATGTAAAAATTGTTTTTTTTTCTTTCACCCCCGGAGGTGAAGTGTATGTATGCTTCTTTATACTAAACGCATTATTGTATACGCTCTCTTATAACGGAAGTGTAATATTCACGTATAGTAAGCAGTATATTTTTAAGTTAATATTTTATTATAATATACATTGCACTCAATAAACTACAGTTAAGCCAAGAAGTTGTCTCAATCATGTAACCCTCAAGACCCCAACATTTCACCAGGACCAGACATCATCAATGTAGTCATCGGTTAGTAAAGGCGTTGCCACCCTTGAGGCCTTAGTTATTATGTCGCTACTTGACCATACTTTACCATCTAACCGGAACACGTATAGTAGAAAAAAACGTAACTTCACGCCTGTAATCCCCAAAGGGGTAGGCAGAGGTAAATGCATACATTCAAGCATACATGCAATCACCCCCGATTCGCCGGTTACGTTTTTGACCCATGTAACAGGTGGCGAGCCTGTTACCATTTCCGGGCATATTACCAAACTCCGAGGTACTGGGAAACTTCCAGAAAATGGAAAAATCCCAATAGAACCAGCGATAAGGGATTTTAAACCGTTATCTCTGATAGTCCCTGACTCGGGAATCGAACCCAGGACCTCCAGCATAGTAGTAGTGGCCTGCTACCACTAGGCTACTGAAGCAGTATAGTAGAAACTTACTGAATACTCATGGCTGTATGCTTGAATGTAACCTACCATTCGGGGATTACAGGTGTGAAGTTTACTTCAAAAGCAACGTGTCATGATGTTTTCGTGTTCGTCCATGTGGATGTAGTCGTACCTACCTAGGTATATACATTCAACATACTTATATTAAAATTAAAATACATTCAAAAGGTAACAATACTGAATATTAACTAAGCTAAGTCAAGTCCGGGGCCTCCACTCATTGTTCCCAGCATGCTAGCTACGTTTCCCCTCTGTATGGCAAGACTGATTCTCTGAGAGAGGAAGCCGCCAGCCCTGTGATCGCCAGATGCATCACACAGTCGTACCGACAAATCCTTGATAAATTCTTTGGCGCTAGGGCCCCAAGATCCTACCGTTTCAAACCTTAAGGGAAAGAAAGTGTAGCAGTCAGGAATGTTGGTATATTTCCTGGACTTTTGGGTTTCTGCCCCAGCAGCCACCGCAGACGCCTGTGTACAGGAGGCACGAAGATGTGATGGAGCCAGCGTGTCAACACATGTGACATCCCACACTAAACATCAGCCTTGCTGCCACGGAATGAGCGTCACACCGTCAGGCCTCTTGCCATCGGAACGAGCAATACCGTTTGGTTCTAACATTGCCTAGCATACCTACCTAGGTATATTCATTTATAATGTTTACGTTGTAATCTATTGAGAATGAGCAACGATCTGGATATTTTGGCAACACTTTATCAGGTATATGTAACTACAGTCATGTATTATTTACTTATCTCTAATATTTGCATGCATTTATCCACATTTATCTACCCTAGCTATACACCAGACGGTCGTGGATTTGGAATGTATTGTATTGATTTAATGAATTAGATCCGTTTTTAGAAAACCTAGAAAATCTCGCTTTCTAAAGGGATTTTAATGGAAGTGGCAAACAAGCATGCAGTTCACATTGATGTTAAGTGATGACTGCAGCCTATAGTCACACACAAAAAGACCAAGGTCAAAATGCAGATGCGTTACCACTCCTGAGGCCTAAGGTGTTATGCCTCTGTGCCGGAAATTACAGGGCCGTACATTACCACCTGACCGGAACACGATAGTGCTGAACACTACCATTTAGCGGCAAGTATATTAGGTAATGCGTTGGTGCCTACGCCCGCAAGCTCCGTCACTGGAGCTCTACCACCAGGAAAATCGTCTGTGTTTCGTGTCTGCTTAAATAAATCATATTGTTTGGTGGTATAAATCTGTTTAAACTTTACTAACATTAGAAGCAATGTCATCATCATGGAATAGTAACAATTAAAAAACAATCCGTCATAATAAATCTATCCCTAATAACATTTAGTTATGGTTTAATTCTTGCTATTTGTAATATCCGATAGCATACAGGCTTGTACACCAGGCGGCTACTATTGATACTATTTTTTATTAAATTTTCTTTATTCCTACATTGGTTGCGGTTGTTGACAATCGCTGGATAAGGGCGATCCAGGACCGTTCGTTGTAGGCATCTTTACAACCAGCTGTGGGCAAACGTCTTTCGGCTGAATGTTGATGATAATGAAATGGATGAGGTAATTGATGTCCCTTGTATCAAACTAATATTATATTTGTTTGTCAAACGTCTAACGTTTTGCGTTACTAAGTAGCAGATATTCTAACCTCGATAGCTCTCAATAAATGTATACCGCCGAATTGAATAAGTCACCGCCTAATATATTAATTTTGATTTACTCGAGTAAATATGTGCGTAGATCAATCACTGTCAGTCCAGCGATATTAGTGTTTATTTTAGATAATCCGTACACTCAATAGAAGGATTATTTCCTTTCTGGCAACGGTACGTTTTATTTGCTTACACGTGTTAACTGATAACTGGGTGATTGTGTCATTGCCTCTGGTATCCATGTTTTTTAAGCGACGGAACTTTAGGGCTGGGCATATACCTACTGGCCCTTAGCGTTGGTGGTATATTTCACTCTACCAGTGAGAGATATCACTATCATATCTCACTATAAACTTATATCTGTAATCATCTATATTTCTATAATTATTGTAGGAGCTTGTGGACGTAAGCATCACCGCATTACCTACTCTATCTGCCGCCAAAAGGTAGGTACTTAGTACTTACTGTTTATTACTATCGTGTTCCGGTTAGCTGGTAATGTATGGCCCCGTATTTTGACTTCAGGTATTGGTGAAGATGTCTTTGTTAACGCCTGATATTGCCTGATAAGTGCAACGATTTATTATTATACTACCGACGACAGTTCAACATAATTATTCGCTATACTATCCGCAATCTAGTGAACACGTCTCTGTACAACTTTTATTTAAATATTCGAAATATAGTGTTAAAAGATACCAAAAGGTGTTTCCATTGTGTCCCGCTGAGGCACAAACAGTCTATACACTGCAGTACTGCAGTTATTACTTAACTTCCGTGTGAACTCCATGCTTTTTTATGTTTCCATCTTGGTAAAATAAAAAAGTAGCAGGGGATTTTTTTTCTCATGGTCTAAAATGAGTAATTGAGTAATACGTACCTATTCCCACGAGTAGATATGTAACTCGATTTTCTTGTGTAATATTTCAATTTAGTTACTACATACGTTTTAGCAGGGTTTCCCCCGTCGCGGAAATGATATTGGAGGATTTCTCTCGCGAGTACATCACCACCAATAGCTACTCAATTATTTATCCAAAGTATGAGAAACAATAGAATCAACGCCTCCACCGCCGCACACAAACCCTAATCAAATTTACAGTCAAGCTTATAGACAAAATAAACCCATCATTGTTCGAAATAAGCGAACCAATTAAAGCAGTCACCTAACCGTTGAATATGAATGGGGCCCGATGCGATCTGGTCGCAATTACCTCACAAAAGAATCAATTACCCGCCGCGTCGCCAAAGCGGGGGAAACAGTATTGCACCGCTACGCTTACGCTCTTCACCGTTTCGTTGGTTACCTTGGCGTGTTGCAGACTTGACGACGAATAGACAGGGTGTCATTTAATACCAATATCTAGGAGAAGGAGCTCGATCTTACAAAGGGGAGAGCGGGACACCAAAAATGTTCAGCGCCATTAATCTCTTGAGCCGCATTTGGCCGATATCTGCCATGAACAATATAAAATCAATTTGTCATATTTTAACTGCAGCTCAAGAGGTGGAATACAGGAAAGAGGCTACAGGCAAGGTGTATCTTCAAGTCATCCCCTTTTGTTAACGTAGGTATAAACCTAATACCTATTCCACTTTTATTAACGTAGTACTATTTCACTAAGTTCTTTTTAACACCTTGTTTTCCTTCTGAACATGTGGTTTACGAGCAGTGCTTAGACCAGTAGATGATAGCGCTTCAGGTTTTGAGATGGTAACGTAATGCGGTTGGCATTTATGCTCTCGAGTTCCAATGAACATCTGCTACTATAATAGAAGAGAAATGTTACTCATTGGGACGATTATAACAGGAATATAGGACTCTATTAAAATACACTGTTCAACTCTGCCGTTTCTAATGTTTCCGCCGCATCCCGTCACATTTCGGCGCTCATTTGAAGCGCAGATCAAAGCATACACGCTACTATTGGCCTTGATTATAGCGGCGAATTCGAAAGCAACGGGGCCTCATAGTCTGCCATCGCGGCTCTTGGGTAAAGAAAGGAGACGAATCTCAAATATCATCTCTTCTTCTACTTTCTTCTTGGAAAGAAACGTCTTCTTTCCGAGTAAAACTTGGGGTTTTAATGCCGACGGGATCACGAGTCTAAGAGCCTGTTTTGCGTTGCCTGATTAACTGAGGAAGATTATAGCGCTAAGCTAATGAACTAATCCACCTTACCATTCAAATGCTATGATATTGATACATTTTCTAGAAGATAGATTACGTAATGTAACGCGATTGTCGTCTATAACCTCAAGCTCAAGCGAATTTCTGTAATCAACAGAAATAAACGTAATGCTCATTGGGCAGACTATAACAGGAATTGGTAATTTTATTGGTGGTAGAGCTCCAGTGACGGAGCTCGCGGACGTAGGCACCACCGCATTACCTAATATACTTGCCGCTTACTACTTACTTCAGCACTATCGTGTTCCAGGCAGGTAATATATGGCCTTGTAATTTCCGGCACAGAGGCATAACACCTTAGGCCTCAGGAGTGGTAACGCATCGGCATTTTGACCTCGGTCTTTGTGTGGGTGTCTACTGTCTATAAGCTGCAGTCATCACTTCACATCAATGTGAACTGCATCTTCCATTACATAAAAAAAAGGAATGTAAGACCCTATTAAAATTCACTGTTCAACTCTGTCGTTTCCAAAGTTACCGCCGCATCCCGTCACAGTTCGGCCCTTCTTTGAAGCTCAGATCAAAGCACACACGCTTCTATTAGCCCTGATTACAGCGGCGCACTCGACAGCCCCGCGTCTCATTGTCTGCCGTCGCGGCTGCGGGTTAAGATGCGTTGTAGTGCCTTGCAAGTTTCATTAGCAACGGTTGTCAGTCAGATTTTTAAATCGCGGACTCGCGGCGCCGCTTTTTTGTTAGACGCGCGTTGAGTACACAATTATGAAGTACTTTTTAGTGTAGAGAGAATAACGGAACAGGTACGGGTAATAAAAGTCGCGTTTGTTGAGACGGGTTTAGTATGCTTGAAGTTGTCTATTAATGTCACAGAGTAACTAAAGTATTCATGTCTTTATTTAACGCGATTTTTTGTCATGAAGTGGCAAACAAGCATACAGTTTACCTACATTGACGGTAAGTAATACTGGGGCCTATAAACTCTTCCATGAAACCCGGATTCGATGTAGATGTGTTGCCACTACTGATGCCTAAGGTATAATGGCCTGTGCCGGAAATTACAGGGCCGTAAATTACCACCTGATCGGAACACAATAGTGCTGCGCCCTACCATTTAACTGCAAGTAGATTTGGTAAGTAATGCGATGGTGCCTCTACTCGCGAGCTCCGTCACTGGAGCTCTACCTTTAACTTTGGGTAAGAAATTGGGTGAGTGAGTTTTCTTCCAATTTTTTTTTCCCAAAGTTACATATTCTCTGCCCAAAGTTGTACCTAAATAACTAGCACAAACGAATTAAGCAGTCGCCTCACACCGCTGAACCAACCGGGTCATTTGGACTACACTGGACTAACTGGGCCATCAAAAAACAAAACATTCAAAAGTCCTAATACATAGTAGGTACCTACTTTATACCAAGAAAGTTTCGTAAATAATAGATAAGGCACCGGTACTGTTTTCTGGTAAAAACTGTTCTCTGTGACATTAGGTATTTACGAGTAGGTACCAGTGAAGCGAATGTACCTAGGCAAAGGAGATGTTTCAAAAATGTATGGTCCTCCGGCCATGTATTGTACACAATATCATTAAACAGGCAAAATCAATAAAATAACGTTTTTTCTGCATATTTTCACTTATTTAGCTTTGTTTGCAGTTAAAAAACATAAGTTGCAGTTAGAATTGCAACTCAAAACTATCATGGCGAATATGGCGGGCGATGTCATTTTGACATTTTCATTTTTTAAATTGTATTTTGATTATAGAACTTGGAGAAAAAAGTAATATTTTCTAAATACTATCAAAATCGATTGATCCCAAGTGTCGGCTGTATCGCCGCCATGTTTAACATAGTTGAAAATGATAAAATAGTTTGAATTAAATGTGGTTGTAACTCTAAAATATATTCTTGAATAAATAAATTGTATTTTTTTCGGATTCTTCTTTAATTTACCCATGTTTTGAGGACATGTACGAACCAGGGCCGAGCTCGCAACATCTCCTTTTGCGCAGTATCAACTCATTTATGTAAAATCGAGAAGTCGTCATACGAACCGAATGTATGTATGTATCGACTGCAGTCGATATATTACACTATTTAGTGTATATAAAAATTTATACATTAAATATACTTATTGTTATCAAACAAAATTTCAAACTATATATCAAGGGCGTCGGTGGTGTAATGGTCAGCATAGTTGCCTTCCAAGCAGTTGATCCGGGTTCGATTCCCGGCCGACGCACACTTTTGTTGTTCTAGGTTTTGTTTATAATTTTTTTTTTTCACTTTCTTCATTTTTATTGAACCGCAAACAAAGGAACGTAACCGAATGCGTCACTGTCTAAAATATTTTCGACACTGCAATCTTTCATTACCACATAGTTACTTCCGTTCGACAACAGATGGCGTGACCAGTATCGAGAATTGTATTTTTTACCTTTACCTTTAACTTTAAGAGCACTTCAGAATCAATTTGAGGGGTTTATTCTTATTTGTATTAATTAGGGAGCGTTTATATCAATGTACGTGTTCTCTATTTGGCGCGAAATATTTTAATAACAGTTAGACATATTGTAGGTACCTACTAGGAATGTTAAGTATTTTCAAACGGATGGTCATCTCAAAGTAATGTGCAGTATTAATACTCAAAGAATAATACAAAATTAGGCTTCATGTTTAGAATTAATAAAATAAAACATAAAGGCGGACTTAATTCCACGGGGTCTTTTGTACCAATCAGCCTTACGAAATCTAGTTATCTCCATTTTAAATAGTTGTGTCAGTATTATTGAAACCGTCACTTAACAGATACTTAATAATAATATCATAATGGTTATAAATTTTATACAAAATTGATCGATTAAATTAGTGAAGTTCTTAATTGATCATATCATAATACTATTTAGCGCCATCTAGTGGCGAATAGCTTGCTTAATCCGATACCGATTGACTTTAGCGGCGGAGGAAACGTCACTATTTTGTACGTTTTTTTTTAAACGAATAAGTTCAAACAATACTGGATTTCGTTTCTATGGGATTTATATAAATTACGATAAATATCAAATTATTTGAACATTTTTATAGCAAACGTTTCGCTTTCTTTTAAATAAAGTGCCTATTTTCTTTCGTGAAGTCATGAAGTAGTTCAAGCTAACGGGTCGTTCCCTTAATCGTGGTTTTATCTTCAATAATAGTGTCGACTGTAATTGCCTGTGAGAAAGTTATGACAAGTTTGAAGGTATCCTAACTAAATATTAGTTTGGGTTCCAATAATTGCCGAGAATAAGTTTGTGAATAGTTCCAATCTCATGTTCAAGTTGCTTTGAAAGGCTATTCTTTGTGGGAATGAGAATTATTGGGAACAAAGGTAGGTATATAATATTAGAGTTAATAGGTTGAAGTTGTTTTGAAAGGCCAATCTTCGTGTGAATGGGATGAAATTATTGGAAATATAGGTGTTTATGATAAAAAAGTAGGTAAATATATCGAAGTTACATCAACTTCGATTAGAGAAATCTAAGAAGAAACGATCAGTAGTAGTTGTAAATTGTTCATATTATTATTTTTGTGAATGTAAAAATAATATTTTAAGTGGTGATTAGAACACCAGGGATGAAGCTCAAGGGTTACACCGCATTACCTGATCTCTTTGCCGCTAAATCGTAGTGTTCAGATGGTAAATGTGGTAATGCATAATGGATCTGTATTTTCCGGGACAGAGGCATATTACCTTAGGCCTCAGGAGTGGCAACGCATTTACATGTATGGCGCTGCAATTTCTTGGAGAAATAATATCATCATCAACTGACAGTCGCGCGCGCCAAGCAGCGCCGGGGCTCAGGGATAGTACCTACCCATGTTAAATCTTAGGTATGGTAACACATCTACATTCAGATTTTTAGTTTTTATGCCGATGTTCATAGTCTACAGCTCTACAGTATTAACTTACCATCAATGTATACTGTATGCTTGTGTTAATAATTTTTAAATAAAGGTGGATTTAAAATTGTGATAGTAGGTACTTGCCTATAGCAGGAGTGTTAACATTATCTTGTTAAAAATAAGAAAAAACAACTTGTTGATTACAATCTTTCTTTGAAGTATCTAAAACATCCAAATGACAAAACGAGGGTCCTTTTCAAATCTTAATATAAATGTTGCAATTAACCCAATCTTCAGCCAAGACATTCTAAATTCAAAGAGAAATTTAAATGAAGTTTCCAAAAAAGTGTCTCGTCCACGATGTAGGTTAACGAGAGGATCCGAGGTTTGTTAAGTCAATTAATGGGGAGGACAGGCTATTCCTCCCGCGGCGACCATCCGCCGGGTTGACGGAATCTAGTCAATTCTATATTTCATTGGAAAACAGGATAAGGCTATCTAGATCTACAGGATGATACCGTGTGTATTTTTTTAAATTAAAAATTTAAAGTGAGTGGCACACAAGCCTGCGGTTCTCATTGATGTTAAGTGATGACTGCAGCCTATAGATACCCACACAAAGACCAGAGGTGGGAACAAGAAAATGCAGATACGTTACCACTCCTGAGGCCTAAGGTGTTATGCCTCTGTGCTGGAATGGAACACTACCATTTAGCGACAAGTATATTAGGTAATGCGGCTACGCCCGCGAGCTCCGTTTTTGGAGCTCTTTTACAAATTTAAATCTTTCGACTGTCTTTTTAAAAATGTGGATTTAGTTTGTTGAACACATTGATGATACACATGTTATTTAGGTACATACTCGTATTTTGATGTGCATAATAATTCTGGATGAAAAAAAATCATGTAGGAATGATGTGGGATGCGGTGTTCTCGGAAAGCTCTGCCCGAGCTTACCGACATAATCGAAAGTATTAGAGTTAGGCTCCCCCCTGATACTCAACTTTATCCAACCAAGTAGTGTGTATGTAAACTGCCTCGGTAGCCTAGTGGTGGCAGGCCACTACTACTACGCTTAGGTCCTGGGTTCGATTCCCGGGTAGAGGGTTATCAGAGATAATGGTGTAAAGTCCTTTATCTCTGGTTCTATTACGATTTTTCCATTTTCTGGAAATTTCCCAGTACCTCAAAGTTTGTTATTGTGCCCGGAGATGTCAACAGGCTCGCCACCTGTTACATGGGCGTAACCGGCGAATCGTGGGTGTTTGCATGTATGATTGAATACATGCATTTACCTCTGCCTTCACTTTTGGGCATTACAGGCGTGAAGTTACGTTTTAGTGTGTATGCATCTTAAAACCACATCTGAGACACGGCTTTAAGAAACGTTCACAGAAGAAGCAGATTCATATCTCTGGACGATTCCGACGGCAAACAGAGATAAGGCAAATGAGTTGAAAGGATGTGGGTCGCGCCCGCGGCGACTCCTGCCCCTACACTTATTCTGTGGACCGGGAACGATATCGCTGCGGTAACGTCGGAATAATGATACTTGTAAATTATGTACCTATAAATACCTTTAATTTGATGTGGTAACGATTTTCCAGGGTATTTAGCAAATAAATTAAAACGTAGCAACGCATCTGCATTTTGACCTTTGGTTTTTGTGTAGATGTTCATAATTTAAATGCTTTTTTGCCTCCTTCGTTACATGCAAAAATGCCTATGTGTTCAAATGTGTCGCCACTCCTGAAACCTATGTTATGCCTCTTTGCCGGACATCATAGGGTGGTACATTAACTTAGAAAAAGAACATGGGACAAGGTAAAGTACTTTACGTATAAAAAACGTATCACCACCGAAGCGGTAAGCAAACAACAACAAGGCAACTAGATACGTCCCACTGCTGGGCACGAGTGTCTGCCCTTCTTGGGGGGTGGCCTGGAACTTACTCCACCGCGCTGCTCCAATGCGGGCTTGTGGAGCTATAAAGACAACAAGTATACATTCAAGCAAACATGTAATCATCCACGATTCGCCGGTTACGTTTTGGCCCATATACCAGGTGGCGAGCCTGTTGACATCTCCGGGCACATTACCAAACTCCGAGGTACTGGGAAACTTCCCGAAAATGGAAATATCAGTGGCTACTACACTACACTACACTACGATAGGCGACTACACTACTGAGGCAGTTACACAGAGACATGATATTATGAATATGATTTGAGCCCCTGGCTACAAAATCTAAATAATATTTGCTTATTTCACTTTTAAATATATTCTAAGACGTTGCTCAGAATAATCCCGCCTCACCACTGAGCAGCAGCAAGTCTGTGCAGTTAATTTCTTCGCGCAAACATTTGACATTGAGCGGCTCGTCTCTATGATTTTTTTTCTTGTATTTGAGATTTAAGCACTTGTACTTGTGCTTTGGATATTGCAATATCTATGGAATAGGCGATAATTGCCATTCCTTCTTCTAATCTCCGAAACTATGCGGTGTAAGATTTCGTTAAAAAATACAGAAAATAGTGATAATTCACAAATGGGTAATAGGAAAATTTGTAGGTAGTCAAAGGTACTCAAAGTGGCATAGAAAATTTCTCAGTGGTAGTAATATTTTCTTCACTGGTGGTAGAGTGCCGGTGTGAGAGCTCGAGGGTGTAGGCACCACCGAATTACTTAATCTATCTGCTGCCAAATGGTAGTGTTCAGCACAATTTTATTGTGTTTAGGTTATACATATAATGTGATTTGCGTGCTTGTTTGCCACCTTCCTTACATAAAACCGGTCAAGTGCGTGTCGGGCCACGCGCAGTATAGGGTTCCATAGTTACGGAGTAAGAGATGTAATTAAAAAAATAAATAAACTTTTTCTATGGAGTTGTTAGAAATTTTCGAGTAAAATACATTTGGTCGACTATTACTCGCAAACTTGCAAGGCCAACTTAAGGGTGATAATTTTTCTTTTAATTTTGTATATGTAGCTACTATTGCCGTAACGTTTCAATTTCTAACATCAACCGTTTAGTTGGTAGGGGGGGGACTCTTGACTCTAACGAAAATTTGCACTTTAATGCTGAATAAGTCACAAACAGTTAACTTAATCGAAAAATGATGTTCTGACATCCATAATATTATTGAAAGACCTATCCAATGATACCCCACAGTATAGGGAAATCAAAAATTTAAAAAAATATCCGCCCGTTACAAGTAGTCTAGGTTACCCTAAATATATTTCTTTCATGTTTTTATTCTTCCACTTTGTCGGCGTAATTAAGGTGTATTCTTGTGCCAAATTTCAAGTCTCTAGTACCAATAGTTTTTGCGCTAAACCGCGGACGGACAGACAGACAGACAGACAGACGGACATGGCGAAACTATAAGGGTTCCTTGTTTACTACGGAACCCTAAAAATCAACAAACTTTACAAACATTTGTTCTTTCTCAATCTATGATACTGTTGACATAGTAACTGCCGCAGTTATCGGTAGGTACATTCGGTATTTCATATCGGTATTTTCGCGGCACATCCGGTATGTTTCATGTTTTTAATCCTTCAAACGTCAGTTTGCTAGTCAAAAGGGTTTATCTATCGGAACCGTTGATATACAAACATTGACATCTCCGGGTACATTATCATATTTCGAGCACTAGAAAACTTCCGAAAAATGGTATAATCCCATTTATTTATGTTATTGAGGTGGCAAACAAGCAAGCAGCTCACATTGATGTTAAATGATGACTGCAGCCTATAAACATCTACACAAAAACCAGAGGTCAAAATGCTGATGCGTTGCCACCCTTGAAACCTAAGTTTTTACGTCTCTGTGATAGTTATTACGGGGCCATACCATCTTACCGGAACACCGTAGTGTTGAACACTAACTACCATTTAGCGGTAGATAGTTTGATGCGGTGGTGCCTACGCCCGCGAGCTCCGTCACCAGAGCTCTACCACCAGTAAAATATTACTTATTCTCCAATTCGGCGATCGAACTCAGACTAGTAAGGACCCTACCATTAGACTTGTGGGACAGTAAAATCTTATCACATAGAGGTAGTTTATTTAACTGCCTCAGTAGCCTAGTGGTAGCAGGCCACTTCTATTACGTTGGAATTATGGGTTCGATAAAAAAAACCGGACAAGTGCGAGTTCGACTCGCGTGATGAGGGTTCCGTACATACTTCTTATAGGTTTTCCAGTAATCTATAGGCAAAGAACTATTATCCACATTTTTTTTTAATTTTAAGTTCAGTAGTTTCGGAGATAGGGGGGGGGATTAATGGTCAATTTTTGTCGTTTTTCTTAAATAACTTCAAACTTGTTTATGCAAAAATTATATAAAAATATATCTGAGATGCTGACAACAACCTCTTTCATTTGATATGTCACACGACACAGTTTACGATTTTTTTTTTTTTAATTTCCTGATTTACCCCCCGAACAGGGCCCCCCCCCTGTTCTGTACTTACCTGTTTAAAATTTATTATTTTACTTGACGTGTTCATTTTGGGTCACCAATTTACATATATTCATCAAATTTCAACTCAATCGGTCGAGTAGGTTCGGAGCAAATTGGCTGTGACAGACGGACAGATAGACAGATAGACAGACGCACGAGTGATCCTGTGGGGGTTACTTTTTTCCTTTTAAGGTCCTAAAAAATTTGATGATTTCCATATTGGTACAATATTATTATTAAATTGGTATTTATGAATACCTATTGGATTATTATTAAAAGTCATTCTCTCTAGGTAGTTTATAACCCGACAATGCAAAAGTGTCCTTGTAGACCGATTTGAAATAAATGATTTTAATTTTGAATTTTGATTCCTATTAGAGTTAAAGATGTAAAATCCTTTATCGCCGGTTCTATTGGGATTTTTACATTTTCTGGAAAATGTTCAGTACCTCAGCGTTTGGTAATGTGCCCGGATATGTCAACAGTTACATGGGCCAAAACGTAACCGGCGTTCGTGGACGGGAATCGCGAGTGTTTACATGTATGCTTGAATGCATGCGATTACCTCTGCCTACCCCTTCGGGATGACAGGCTGCACTACTATACTTTCATCTCGAGCAAAGTAGTTTCAACTCTCGCTAATAATACTGCATCTAATAATGAATTCGTTGAACGTCTGAATGAGTAAAAAAAATAAAATAAATTCAAAACAGAAAACTTCAAACGAAATCACTAGTTATCTCAATTAACATTTCCACAAATTCTCATTATCATCCCGATGGCACTTTAGTAGAAACAAAACTAACAAGCATCACGCTAATAAGCTAATAAGGAGCTCGTCATCAGATCAGACACGCAGACACGTACACTCGACCGGCCCCGACAAGTGACTTTCATTAGACAACAGCCTCCCAAACAAAAACGAGTGTACGTAACAATTCACCCTAACTACTTGAGCCCCCCAGCCCGCGGCAACCCCCCCTTAAAAGCCATTAACCGCGCCTTTGATCTGCGCCGCACGCGCTTTGATTGCGCCGCTTCGACTGGCCACTTACATATACTCGTTACTATTGCCTTTACGTCGAGCTTTTTTACCATATGCGCGTAGATTTTTCGACGATAAATATTGGTGTGCCAACGATCTCTGGCCAATTGAACGGTGTGTGCAAAAAATGTTCTTCGTTGAAATACCTATCATGGTTTGAATTTGACTGTCGCCATGTCGGTGAAATGTCACCAGAAAAACTGGCGTTTTTCGGTGCGCCAAGAGATTGATTGAGAGTTTTCCAATTTTTTTGATCTGTCACGCAATATAGGTATTTCGCAAAACCTTTTTATAATTCTCTAATTTATCCGAAAGTGGTCTCTATAAAAATTAATATATTTTCGTTTTATTCCTCTGTTGGGGGTCACAGGTGCATAATAATATGTGTGCCAAATTTCGACTTAATCAGCTCATTGTTTTCAGAGAAAATTGTCCGTGACAGTCGGACAGACAGACGCACAAGTGATATGATAAGGGTTCTGTTTTTTTCTTTTTAAAATACTGTACACTCAAATGCATAAAAATTCAAACACATCAACGTGGGAAACGAAATATATTTTTATTTGGACTGACTCTTTGAGTGTTGTAGTTTTAAATAGTCGAAGGGCTGACTGGAAGGGTTGATGGACTGACTTCAATGTAACAATATTATTTGCAAAAAAATAATATATAATCATCATTCAAACCACTTCGGCGGAATGATGAGAGTAAAACAATAAATCGAGTGCGAGGTGCGAGCATCCACCA
The DNA here is from genome assembly GCA_036365455.1 of Macrosoma leucophasiata. Lineage (NCBI taxonomy): Eukaryota > Metazoa > Arthropoda > Insecta > Lepidoptera > Hedylidae > Macrosoma > Macrosoma leucophasiata. The sequence continues at coordinate 22,066,729 of JAWQUS010000024.1, read as the reverse complement.
CTCCAGTGGCAACGCTCGCAGCCTGGTGAACACTAACAAAATGTTAGTGTTCAGCACTATTGTGTTCCGATTACTATCTCAGAGAGATCACAGTCATCACTTAACATCTATGTGAACTGCAACTGCTTGTTTGAGTTTGGCGACAAATGTTAGTGTTCAGCACTATTGTGTTCCGGTTACTATCTCAGAGAGATTACAGTCATCACTTAACATCTATATGAACTGCAAGCTTGTTTGCCACCTTGGTTGCTAATGAAATGTCGGCTTGCCGGTCAGCTTTTTTATACAAAAAAGCGACCATGTGCGAATTGGAAGCCCGTTCATAGGGTTCCGTACAATTATTTACTATCTTAGATTTTTCTTCCTTCAGTTTTATCCTTTTGAGGTACTTTTTAAACAATAAAAATGTATAGGTACATACTTACTTGCTGTATAGAAAAAGTACGAGAAGCAAAACATACAACAAAAAGGAGCATTTCTTTAGCTAAAACTATAATATTCATTGGGTCGGAAACTGTCTTTCCACTAAAGTGATTCACGAGAATGTTTCATATTGTTTTTCTTGTACAATTCTTAGGGTTCTGTAGCTAATTGGAATGAAATTGAAATCCTATATTGTAGGCCGTTTTTCTGTCCGTTCGTTGATTTTATAGAGGCCAATGCACCATCGCATTACCTTCGTTTTACCGTTAAATTGTCAAGTGTCAATTTGCAGCACCCATGCATAATAGCTTAGTCCTTTGGGCCTTTGGGTGGCAATGCATCTGCATTTTGACCAGTAGTTAAGTCTGGTTTTTGATGTATATGCCTGCAGGCTGCAGTCGTCACTTACCATCCATGTAATTGCATGCTCGTTCGACACCCTCATGACATAACGTTGACGACCCGATTAGTCCAGTGGTGTGAGTCGACCGTTTGTTTCGAAGGACCAGCCTTCGTGTTCGATCCTCGCACCGGAACAAATATTTGATTCGGGTCTGGGTGTTTGTGTATGTGTTGTGTGTCTACAACGGCACCCACAACACAGGGTTATATCTACTGTTAGGCTGTGAGTGTAAGCGTATTTATTTATAGAAAATCGACTTATTGTGTAATCTTTCCATCTTAAAAATTACCACGTAGCATCAGATATACGGTAATGTGGAGGTGTGATCTTGTTTTAGTTTTATCTTAGTGATATTCTTGACTATATATATTTTTAGCTTGTAAATTCACATGTATATCAATTGTTATTTACTTTGATTTATTAAGTTTGTTTTTGACGTGTCATAAGAGGTGCCGGTCACCCTAAATTAATTTCTGATTCTGTTAAAGAGTTTTATAATATGCTATTAATCCAAAATTAGGTTCTGATTTTACTCCCTCGAGCTTTTTAACGCAAAGGAGTTCTATTATAAGTTGGTTAACTAAGTAAAGTTTAATTCGAATAAATGGCAGAAAAGTACCCGTAGCTTTTTAAACTTAATATCGCCTCGCTCTATAGCTCTGTGACGCTTTTCCAATAAGTTTCCACATTGCTTCAGTTCTACTTCCTTTTACTTTTTTAACTCATTGTCGACTGTCAACGTGTCTTATGGAAACCGCAGGCTCTGGAAACTCAACTCTTGAGTCAGCTAAAAGGTTTTTTATGCCATTGGTGTCATCCTTAGTTGAGTTTTAATAAGCTTAACTATAGAATTAAACTTAACTTATCATACTTAAATAATACTTTTTGTAATTTTTTTTTGCTCCCGCATCCTAGTCAATTTGTCCCATAACCCCATGGTTGATTGTCAGAGAATGCCTAGTGGCATTAAGTCCGCTATATGTACAATGTGCATTAAAGTATAAATAAATAAATAAATTAAAATTAAACGAAGAAAGAAAGAATTCCTTATTTTTCTGTGTCTAAAACAATACTTACAACAATTTTTAAATTTATCTAAATATTTTCTTTATATATTTATCTCATACATAGGTGCAATAATTCCTTCCTCCATGTTCTCATCATCACTTAAGCCGAATGACGTCCACAGCTGGACAAAGCCTTCCCCAATGGCGTCCACAACAGTGTTGTGCTTGTGTGTCAGTCATTATGGGATAATATGCCATAATCACGATGGCGGAAGTTTTCTTATGTAGTTATTATAATGGTTTGACCGCTGTTGTCAGGTTGACTGACTGCCCTAGTGGAAGAATTCTCCTCCACTAGAGGGCGATGCGATCGTCAGGTCCCGACAACTTCGTTCCTCCAAGTACTTTTTGAAAAATGACGTGGTAAAACCAATTCCTGGAACGCAGAAAAGTAGGTCAAATTTCAAAATCGTTTCAACTCACTACCTGCTAAAAAGGAAAATGCGAATTCTTCTGCCGTTCGAAACACCTCAAACCCAATTTCTGCAACTACATGCTATTGAAAATTTCGCACATCCCGTCGCAAACAAAATCATCACACAGCAACGCACACAATGCGTCGCTCGTCGCTCGCGAAAACATGATAATTAGACTGGGGCTTTGCAAAACTCAAATGGATGCACTCCCGCGCCGCGGTAATTAGCCCTCGTGCGGACTTCTGTCGCGGGCCTTTGAAGACTACAGCGTTTTAAGGGCACGCGGTTCTCGCAAGTGCTTCGGATGTCAATGGAAGATTTTTTTAATGGAGATGTAGCGAGATGTGCTTTGATTGATATTTAGGGTTGTGTAAAATTAAAGTTTTACAGCTGAACTATAAATTTAAATAATACTGATGAACAAATGTACAGGACTGCTATATTGGCCAATAATGTAAATCCGGGTTTACGTGTTGGTAGAACTCCTGAAAGTAAGTGCGTATTCCACAATGAAACATTTTATATGAAGAGTGGTCTAATTTTATTCGTGTTACAGATTCGTCATAGAAATATCAAGAGATAGTAGAATATCAAAAACAAGTTCCAATTTCCTCAATTAAAAGACGAGGAAAAATCCGCATATCCCATTGCAAACAAAATCAGCACACAGCAACGCACACAATGCGTCGCTCGTCGCTCGCGAAGACATGATAATTAGACTGGGGCTTTGCAAAACTCAAATGGATGCACTCTCGCGCCGCGGTAATTAGCCCTCGTGCGGACTTTTGTCGCGGGCCTTTGAAGGTACTACAGCGTTTTAAGGGCCCGCGGTTCTGGCAAGTGCTTCGGATGTGAATGGGAAATTTTTTTGAATGGAGATGCAGCAAAATTTGATTTGATTGATTTTTAGGGTTCTGTAAAATGTAAAAGTACTATTACGACAGATAAACTTTAAAAAATAGATCAATAAAAGGTCAGAATAGTGTTTATTAATGTAAATCAGGAATGTACCGATAGTAGAACCCTTGCGAGAAAGTGCGTATTCCACTGAATAATCATTTTCCATGAAGAGTGCTTGGAGAGAATATAAAGAAAAAAAAAATAACTTCAGGTGTCAATTTTTCAATAGTCCGAGGTACTGAGGCAATCTGCCACTCCAAGACAATGCAATAAAATGTGAAGGAAAAAAATTGAAGTCTGATTTTGGTGGAGCTCAGTTGAGAGAGCTGGTTGGACTCATGATCCTAGTGGTCTCGGGTTCAAGTTAAAATTTTTTCTCCCTTTTTTTCTTTAAAGTACATTATTACTTGCTTTACTTGTGTAATTACTAAACATTCAATAAAAAAATATTGCATTTGTCACGAAGCAAAGGACATGAGTTTTGAATTTTAGTTCGCAGAGTTAGGTGATATTTATGAAAAACGTATCTAAGAGACTGCTGATACAGCATCACTTAAAATATTGCTGTCTCTACTACTAATCATCTCGAGAATCTTGTAGCAAAATACACTAGCATTTGTATATGATTCAAACCTAAATAATCTTTCATACACAAACAGCTGGTGGTGGTAGAGCTCTTGTGTCGGAGCTCGCGGGCGTAGGCACCACCGCATTACCTAATATACAGCACCTAATGTACAGGTAGTGTTCAACACTATCGTGTTCCGGTCAGGTGGTAAAGTACGGCCCAGAGGCATAACACCTTAAGCCTCAAGAGTAGTAACGCATCTGCATCTTGACCTTGGTCTTTGTGTATGTGTCTTTACGCTGCAGTCATCACTTAACATCGATGTGAACTGCATGCTTGTTTACCACTTCCATTACATAAAAAAAAACTGATTCAACCAGCCGCAAGGCATACTTCCGCTGCCGTGTTCCGATTAGACGATAACTTATAAAAATATCCATCCAACTGTGAACTGTGACGTCACGCTCGCGAGCAAAATAAAAACAAGTCGTCCACAAAGGCATTTTTTTGCTTTACGATAAAAATATAGGCATATAGGTAAGTGTCGATCGATTGATCAAAGCGTCTACTATGTCATTGTGAAGCTTTCCGAGCCGGCGAGCAGCCAGCGGGCGAGATGTAACTCCGAGAACATTCGGGTATCGACACACATAGGTCATTCGAACGACAAGAACGTATAAACTAAGAAAAGTACAAATTTTAAATACACCGTATTTTTATATTAGACCTCTTTACATTAAATGTATGCACAATTTAATTAAATTCACAACAGCAGGTATTGCAATGCATTTTGTGAACGGGGTGCATAGGTTACGTTAAGTGTAATTCTATTTTTTCTCCAAAGACATCAATAACCATTATCATCATCGTCCACTGTTGGATAAAAGCTTCCCCCAAAGACTGCCACAACAAAAGATCCCGGGCCACCTTCATCCAGCGAACTTCACTAGGTCGTCGGGTCCACCTCATAGGGAGCTTCGTTTTCGATGCGTCACAACACGAAAACTCTTCTGTCCCAACAGCCGTCGGTTCTTTGAACTATGTGCTTTGCTCACAGCCACTTGAGATTCAGCAAATAGCAGCAACTAATAGGCTATGACGGCTATTTCAGTTCTCGCTTGGTATTCGATCTCGCAGGGATATGCCGACAATATGTTGAATTCGGGAGGTGTGAAATATTTCGCGTATCTGACATTAAGCGTGCAAATCGAAAAAACAAGGTAATCACACTAATATTATGAATGTGAAAGTTTCTTTGTTAGGATGTTTGGATGTTTGTCCGTCAGTCACGGCGAAACTACTTTCCTGTGGGATGTCATGGGGTGATTTGATGAGTTTCCACAGGTTACGCGAAAAGCGATCTACACGCGGGCAAAGCCGCGGCGCGAGCAACTGCTATTGGTATATATAATTAAATGAAAAGTAAAATTAGCACGACTAAGTAAAAAATATGTACTCAAAAAAACAAATGTACCTAGTAGGTATACTGGTATTGTACGCACTACACGCGTTTGGCGATGCCGCGCTAGTCACATAGATGTGGCCGAGTCTCCATACCGTTTTCATATTTGTTCTCAAATATATGCTCAAAGGATTCAATATAAGAATGCAATGTTTGTGACATTTGTTTTATGTATTTAAGGAATTGTTGCGACCCTTGAGGAGAACTGACTCAGAAAGTCTTTTCACAGACGGCATTAGAATATAAAGTAGTTCCTATTTTTGTCATCTAACTCGGTTATGAGTTTTAATATTTGATAGCAATATTCAATGTCTAACTTGTTTTCGTAACTTCGTGCGTGTATTCTCCGGAAGGATAGGTAGAGGAAAACGCATACGTTCAAGCATACATGCAAACACCCACGAATCGCCGGTTACGTTTTGTTGCATGTAACAGGTTGCGAAAGTTGGGAACAACTCCGGGCATATATGTATTATTATCGAACTCCGAAAGTGGCTTTGGAAAACTTGCAGAAAAATGCCAGCAGCAACAGCGACAAAAGACCTTTCTCTGAACGCTACCATTTAGCGATAGATGGATTAGATAATGCGGTGGTGCCTAAGCCCCAGAGCTCCGTCACTGGTGTTCTACCATTAGCTACAGTATTCAATTACCATTAATGTGAACGGTATGCTTGTTTGCCACTTAATAAAAAAGTGTATACAAGTTACTGTATGCGATGGAAAAGACGACAAAGTTTACTATCTGTAATCATAAAAAGTTATCAGAATTAAGAACATAGTAAAACTTTTGAGCCAGTAACCAAAGGTAATTCAAAGTTTCAACTGATGTCACAAATTTTACTTCAAGGTATTAAATAAGGGACGTTTATTTCGGCTCGTTAGCTTGCTACGACCGTCGGGTGGCTGCTTTCCTAAAGATAATTTTACAATTGCAGTATTGTGGCAACATGAAAGATATTTGCTCGAACGATTCCGTCTTTTAGAATACTAGCGGTAAAGCGTATCTGGAGGTTTACTTTTAATTCTTGACTGGTTGTAGCCGCGAATTTGTGCGCGTAGAATTTTACATAATTACTGATCAGTGTCTACGCGGACAAAATTGTGGGCATAGCTAGCTAGTATAATATAATTCATAAAAGTATTAGCCTAAGTCACTTCTTATTACATGAGCTATCTTTCAGTGAAAATCCCGTCAAAATTGATAAAGCCGTTTCCGAGTGTAGCCGGAACAAACAGACAGACTAAAACGGAAAAAAATGTTGTTTTGGTATATATACCGTGCATATGCCGTAATACATATGCATTTATTAAAAAGTGGTTATTTGTAATATTACTAACAGACACTCCAATTTTATTTATTTGTATGTAGGTACGTATTGTATGTATGTTTGATTTAGGTATAGATGTTACGTAAGAACGAACAAGACCTACAAAGTTGCCAAATCGCTAGATGTGTGCAAAGGGCAAAGGGAATCTGAGATGAGGTGAGGTCTTGTACCGAGTACAAGTCTTGATACGTTCAAAGCGAAAGACTTCTATTTGCAGACGATTCCGTGGATTATTATTCACTTAATGTTTCAAGTAATTTTGTCTGCATATTATTTCGTTTTAGTACAAAAAGTAGCCTATGTCGTTTTTAGGGTTCTTTGCCTACCAAGAATCCTTATAGTTTTGTCATGTCCGTCCATCCATCTGTCCGTGCAGCTTAGCTCAGATGCTCTTAGTATTGGAAAGCTGTCATTTGGAATGAATATTATTATACTTATAAAACGTGTACCTGACAGAAATAACGCTCACCCTCAATAACCTCAATTTAAAATCGAGTTGTAATCTTAATGTATTAATTATTTATTAGTTATGGTAACAGTAAAATCTTAAACAAGAATTGTTTATTTGGATACTTCTTTTTGTTTTCTTCGGCAACCCAGATATATATAGGTCGTTGAATAGGTCTTTGAATAATTGAAAGTTTGAGAAAACCATTTGGGTGCTAAGGTCCTAAAACTTTTGTTTGAAATGTCGAACTATCAACGCTAGTATGTTTGATGAATTCCACGTTTTTTTTTATTGTTAAAATGAATTATTTTTTTAAAGAATTAACGGAGAGAAAAATTTGACTTCGGGCAGGAATCGAACCTGCGACCTCAGGATAACCAGTCCAGCCGCTTTACCACTACCGAAGTCCCAGTCTCCTGAGGTCGCAGGTTCGATTCCTGCCCGAAGTCAAATTTTTCTTTCCGTTTTTTCTTTAATTTCTAAAGTTCACTGCATCACGTGTTATTGCGAAAAATAAATAGTAGAATTATTTTTTGTTTTATAAAATAAATATACGTGAAAATATTTCACTAAATTGGCGTTATTTGTGAATGTATTCTGTATTATAAACACGTTTAATTATATTGACATAAGTTAGAGACCAGAAAACACACTGAGAAATTATCTCAATTCATCAAAAAGAAAGCTATGAAATCGATAAGGATAATGAAAAAAAAGAGAGGTCTGTCTGAACCGGTATTAGAGGCAGATGAATGAGGCTCCGACTTTTTGTTCCCGCCCGATTGAAGCCCGTCTTGAAGAAACGAAGACTTACTCATTCGAATTATCATAAGGTATTTTGGTGAAGAAAATTAAGTGAAAATGGATAGATGGGTTGAAGGGTGAACATTTGTGGATGTAGTTATTTTTTGGTGCAGTATTTATTTTAAACCGTATATCAATTATTACTGGTGGTAGAGCTCCAGTGGACTAGCTTGCGGGCGTAGGCACCACCGCATTACCGAATATACTGAATTTTTGGCTATTTTTGGATTTATTTTATAATATATAAATTATATATAAATATATAAAATATATAAATTCTTATACACTTGAATTTACTTTGTATTTTGACCTATCTCACAAGGAAATTTTATTATTTCCACAAGTGTTTAAAATGAATTTTGATTTGATTAAGTATCTAACCAGAACACGATAGTGCTGAACTAAACACTTGTCATTTGGTGACGAATACTGCCTCAGTCTACAGACATCTACTTACATAACACTATAGGTCTAATGAATAGACGCGTTGTCAATTCAGACTATTCAGGGGTGTAAGATAATATATTTATCTTCTATGAAGCCTGGCTATAGGAACTTCACTGGTAGTAGAGCTCCAGTGAAGGAGCTCGCGAGCGTAGGCACCACCGCATTACCTAATGTACTTGCCGCTAAATGTTAGTGTTCAGCACTATCGTGTTCTGGTCAGGTGGTAATGTACGGCTCTGTAATTTCCGGCAGAGAGGCATAACACCTAATGCCTCAGGAGTGGCAGCGTATCTGCATTTTGACCTCTGGTCATTGTGTGGGTGTCTATAGGCTGCAGTCATCACTGAACATCAATGTGAACTGCATGCTTCTTTGCCACTTTCATTACATAAAAAAATAAACATTTGTTAAAATTCTGATTCTATCAAATGTTCAAAACATAGGAATGTAGGAACCCTCCTACCTTCCTGTGTTTTACTACCTAGTAGCCGCTAACTAATCAATTTTCTGCCAAATGACAGTTTTCAATTCTGCGTTATTGTGTTGCGATTAGATAGTAAATTGAAGTGTCTAGATGAAGACAAAACAACTTAAGCCCTAGAAATAGCAACGCATATTAAATCCACATTCAGACTTTCAAATTGTAGATGCACATGTTATAGTGCTTATTTTGTCTATTATTTACCATGAACACATACAGTCATAATTTTACGATATTCATAATATTTTTTCATATTTTTACAGAAACACCAAATTTTACAAACAGCTCCGTCTCGCAACTATCAAAATACTATAAAACCGAAATACCTTTACAAGTTTTAGCAAAGCGTCTTCAAGATCGATTCTTTATTGCTTGCCTGACGTTTCGTTTCAGACGCGAAATGCACCCCTAGTATTACCTTCCCTCGGGATCCCACCTCTCTTTCACGCACCCTCTGAAATATCCCCGTCTCATTCAGCCGAAACGTCATTGCATGGCGCATTGTCTGAGCACTCTCCCCGATCCAATTTAAACTTAAAAGTCGCCAGCTAAAGTTGAATTTGATTTGAGCACCGACGGTAGAAAGGAAATTGGTATTTACATCGAGAGTGGAAAAGCCAGTTTTCCGCGGCAGAATTTGAAAATGGAATTCGAATGTACACCGCGGCAATGGTAACGCTGCATTCAGCCAGGACGCGACCGGGCTTTTAGGGAGTGAAATAAGGTTTAATATTCTTCGTTTATTTTAAAGTTAGGGATATTTTATTTTGTGGGTTCGCACGTTCTGAACAACCGGCCGCATTCGTTGACATGTACCGGCACGCGAATGTTTTTGTTACATTCCTTTTTCGAATATTAGTTCTTTTTCGAAATGTGACGGTTTTTTGGCTATAATGGAGTGGCCAGCACGCGGCGTGTGAGTGAAAAGTTTTTTTTTTTGCGAGTGTAGAATGTAAAATCGGTGGCCTATAGTTTGTATACGGTTAGTGTTAATTTAAAAAAAATAAGTTAGGTTATTATTTATAATAATAATAATAAGCGTATTTATATAAATATTAGAGTATACTTTCTTTTTAGATTTGGAATTAGTGAATTGTGTTTAAAAACTTAATTAGAAGAGGTCCTGCCTTCAAACGAGTAAGTTTTTTTTCTTTCTAAACCAAATGTTTTATGAATTATACCTATTAATAATTCAAATGGAGAGTGAAGTGCTGGACATATGAATAAATTATTTACTTCTGGGAAATCCGTCAGCTGGATGTTGTGCAGCGGAAAATGCGTGGGTCGTTGACCCCGGTTGCCATGACGACGGCGGTCACCATGTGCCGAGGCTTTCGACGCTTGCCATTGCCTTTGAGTCCCTATTTGTAAACAAATGTTATTTAAATTTATATTAATAAAGTTTTAAGCTCCGTTCAAAATCTCGCTGTGTTATAATCCTGATAATACTGTGAAATTGAAAAATAGTTTTGTAGATGTTTGTTATTTCACGTAATTTCACGTCTGTATAGGTAAGGGGTAAGTAGAGGTAAATGCATATATTTAAGCAAAGATGCAAATATTCCCGATTCACCGGTTACGTGTTAGTCCCACGTAACTGGTGGCGAAACTATTAGTGATACAAGGAAACTTCCAGGACATGGATAATTCTAATTATACAGTAGACACGGATTAATACAAGTCAGTTCCTGTAATAATAGGAGCACTCCGGGACGACTATGAAGAGGTTAGGTCCGCCCCGATCCCGCGATTCGTGACCCGCAGCGCTAGCGAGTTTGTCTCGGCCTGACCTGCTATGGGCGGGACCAATTCCCCTGATCCAGGTTCGAACCCCGGTCGACGGAGATTCCTTCCCTGGTATGCGGCCGTAAGCTCGGTTAGAGCCACTGGCACGGTCGCACCGTTTTACTGTAGGTGTTGTCATCTTTGTGGGAGCGCTCGCTACCCCTTGTTGTTGCGGTCGAGTGCCAGTTGGAGCTGCTGCACCGACGCACGACCAAGAAGAGAAGGAGAGGAAGTTGTGTCGCAGGGCCGGTCGATGAATGGTCGACACTTGCCCGCGACGCCACCGTCGTCACTGGAGGTCGCTGCTGGCGACCGCAACTTGCGAGACGCCACGACGCCACGGGGTACGTGGTGGAACAAAAAAATATTAAAAAAAATATTGAAAAAACAAATCAAAACAATAAAAAAAAAAGAACTAAATATACAGTATGGAAAAAAAGAAATGTAATTATTAATAAAGCTCCCACCCTCTCTCGACTGATAATGCGTGCCTCCTCCGCCGAAACCCTATCCCAGGGCACCCAACGTCGACCTGCATGGCAGGCCAGAAGAAGCCGCAGCAAAAGGGGCCCCGGTGCTGCTTCCGCGCCGAGCAAAACGCGCGCGCGACCTTCAACTGAAAAAAAGTCAGAATTCAATAAACCATTACAGGTAGACCACACGTGAACCTCTTTCATTCAACCTCAAACTCAACTTGGAGTTCGTTATGTCACGAATTATTTACGGACCTACCAGAATACCGGCGTTGTAGTTCATGCTACAGCATTTTGCTGCGATAGGTGCCATTTTTTGACGTGACAACGTCTTAAATTAGGTTGCGGCTCGGAGTCACTCATGAAAAAGTGTAACGCCCGGTAACGTAACGATGAGTCACCGAACGAGAGAGAGGCCTGCCGGACCGGCGAATGCCTTTCTACCGAGAAAAAGACGTTGTCACGTAAAATCTTCGCCCGTAAAACCGACTTTACAGGCAACCAGTTTTTTTCTGGCTTTTTTATGTTATACATGTTTTGTAGTACACATACACAGTACATGTAGTACAGTAGTCATTCTAAGCCTAGGTTGCACCACGACTTTTGTTAAAGTTTAAGTTATTGTAACATTTCACACCTTGCTCTAACTTAATAAAGTTAGAGAAGGATGTGCAATGTAACAATTACTTTAACTTTAACAAATGATGTGGTGCAATCCAGGCTAAGTGTATGTAAGCCAAAAAATAAAACTTTTTCCTTCTTTCTTTCTTTCTAATAGCACCACAGATAGGATGGATAAGGATCGATAAAGGATGTCGAAAAACGTCTTTATCTCTGATAGCTCCCAAGTCGGAGATCAAACCCAGGATCCCTCTAGGGTACTGAAGTTGTTAATTGAAAATTTGTTACTAAGATGATCTCGGTACGCCACCTGGGACAGAAACACTCAAAAACCTATTCGTTGAGAAAATTAAAATCAAGTTTAATTTGCAATGTTTAAAGCGTGACTGCGCAGTTGGACACCTCGAATCCCTTATTATATCTTAACCCGACCGCCAAGAGACGCCGCGCAACCGTTGAATATTGTAAGCGACCGCTTTTATTCTAAAATGCGTTGAGCGCCATCCCACCCGCTACAAGAGGGTTCTCTGAAGGTTTTGCATGAAATTGAATTAAGTTTACGTCTTGGAGATTATTTTTTTTCTTCAATGTTGTACAAGTTTATAATGAGTTGATGAGTATGTGTAAGCTTTCAAAATATAGATACTCGTATCAACGGAAGTTCTTAACAAACGTCGTTGCGCTTGATAAGTTACATTTAAACGATAACAAAAGCACATTCTTCTTAGAAATCAGTTTGGGTGAATATTCTATTCTTAGAAATTTAATTTATCTTCATATTTTTAACCAAGAAATTCTTAGTTAAATATCTGTGTTTTAACAGATAAGTAGCCAAGCCTTAGCCACGCTTTCTCCTTTTCTATAGCTTAATATATATAATTAGTATCATCGATGACTAGTCTGCGCAGTTGGACACCTGGAATCCCGCGGGATGTACTCGCACCCTTTCCCTTATAAGCTAAGAAGTACTAAGTTTATCTCTGCAAAGAATAAATTTATCTGTAGCCTAGTTGTCCTTCTTTTGTATGTATGTATCTTCACGTGTTTCTATTCATTCTATTCATTCATGCACGCCGATTCCTAAGACTTTTGACCCCACTTTCAGACAATTTTTTTGGCTTCATGTATAAATTTTAGAATAAATCATTGGGTGGTATGAATCAGTATTTACCGAGTTCGATATTATAATTGATCGATATTGTAACGTACATTTTAAAGTAGTGTAGTGTGTAGTAAAGTAGGCAGAGGAAAAGTAGACATACACATTTTATTTGGTCTCTAAAAAGAGTTGGTGGTTTGAGGTATTTGGTGAATTGTAATCGTGTTTACATGATTCTCGTATGTATGTAGCCCTTTCATGCTTCCACTTTAAAAAAAAAATTGTGTTGTCTAACAATACGTCAGCTACATAAATATATTGTTCATAAGGAAATTCTATAATTCACATTAATGTATCTTATTATTTGTGTATCGCTCAGCGATCGCGTTCGTACCTAATGAAGATGTAAGAAAGAGGCTTTGTGTGAATGATAGTATCGGTGTAAAAATGAAAAAAGGCATGCTCCGATGGTTCGGGCATATAGAAAGAATGTCGAATGAGCGAATGACTAAACAGATATGTTACTATGTGACTATACAGTGCGAATGTGGATGGTAGCAGAGGCCCAGGAAGACCAAGACTGGCCTACCATGACCAAATAGGTCGAGTTCTGTCTGATTGTGGGGTCAAAAGTCTTAGGAATCAGCGTGCATGTATGAAAAGAATGATGAAGGTCGAGGCACGAGAGGTATGTCAGGACCGGGATATCTGGCGCTCTACATTCTCTGCCTACCCCGTTAGGGACCTGGTGTGAAGATACATACACACACATATACACACACATTTTCATTTCGGCGCGGAGCCGGGGCGTTTCGCTGGATGCGTTGTTAGCAATGTTGTTGACTCGTTTTAACTAACTAGATACATGACGCATACTACTTGAAATTCAGTTAGATTCCCAATAATATAATTGTGGTTAACCACCAGCATTAATACCTTAATAACATACTTCTTAGTTTTCGTTATCCTCATTTTGCTTCTGAACCATTACAACATTATCTTATCTACGTTCAGTCGTCCGGCTTACTGGGAAATTACACCGGGAATCATATATTTTTTTAATTTAATAGAGGTGGCAAATCAAGCTTGCAGTTCACATGGACGTTAAGTGATGACTGCAGCCTATAGACACTCACATAATGACCAGAGGTCAAAATGTAGATGCGTTGCCACTCCTGAGACCGTAGTTGTTTTGTCTCTGTGATAGTTATTACGGAACCATACATTACCAGAATTACCATTAGAGGTAATGGATAATCTATGGATAATGGTTATCTCTTCCTACCCCGTTAGGGACCTGGCGTGAAGATACATACATTCCATTAGAGGTAATGCGGTGGTGCCTACGCCCGCGAGCTCCGTCACAAGAGCTCTACCAAGTACCACTAGTAAATCTATGGGTATTAGTCCACTCCACTATCTTGGAGCAATTCAATGCTACAAACAAGATGGTCTAGACGCCGAAAATAGGAGCAAAATTACGTATAAATAAAAAAAATCGCGAAATGTCGCGAAATAAATAAGTGGAGGGTTAAAACACCACGCGTCATAAGTAAACAATACGATCATAAAGGTGAAAGATATTAACTCCCTTATTAGGCATCGGTTGTAGTATCAAGCGGAGCGATGTCAGCAAATATTAAGCGAGTTTGTTAAGCTGTAAAGTAGCATTACGGGCATCAAGTAATCGTTGATGATAAGTACGTAATTACTACTTAATAAATTTTTTCCAAGTTATAACTTTGTAAGACTTGAGACGTCAAATTTATGTGTCGGTAATTGTAATACCACAGTAACTGACACATAAGAAGGTTACGATATATTACTACACACATCGCGCGGACAGCTATGTTACTTTCACGGAACTCACAAATTAAGCGCTTGTAGCATAAGTGCGGTAATGTGAGACGATGGGTTTTTGATATACATATAACCTACATACTTTACAAAAGATGTCATTACCGCCTCTCCAATAATTTTTATTGACAGAGAAATTCGACGGTCAGGTTCTGACCGTCGAATTGGACTGGACGAAGACCGTGGGACTTCGGTTTCTTCGAGACAGTTTAGTAGCGAAGCTACTGAGCTAGTGGGCTAAATAAATCACTGTTTCAAGTCTCGAATTCAATTATTTCTTTTCATTTTTCATTATTTAAAATCTCTATATTTGCATGTGTTATTGCGAAAAATACAACAAAACAACATCAATAAAAAAAGTTCACTGCATGCTATTTTATAGCTCCCAATCAAACTGAGGTCTTACACACCACCACAAATTGTTTCCCCACGCCGAGGGTCGTCAGTCAATAGATCGGTAACCGGAGCCGCGAGGGGTGTAATGTGTGTATTACTTCACACCTCGCGCGGACATCTAATGTTACATTCGCGGAACTCCCAAATTAAGTGCTTGTAATGTAAGTGCGGTAATGTGAGGCGACGGGCTTTATGTGCGCGGACCTTCAGTTGTTTAGATATTTGTATTAACTTGTGGAGGAACGGGTGGAAATGTTCCGACGACGATAAGGGAGGATCCTCCGATCAGGCGAGGTGAAAGCGCCTGGCGAGCCAAAAGCCAACGATGGAAAAAAAAAATCTTTCAAATTTCTATATTATGTTGTTTATTATGTACAAATCATTACTTAAGAGTAGCTTAACTAATGAAAATATGGACTTTGCGAAGTTGTTTATATGCCAACTCTTGAGAAAACTTCGTATGTGCGATGAATTCGATCGACAAGGCATTTTTTTATAACGTTTTCGTAGGTTTTCGCGAGCTTCACACATTGTAGAAATTAAATTTGCGGATTTTCTCGCGTATACAACAAATACTCCCAAACTTCTTCTAATACCCGACGTTTCGGTAGCTGGAAACAAATTGAATTTCTACATTTTTTTTATGTAATGGAAGTGGCAAACAAGCATGCAGTTCACATTGATGTTAAGCGATGACTGCAGCCTATAGACATCCACACAAAGACCAAGGTCAAAATGCAGATACGTTACCACTCCTGAAGCCTAAAGTGTTATGCCTTATGCCTCTGTGCCAGAAATTACAGGGCCGTACATACCACCTGACCGGAACACGATAGTGCTGAACACTACCATTTAGCGGCAAGTATAATAAGCATCTTCCGTACTAGACGTACTTTGGTGTTTCGTTAGTGTTCCACTTAGTGAAGCCTTATGTAGTGGACTCTATACTTAAATAAATACTACTAACAACTGTAAAATAACTCTGTACTGTCTCATCGCCGCATTGTGTGGTCACGTGCCACCATATATGCCGTGTATCTTTTGCTCATCTTTTGGCTTCTTGCAATCTTTTTGTTTGACATTTTGTGGTTGACATGGCATGGCATCATGCCATGCCATGCCATGTCAACCACAAAATGTCAAACCATGTCACAGTGACAGATGGCGAGATTACAATACTAAGCTAGGTGATAAAAAATGACAATACCTGATATGCTCGACATCTAAGGGGTGTCAAAAAGTGTATATATATACCGAATTCTAGCCTTATTTGCATATCACCACCAAAAAGCCACGGATTTAGGTATTAAAAACATATTACTCGAGAAAAAAACTAAATGTGTAGGTAGGTACATTAAATACAATTTTTCTAATCCCACGATATGTATACATCTTCAAGCCAAGTCCCTAACGGGGTAGGCAGAGAGTGTAAGGCGCCAGATATCCCGGTCCTGACACACCTCCCGTACTTCATCTACATTCACCATTCTCTTCATACATGCTCGCCGATTCCTAAAACTTTTGACCCCACCATCAGACAATACTCGATCTATTTGGTCATGGTAATGTCACGATATAGACCTACCTTCTTACTTAATCTATCCAATTCTAAAAAATCTTTAAAAAATTTAACACAGTCACTGCCAAACATTTTAATAGCCCAGCCCAGAATGGCCAAAAATAAACAAATACACGGATCCGTGTAGCCGGCCATCAACAGTGCCGGTGGCCGGATACACGGATCCGTGTATTTATTTTTTCTTTTTTTTCCAGCGGAAATGTTAAATTTTAGGTGTAATAACTTATTGCTGTAACATTTATCAATTTAAAATATAATAAGACATATTTACAACAAAAAAAAAAACAATACACGGGCCCATGTGCTACGGCCCAGGCCGAAAAGCACGGCGCCGGTGGCCGGATTACACGGATCCGTGTATTTGTTTATTTTGTATTCATGGATTGCCCGAGTGGCCAGCTATAAACTGTGACTGTATTTCGAGAGCCGACTGTGCAATAGTTCTTTGAAATTTGTTCGGGCAAATACACGGTACCGTGCGGGCGGCCACCAACTCATTACACGGATCCGTGTGCTTGGCGTTGAATTTGAAGTACCTTACCTTGTCTATAAAAACATGATTCCACTTACTCTGAAGCTATCATCGCCCCACTTTGGCATAACCTTCTGAAATTGTGTAATGTGAGAGAGCAAGTACTCACGTCGCTTATCACTTAGCTTATCGCATAGAGCAACACGGGACACCGGCCGCGGCGGACCGGAGTAGTCATAGCGTTTATTACCAATGCAAAACAGTCTGTAATTTTTTGCGGGGAGAAATACGTGTGACACACCCACACTTCAAAAATCGTCTGTTACTTTGAAACTCACACCTTGACTTTAACAAAATACATAAGCAATTTCACGCACACATTTAAAAATCTAGGCGACTGGCACAGGCACACTTGTGCTTGTACTTTGAAAGAGGGGAAAGCCTGCATATGGTTTCTCCCCTCCGGGCCGCCGCGGCCGATGTCCCGTGTTGTTCTATGGCTTATCGCGATGATTTACGGTGTTTAGCAAGATGCCGAGCCTTACCGACGTGCCTCGCGGCAGTAACGCATTTTCTGAAAAGTTTTCACTCAGTTTTACTAAAAGAAATTCGAGGAGTATAAATACCGTACCAAGAGAAATCTTTTCAAATAAGTAGTATATTTGACAAGATTTCTGTTTCTGCCTGGCTATGGTAGGTAATGTGAGATTGAAAGTGGTACTTGTTTGTATTCAATGCCCTTTCAATACTGAATTACCCCTGGTAGACCCAATTCATAATAGGTGTACCACGGGTAGAATATTTTACCCCTGGTGCACCCATGTGGACTAAGTAGGTGTACTACGGGCAATGATCGAAAATAACCTCTCAAGCTACCATAAAAATATGACAATTGATTTCTTTTAGTTCTTGGACCACATAGGGTTCATCTGCTGCTTCAGGGATGATGAAAAAATGGACAGAAAAGTTTGACTTCAGGCAGGAATCGAACCTGCGACCTCAGGATAACCAGTCCAACCGCTTTACCCCACTTAGTTACTGAAACCTTAATTAATAAATATATTTTAGTTAAGAGACATTGTAGGCGTTGGGAAGTGACGACCCATCGCCCGCAAGTGGAAGAGAATTCTCCCACTAGTGCAGTCAGTTAACCAAACAATGGCGGTCAAACCATTAAAATAGCGGTAGTAAATATGCTGGCGTCGGGTCGTGACGACCCATCGCCCTCAAGTGGAGGAGAATTCTCTCACTAGTGCAGTCAGTTAACCAAACAATGGCGGTCAAACCATTCCAATAGCGGTAGTAAATATGCTGGCGTCGGGTCGTGACGACCCATCGCCCTCAAGTGGAGGAGAATTCTCTCACTAGTGCAGTCAGTTAACCAAACAATGGCGGTCAAACCATTCCAATAGCGGTAGTAAATATGCTGGCGTCGGGTCGTGACGACCCATCGCCCTCAAGTGGAGGAGAATTCTCTCACTAGTGCAGTCAGTTAACCAAACAATGGCGGTTAAACCATTCCAATAGCGGTAGTAAATATGCTGGCGTCGGGTCGTGACGACCCATCGCCCTCAAGTGGAGGAGAATTGTCCCACTAGTGCAGTCACTGCACTGCGATCGCCAATTCGCCTGCCAAGCGTGGCGATTATGACATATTCTCGCCTAATAACGTACAAAACTACTGTAGGCATTTTTGGTAAATACGAGTACTTTGTCCAGCAGTAAACGTCTTTCAGAGACAAAGGGAAAAAAAATTGGGTGTCTACGACCTTCACTACTGGAGCTCTATCAGTACTAAATGATCACTGCACAATCTGCACGTTATACATAGGGAAACTATATTTTTCACATAAGAGAAATCATATGTAATATTTAACAGATATACGAGTCGGTATCGTGCAGCAAAAAATATGAAATTATTTTAAATTGACGCATTCCAAAAAACTTTTATGCATATTTAATACGAAAAATTTTACGATTTTCACAAACAAAAGGTATGATAATAATAAACTCGATTGAATTGTGAAGTTTAGCGCAAGTTTTGTTCAATTTTAATTCAAATACGAAGCTCTAATATTGCTGGGCGAGCTGTGTCGGTGTGTACACAACTAATTGGTTTCCACTCCACACTCCACTGTTCACTGGATTCGTTGTCATCACAATCGAATTTGAATGGTAAAGCCTGGATTATAGCGGTCAGGTACAACTGGTTTTGCTCTGTCGTCATGACTGCTCCGAAATTGAATGATTATAAAGCATGATATGTTCTTAGGTTTTCGCGAGCTACACTCATTGAAATAAAACTATTTTTACGGATTTATCTCGCGTATATTAAACTAAAATGATTTTTAAAATCAACCCGACGTTTCGGTCGCTTTTCAGCTTCCGTGGTCCCGGGCAGACTGAGGTGACATTTGTCTGACAGAAGTTTGAAAAATTATATGTAGCTACCTCCATCGATTTCGTAAACGCCTTGCGTAGCGTTCAGGATTAACACAATAATTACTTATGGTATCTTGAGGTCTTGCAGACTGCTGCGGCTGGGATTTAATCTTGCTAAGTATGGGATCCCATGATGTTGATAATCGCCATCCATCTTCTCTATTGAAATTTGGGTGTTTTTTAATTTCAATAGCCTCGCGTACCATTCGTGGAATGGGTTTGTGTTCTCTAGCGAGTATTTGAATTTTATCAAACCGGATGTAATGGTTTGGCTTATCCGCTATGTGTTCACAGACTGCAGACCTCCCTGTTCTTCGGTTTTTGACATCAGCAATGTGCTCTTTAACGCGGGTGGATACAGCTCTCTTCGTTTGACCAATATATGAGAGTCCACAATCACAATCTAATTTATAAATGCCAGAATTTTGTAATGGAATATTACTTTTAATGGGTCTTAAATACTGATGAATCTTTTTATATGGTTTGAAAACTGTTTTAATGGAATTCTTTTTTAAAATGTTGCTGATTTTATCTGTGACACCCTTAACGTAAGGTAGTATGGCTGGTTGTCGTTCTACTGTAGGTGGTTTCACGCGGCCTCTGTGACGGACGGGTGGTACATGGAGCTTGTTGTTATGTAGCACCTGGCGTAGGTGCTTCAGCTCCCCCTGAAGATGGTGGTTCCATTGTGTAGAATTCCATTAAAACAGTTTTCAAACCATATAAAAAGATTCATCAGTATTTAAGACCCATTAAAAGTAATATTCCATTACAAAATTCTGGCATTTATAAATTAGATTGTGATTGTGGACTCTCATATATTGGTCAAACGAAGAGAGCTGTATCCACCCGCGTTAAAGAGCACATTGCTGATGTCAAAAACCGAAGAACAGGGAGGTCTGCAGTCTGTGAACACATAGCGGATAAGCCAAACCATTACATCCGGTTTGATAAAATTCAAATACTCGCTAGAGAACACAAACCCATTCCACGAATGGTACGCGAGGCTATTGAAATTAAAAAACACCCAAATTTCAATAGAGAAGATGGATGGCGATTATCAACATCATGGGATCCCATACTTAGCAAGATTAAATCCCAGCCGCAGCAGTCTGCAAGACCTCAAGATACCATAAGTAATTATTGTGTTAATCCTGAACGCTACGCAAGGCGTTTACGAAATCGATGGAGGTAGCTACATATAATTTTTCAAACTTCTGTCAGACAAATGTCACCTCAGTCTGCCCGGGACCACGGAAGCTGAAAAGCGACCGAAACGTCGGGTTGATTTTAAAAATCATTTTAGTTTAATATACGCGAGATAAATCCGTAAAAATAGTTTTATTTCAATGATTATAAAGCAGCCAAGTGCGATTCGGAATCCTTGTGACAGGGTTCCCTACAAATCATGAATTTCCTATGTAAGCATAAATACTATAGATTTCGTATAGGTTTAACTATTATCTGTAGGTAAAGAACCATTTTCCAGATTTTTGTCCTTAGGTTCTATATTTGTAGAAATAAAGTTAGGAAATTAACACTTTTCGTTTTATTTTATTCTTGAACAATTTCTAAACTATTTTGCTTTACTTATGTCAAATTTTTAGGAAAAATATTTCTGAGTCTGTCTGTCTGCACAGTTTACAAACCTTTTTTTATTTCCCCGATTTAACCCCTAAAAGTGATCCTTATTGTACGTTCATATTGGGTCCCTAACTTATATTTGTGTAAGTTAGTGGCCCAAATTTCTTTTCGCATTATAGTATGTATGAACTTGTAATAAAATCTCTTTGGCTGTAGTATTTGTATCTGGCTGGTTTTGGTATCATTGAATGTTAAAATTTTAAGGAACATAATTCCAAATTCAAATTAGGCAAATGTGTGATTTTCATTTGTTTGTCGTACTGTCAAGATGAGTGAATCTAATGAAGAAATTCGATACATTTTAAAATTTTACTACAAAAAAGAGAAAAATGCAACGCAAGCCGCGAAAAAAAATTGTGATGTTTATGGACCTAGTACGGTGTCTGTGAGAGTAGCACAAATTTGGTTTAAGCGTTTTCAATCCGGAAATTTTGATGTCAAAGATGCACCTCGCTCTGGTCGCCCTATTACGGATAAAATGGATGCCATTTTTGAAAAAGTGGAGCAAGATCGACATATCAGTAGTTACGACGTAGCTGAAGAACTGAAAATTGATCACAAAACAGTTTTGGCGCATATGAAAAAAGCTGGGTACAAAAAAAAGCTCGATATTTGGGTACCTCACGAGCTCACTGAAAGAAACCTAATGAACCGTGTACTCATTTGTGATTCTTTATTACGACGTAATGAAACCGAATCATTCTTGAAGAAGCTGATAACTCGTGATGAAAAGTGGATCACGTACGACAAGAACGTGCGAAAAAGATCGTGGTCAAAGGCCGGTCAGGCTTCACAGACTGTGGCGAAACCCGGATTAACACGCAATAAGGTGATGTTGTGTGTGTGGTGGGATTGGAAGGGCATTATTCATTATGAGCTATTACCACCAGGCAGGACTATCGATTCTGAACTCTACTGCGAACAACTGATGAGATTAAAGCAAGAAGTTGAGAGAAAGCGGCCGGAATTGATCAACAGAAGGGGTGTGGTGACTCATCATGATAACGCTAGACCTCACACATCTATAGCCACTCAGCAAAAATTAAGAGAGTTTGGCTGGGAGGTGTTAATGCATCCGCCGTATAGTCCTGACCTTGCACCTTCAGATTTCCACCTGTTTCGGTCTCTTCAGAATTCTTTATGCAATGTTAGGTTAACATCACGAGAGGACTGCCAAATCCACTTGTCGCGGTATTTTGATGAGACGTCCCAAAATTTTTATAGCAATGGGATCATGTCCCTACCTACAAGATGGCAAAAGGTTATCGAACAAAATAGTACATACGTACTTTAGTTAAATTTAAATAAACTATATTAAAAAATGTTTGGAATTATCTTAAAAAATGCGAAGAAACTTTTTCCCCAACTTAATACAACGATGTTGTAGATTAAGAAAAACGAGAGCAGGGAGTACGGCATTAATGTAATGGAAGTGGCAAACAAGCATGCAGTCCAAATTGATAATAAGTGATGACGGCAGCCTATAGACACCCATACAAAGACCAAGGTCAAAATGCAGATGCGTTACCACTCCTGAGGCCTAAGATGTTATGCTGCTATGCCGGAAATTACAGGGCCGTACATTACCACCTGACCGAAACACGATAGTGCTGAACACTAGCATTTAGCCGCAAGTATATTAGGTAATGCGGTGCTGCCTGCGCTTTAAAAATCTACTAATAGGTATATTTAGGCCTTAGGCCTCAGGAGTGGTAACTCATCTGCATTATGACCTTGGTCTTTCTGTGGGTGTCTGTAGGCTGCAGTCATCACTTAACATCAATTTGGACTGCATGCTTGTTTGCCATTTCCATTACATTAAAAAAAAAAGCAACTCAACATATATTATGTCAAAGCATTACCATCGGCACGTCAACACAATTTTCTTGTTATTGTGCCAGGAGCGAGCGTGTAAGCGTGATGGGAAAGCGACGCCTTGACGTTTCCACCCGCGAAGTCTTGCGTTAATTTTCTTGTAAGCCTATTTACACGCGGGCTTATTTGCCGCCGGCGCCGAGGTGTGAAGTGGCCTTTGCAAGACCGCCACGTGTGTGCATTAACATTAATTACCTACTTGGTTAAGTTTTTTAATTTAGTAATTTTGTATCCATCATACTCGTATTAATAGATTAGTGGTGCATGCTAGTAAATAACGACTATAATCATAATACATTTTAGAGTTCCTGCATAAACACCACCGCATTACCTAATATATGTGCCGCAAAATGATCAGCACTATCGTGATCTGGTTAGGCCGTAATTTAAGGCCCCGTTATAACTGTCACAGAGGCCTCAGGGATGGCAACACTTTGAATTTATGTCAGGCCTCCATTTACAGGCTACAGTATTCACTTACCATCCATGCCAACAGCAGGCATGATTATATAATAATTATAATGGCAACCCATTATACGTCCCACTGCTGGGCACGAGTCTCTCCCCTTTTTTTTGGGCGGAGGCATGATTACCACTATCATAATAAAACTGGTGGTAGAGTTTCAGTGTGAGGGCGTAGGCACCACCGCATTACCAAATTTATCTGCCGCTAAATGGTAGTGTTCAGCACAATCGTGTTCCGGTTAGATGGTAATGTATGGCCCCGTAATAACTATCACAGAGACATGACAACTTAGGTCTCATTTTGACCTCTGGTTTTCATGTAGATGTCTATAGGCTGCAGTCATCACTTAACATCAATGTCAGCTGCAAGCTTGTTTGCCATCGACCTTACATTAAAACATGCATACGTCCTCTCTAAATAGCTGCGTACTACGTCTAGTGAGCGTAAGGCGCAAGGCACAAGTTGCCAACCTTGCAGCCACGTGAAGCAACGTCGGATCGCAATTAAGGGTCTCACAACGACATTAATTAAAAGCTTCTTTCGAACCCCTCCCCCCACCCCCCACTAGAGCGCCGAGAAACGTCTAAACTAGCTCTTGGTGTTGAAATTTGTTTTAATTAAGGAATTTTTGTTGTCGATTTTAAATTTTTAATGATCGCCCCCGCCCTTTGCATCTTTGTGTCGAATGCCGTTTACTTGCGGAATTTATTTTCAAGCCACTTTATGCAGTTAAAACTGGCAGTTACCTGCGGTTTTGTTTGCATTAACGCTAATTTGGTGGATTTTCTGGTTTTTAAGGTCTGAAGTTAAAAATAGTTGATTTTTCATACTTATGGTCGAATACGCAAACGTCACTTAATTTTAAGCTACCTTCAAATATAAGCTATCTCTATCTTAAAAGTCTTTTGTCTCTATAATAGAGACAAAAGACTTTTAAGTCCTATTTAGATTTAGGCGTGCTCCGATGGTTCGAGCATATAGAAAGAATGTCGAATGAGCGAACGACTAAACAGATATACAATGCCAATGTCTGCTGTAGAGGTCCAGGAAGATCAAGACTGACCTACCAAGACCAAATAGGTTAGAAGCACAGGAAGTGTGTCACCACCAGGATATCTGGCGCTCCACACTCTCTGCCTACCCCGTAAAAGACCTGGCGTGAAGATACATACATACGTACTTAGATTTAAGACATTTGAGTACTTGCCCGTTAGTGATACTAAAGACTTAGTGACACAGCTTTAGGGCAAATCTAGCTTTATCAGGCCTGGCAGTAACTGCCTATTAAAATACTGCTTTGGCAGTTTATTGAAGTTATACCTACTTCTTTTGGCGCGATTGGTGATGCGAGTGATTTTTAAGATTTTTTGGGACGCGCGCACGTCGATAGATAAAAGCGACAGTCTGAGATTAGTTGCTAAGCAGGTAAAAGCAACAGTCTGAAGTCAGTTGCTTAACATCCTTTGTAGTTTTGTTTTATTTCGGGTATATTGGATTGTTACGCTAAAGAGGTATAACTTTTTACGTGCGTACATAATATACGCACATATTGTAGGAACGAAGTTCCTTATCGCGCGATACTCTGGCTAAGGGGCCTAGGCGAGCGTCACGAAAAATCCTCACGACATATTTGCTATAGTGCATAGCGCTCGGAGAGAGGGCAGGCCGAGTATTAGATTCGACTTATTCGTTCTCTCTCTCTCTCTCTCTCTCTCTCTCTCTCTCTCTCTCGACAGTGACAAGCCACACGACGCGCGCGTCTGCTGTGTATGCGTACATTGTTTTGTCGTGTGTAGTTTTAGTTATTTATAAAAAAAATAATTCAAAATAAACAATGGATTGTGGAAGTGATTCTTAGGGTAAAAATTCTTAAGTTGAAAAGGAACTTTTCCAATCGGGTGTCCCACATGTGACACCTCAGACAGTTTTTTTCCTAATACACGATGGTGTACGACAAGTCAACATTTAATACTGTTTTATATGTTGACCGATCAAAACCCAATTGAATGGCGAATTCGGTGGACCACAACACGAACTAATCCCCGCAAATGTTCAAACTTTGCTGAGGACGAAGTGGCGACATTTTAATTGGCTACACAAAACTGTTTTACAACTCTACCGAATCCCTTTACTGAGCGACGCAAGGCGATATTGAAATCTACATCAGATAAGCATACATTACCGCTTTATAGAGCATGTGGTGTTTAATTTACTTACAAAACAATCGATGTTTACAACGAGAAATGGATTATGAAAAATAATCGAATTATGTTAAGTGGTTAGTCGCTGCGAGTATAGGTAGTAAAACAATTCCATTTTGTTCTATGAATATCAAACTTTGATGGAACTAGACTATATTCTAGAACTAGCTGTGCCCGCGACTCCGTCCACGTGAGAAAAAATATGATTATTCAGTATCTACCCGGACGAAGTCTTGGGCGCAGCTAGTATAAAAGTAGCCTAAGTTACTCCTTATTACATCAGCTATCTGCCAGTGAAAGTCCCGTCAAAATCGGAGTCACTGAAATTCTATTTGTTTGTATGTATATATGTATGTATGGTTGTATGGAGATATATAAGTAGCCTAAGTTACTCCTTATTACATCAGCTACCTACCCGTGGAAGTCCCGTCAAAGTCGGATACACTCCAATTCTACTTATTTGTATGTAGGTACGTATGTATGTATGTATGGATGTATGAAGATCAAAGTAGCCTAAGTTACTCCTTATTACATCAGCTACCTACCCGTGGAAGTCCCGTCAAAATCGGAGACATTCAAATTTTATTTATTTGTATGTAGGTATGTATGTATGTATGGTTGTATGGAGATAAAAGTGTCCTAAATGGAGAAAAAAGTAGCCTAAGTTACTCCTTATCACATCAGCTATGTGCCAGTGAAAGTCCAGTCAAAATCGGTCCAGCCGTTCCCGAGATTAGCCCCGCCAAATAGACAGACAGACAGACAGACGGACGGACAGACAGACAGATAAAAAAAAAATTAATCACATATTTGGGTTCGGTATCGATCTAGTAACATCCCCTGGTATTTATTTTTTCAATATTTTTAATGTACAGAATTTACACTTCTACAGTTTTATTATAAGTATAGAATAGGTTAGACATGGCGGTATTCATTGCTTCGATCATCTCCAGTAGGCATAAAATTAAGAAACAAAAATAAAATGGCATCTAATAAAGTTTAAATTGAGTTCTTTTCGAGTGGTACCTGTTGTTGGCCTTTGGGACTTTTTATGGTGTCCTAATAAATTAATGTCTTTGTTTGTCTAATATCTAATACTTCATATTATCTTTAAAGTTTAAGTTAGTAAAAATGAGAGGTTCAATGGATTTTTTAATTTACCAATCTTATTTATTTTCATTAAATTATTAAATATTTTTTCACGACTTTAAATCTTTGTCTCAGTGTCCTGACACTGATGGAGCTTGCTCCAGTCTGATAAATGCTGAATTGGAAGCTATTTAGTGCATCCAGTGCCGGATTTGGACTTCGGCGGCCCGTAGGCACTGCATGTGGTGGAGGCCCCATCAAATCGTTTGTGGATAACTGTTGAAAGTTTTTATAAGGTCAAGTTAAAGAAAAGAGCAACTGAATATGTTGACTAACATAAAATTTATTCAAAATTAAAATAGAAGTACCAATAAGCTAAATTATTTCTCGACTGAGTTTAACATTAATAAGTGTATCGATTTAATTTGATTTTATTTGTGGAGTGGTGGCGGCTCCCTTGTGGTGGCGACCCATAAGCAACTGCCTATGTTGCCTATGCTTAAGTCCGGCACTGGTTGCAGCCGTGAGACATTTCTTAGGTAGTAGGTTAGTACTTGGTAGGCAGGTAGCTCTCGAGCATTGTAGGGCCTACCGCATTACCTAATCTACTTGTCGCTAAATGGTAGTGTTCAACAGTATCGTTTTCCGGTCAGGCGGTAATTTCCACAGAGGCATAACACATTCGCCCTCAGGAGTGTCGACGCATCTACATTGAAGTCTCTGGTGTCATGTAGAAGTTTCTAGGATGCAATATTACTTACCATCAATGTAAACTGTATGCTTTTTTGCCATTTTATGACATAAAAAAGAGAAATTATCATGCCCAGACATCAATAATAAGAATTATTCTCAGTACATGCTTAGTCCCCTTACACAGATAGGATGACTCTAAAACGTAAAGACCAGACAGTTAAAGATGTTATTTATTAAAAGTTAGGAAAAAAACCCAAGCTCCAAAAACGTATATAAAATTCAATTTGTCCACAAAAAAGTCAAGGAAACGTCCTTTCAAAATCCAAACAATAGTGTACGCGTGCGTCCACAGCCTATATTCTGTACCATTGTTCCTTACCAAAATAAGTCCCAAGAAAAACCACTAAAAAGACAACATCCGTGGCTCGGAGGTCAGTTTTAAACAATAATGGCTTATTGTCCCGCCCCGAGGACTCGTTATAACAATCATTCGTTTAATTAAACGACCCCAAGGACAAAGGTAGGAGTTTTTTTCCTCGT
The DNA here is from genome assembly GCA_036365455.1 of Macrosoma leucophasiata. NCBI lineage: Eukaryota > Metazoa > Arthropoda > Insecta > Lepidoptera > Hedylidae > Macrosoma > Macrosoma leucophasiata. Next base: position 22,038,748 of record JAWQUS010000024.1, on the reverse strand, counting down.
ACTAGGCCTAAGTTTTGTGTTTATGCTCTAGAGAGTCGTTAGCGACGTTGATTTTGGCAATTTGCGAGCGAATGCAAATTACTTGCGGCTGATACGAGCTTCTCGTTTGCCTTCGTAAGGCCAGTTCTACACTGTCTCTTATGCTATTCGTAATTTTCAAGAGGCCAAACTACCATCTCTTATAGCAGTCTTATTACAATTTTACTTTTATATGTTACGTAGGTAGCAAACAAGCATGCAGTGCACATGGATGTTAAGTGATGACTGCAGCCTAAAGACATCTTCACAAAAACCAGGGTTCAAATTGCAGATGCGTTGCCACCCTTGAGACCTTAGGTGTTCTGCCTCTGTGATAGCTATTACGGGGCCGTACATTACCATCTAACACGATAGTGCTGAACACTACCATGCAGCGGCAGATAAATTAGGTAATGCAGTGGTGCCTACACCCTCGAGTTCCGACACTGGAACTCTACCACCAGTAAAACTTACTCACGATTAGGTAGTTGTTCAACAGACCTGCAAAAAATAAGTCGAAAGCATTGAAATTTTCCCGCATTTTTGATATCGAACATTTGTCTGAGGGGTCACCCTTCATTAGTGCGCTCCCCAAATTGCACCGCACGTGTGTCGGGTGCCAACGCCTGGTCCCACCCCTGACCCTCGACTTCATTTCATTACAATTTAAGGAAGACGTATATCGCCTTGACGATCCTGTTCGTTGACATTTGTCTGTGTTACCACGTAATTGGCTTTATATTGGTGGTGGTGAATTATGGTTTGGTATTACCGGTAGTTTTTTCTGCTTTTTATTGGTACTGGAAGCCATGAAATGGTTTTATTTTTAAGTTATGGAAGTGGCAAACAAGCATGCAGTTCACATTGATGTTAAGTGATGACTGCAGCCTATAGACACCCACACAAAGACAAAATGCAGATGCGTTACCACTCGAGAGGCCTAAGGTGTTATGCATCTATGCCGGAAATTACAGGGCTGTACTGAATCATCAATTCTCGACCTTGGTCGAGAATTGATGATATAATATAATTTGGTGTTATTGCTTTTTTCGTTTAAAACTCACAGCTTTACACGTGATCACACTATATGTATACATAAGTATAAACCTATTATACTGCTAAATCTGCCATATCGGTGGTAGAGTTTATATTAGTTATCAATGGATGTCGTTTTTTTGTTAAATCAAAAGGGAAAAGAAACGACGCTCGGATGTGGGCTCCGGTAGCTCAGTGGTAGAGCAGCTGGACTGATTATCACGAGGTCGTAGGTTAGATTTCTGCCCGAAGTCAAATGCTTCTTTCGATTTTTCATATAATTTCTATATTCACTCGCATTTATAAACCACGTCACACAAAATATCGGTATTTTCATGCTTTGTTGCCCGCTTATTTTTATCCCTGATTGCGAAAGTATTTTAGGAACGGTCCCTAAGGCACATTTGCAAACTTTTCATCCAAGTAATGTCGACTATTTTATCCCAGTAATGTCGACTACACCATTACACGATCCCTTTCCTAAAAAACAACGATATATTGTTATAATGTGAAGATTCATGTCGGCTGCGAGTAATTTTACTAATTTTACCACCTAAGTGTGTCGACCCCTGGAGTGGGGGATCACCATGTAAGACCCCACGTTCTGACATTAATTATATTTTAATGATGACGTAGACAAAAGGAGGCATAAGAACAGAAGTTTGTTCACATATTTTTTTTACTATTTGTAATATTACTATATAGGTGAGTATGTTTTTTTACTCAGTAGTCTTGACAGTCTTGACAGTTACGACAGCCTATAGATTAGGTCAATCAGTAGTGCCTACGCCCTCGAACTCCCTACGCTTTGAACTCAGAAAGCAAATATATTTGCCTCCACATATGATAATTATTGTTATGCATAAAAACGTCCCATATATCTCGGAGAAGACCATTGTCTTAGATCCTTTTGTGACGCAAAGAGTATTCGGTGCATCGCGATGTATTCCAAAGATCCGCAGGTTTTTAGGATATGAAAAATATAAGCATTGTGGTATTGTTTTTAATGTACCAGTACGAAAATTATAATTTCTTAGGGAGTAGAATTTTAAACAATAAAGTATAGTGCTCAATAAATATTGCACATCGAGGTTAGGAAGGAGACTTCGGCTTATTTCGAGTCTGTAGAGCGTTATCTCTTTCGCACTGTACCTATTTGACGTTTGGCGACCATTTTGATCAAGTTTTGACCATTACCGGACTGTCAGTGCTTACGTAGGCAGTGTGCAGCAGAGATAACGCTCTACGAAGTCGAAACGAGGCGATCGTTTCTTTCGTAGGCTCGATGTGCAATATTAACATTTGAGTATTGTAGATATATTATATTTTTATTATGTAAATCTGCATTACATTTATTAGAAAACCGGCCAAGTGCGAGTAGGACGCACGCTATGAGTATGGGCAAATACGTTATTAACATAACATAATCACGTCTGTTGTTTCATTCTCAGAGGAGATCACTTTTTACTGGTGATGATTTCCAAGCTTAGGGATTTGAGGGCGTAGGTACCACTGCATTATTTAGGTAATCCTAACCTATCTGCCGCCAAATGGTAGTGTTCAGCATTATCGTGTTCCAGTTAGGTGGTAGTTTAGGGCCTCGTAATAACTATCACACAACATAACACCTAAGCCAGAGAATATGTAATAATACTACGTATAGAATGGACACTTCGACGTCCCGCCCGATTTCTCTACCTCACCCAACCTTCTCCCCTCTTATGGGCGACGGTTGGTATTCTCTTCGTGCTATGCACACAGGTGCACATCTGGTTTTTGCGTAGATGTTTATAGGATGCAGTCATCACTTAACATCCATGTGAAGCAGGCTTGTTTGCCTCCTTCGTAACATAAAAAAATGTTTTTATTTACACAAATCTTCTTTCATTGTAAATGACAAATAGATTTTGAAGCGAAATGAAACTGAGATACCACCAAATAAAATGGGTCCTATCGCTGCAGGCTATCATCAGAATTAGAGGAAAGACAGAAAAAAGTTACCCGTGTAATTAGAGAAACGAACCTTGTTTGGGAATGTCTTTGATGCTGCAACATTGGGCGGGATGAAAGTAATTAAACATAATCTAATTGCATCAATTTATTTTTTTATGTAAGGAAAGAAGCAAACAAGCATGCAGCTCACATTGATGTTAAGTGATGACTGCAGCCTATAGACATCTACATAAAACCCAGGGGTCAAAATGCAGATGCGATGCCACCCCTAAGACCTAAGGTGCCATGTCTCTTTGATAGTTATTACGAGGCCATCTGTCTGGCCCGAACACTACCATTTAGCGCAGATAGGTTAGGTAATGCGGTGGTGGCCTACGCACTCGAGCCTACGCCCTACACTTGGAACTCTACCACCAGTAAAATAATTTTCGAGATGAATCGCTTTTTAGTAATGTTTGAAATATGTTGTTGGATCTTCATTTAAATAGTAGGGTAGTTGATAAAGTTGAATAAGTAAGTCTAGTAAATGACAGAATATATTGAATATCGAAATATTTTTTTTTCAAGTTATTTCACTCCTTGTAGTGCAATTTACCGCATTATCTAATCTATCTGCCACCAAAGTGGACTCTGAGTGAGTTCTACACTATCCTGTTCCGGTAAGATGGTGAAGTATTACTAAAACACTAACACACAAAACAAAGAACTTATGAATTGCAGTGGATTTGCATGGTGATCTTTGGTTTTTGTGAAGATGAATAATAATGGTGGTAGAGCTCCAGTGACGGAGCTCGCGAGCGTAGGCACCACCGCATTACCTAATATACTTGCCGCTAAATGGTAGTGTTAAGCACTATCGTGTTCCGGTCAAGTGGTAATGTATGGCCCTGTAATTTCCGGCACAGAAGCGTAACACCTTAGGCCTCAGGAGTGGTAACGCATCTGCATTTTGACCTTGGTCTTTGTGTGGGTGTCTATAGGCTGCAGTCATTACTTTACATCAACGTTGTTTACCACTTCAAATACATAAAAAAAAATACAGATTTTAGTATTAACTTACCATACATATAGGTACCTAAAATATACGCTTGTTTGCCTTCATTGGAGAAAAGGAAATTGATATAATGAATTCCACTGTTTAACCAAAAACTGAATAATTTGTAAGTAATTACAGCCACCTATTTTTGCCTCAGTAGCGTAGTGGTAGCAGGCCACTACTATTACGCTGGAGGTCCTGGGTTCGATTCCCGGGTCGGGGACTATCAAAGATAACGGTGTAAAATCATTTATCTCTGCTTCTATTGGGATTTTTCCATTTGCTGGAAGTTTCCCAGTACCCCGGAGTTTGGTAATGTGTCCGGAGATGGCAACAGGTTTGCCACCTGTTACATGGGCCAAAACGTAACCGGCGAGTCGTGGGTGTTTGCATGTATGAATGAATGCATGCATTTACCTCTGCCTACCCCTTCGGGGATTACAGGCGTGAAGTGACGTAATTACAGCCACCTATTTTTTATAATTAAATAAATCGGAGATGAATCGGTAGGAATTGACGATTGAAAATAACGCAATATTACCAGTTACATAATTATAAAGTTATAATTAGTACATAGTAATTGCGCGAAGTCGTGGCGGGTCTCTAGTTATTATCATGAAAACCAATAAAAAAAGTCCGATACATAACTGTCTGAGTTTCTTGCGATATGCGTTATAGCGAAGACAAAGTTTGCGACGGTCAGGTCTCGCGGGCATTCCTACGTGTTAGCACTGACTTTTATAACATCGAAGAATATCGAAATTTTTCCTTTCCATTTGTTTGCATTTTGTTTGCATGTTTGACGACCAGGTTAGTCCAGCGGTGTGAGACGACCATTTGATTCGAAGGGTCGCGGTTCGATCTCCCTCCCCATCGGGACAAATATTTCTATGGCCTACAGATATTTGTTTCTGTATGTGTTGTATGTGTGCAACGGTACACACGACACAGGTGGGTGCACGAGTTCATTATTTTTACAAAAAATACAACATGCCCTGCGATGTTAGTTGTTATGTCTCTGTGATGTGTTATAAAGGAGCCACGGGTTTTGATTTGTTTAAATTTATTAATTAATCCCTCAACCTTCGTTTCGTATTTCAGAGTTTTTAAAAACCTACCGATTAGCTGCTTCAGGATTAAACTTGATGCATTCATATAAGCGATATGCAGTTTCCGGAATATACTGATAAGAAACTATCTGAATATAACGTTTTCGAGTCTGCCCGTGACCACGGTAGCTGGAAAGCGACCGAAACGTCGGGTGTAAGAAGAAGTTTGGGAGTGTTGTATATGCGAGAAAATCCGCAGTTTAATTTCTACAATCTGAACATGTTTTTAAAAAGTTTGGTTTAGTAAAAGTGGGTAGAAGCAGAATTACGTAGAAAAAAGTCTGTGTGAAGTGAGCAAGCCCCGGGGTCACCTTCGCACGAGTGGCAGGAGCCAGAGGCTGTCGTAGCGCAACTTAAACAATTTGCATGGCATTTTTATTGTTTCGCACACTTTTTATATCACCCTTGGACATTTCTTTGGATGGAAAATTAAGTTTTTCTTCTTATTTCTATTTTATCTTACTAAAAGATTTAAAAAAATACACTAGAGTCATTTGTTATCAAATAATTGTTCTATCACAGGTTTATTTATTTAAAGTTTACGCAGGCAACTTCACACAGCGGCATTTAAGTTTGGCACGTACTGTAGATAAAGTTTGTGTAAAGTGAACAAGCCTCAAAGGCACCTTCAAGCGAGCCGGCGGCCGTCGCGGCGCAACTCGGACAATTTGCATGGCATTTGCATTGTTTCGTACACTTTTTATATCACCCTTGGAAGGAATATTAAGTTTTTACTTTTTTATGTTATGGAAGTGGCAAACAAGCATTCAGTTCACATTGATGTTAAGTGATCACTGCAGCCTATAGACACCAACACAAAGACCAAGGTCAAAATGCAGATGCGTTGCCACTCCTGAGGCCTAAGGTGTTATGCCTCTGTGCCGAAAATTACAGGGCTGTACATTACCACCTGACTGGAACACGATAGTGCTGAACACTACCATTAAGCGGCAAGTATATTAGGTAATGCGGTGGTGCCTACCCCAGTTGGTTAAGTGAGGAAAGACAGTTGCTTTGTAAAGCCTTTAATTTGATCCCCAGGGACATATAACTGTATGATCTTGAGTTATAAGCCACTTCACTGGTGGGAGTTCTCACACTTGAACTGTTCCTGATAAGTGATGTTTCGGACTGCTTTGCATGCAAAACTGCAAAACTGTTAATCCATTTATTTTTACTCGGTGACAGTTCAACGCGTGTACTGTCATCGAGAAAACTGTCAATATGTTTAGTAATTAAAAAGAAAATTTGGAGTCCTAACTTCCGAACTAGATTATTGATTTGTGTTACAAATATCAGTAATTTCTATGGATTTGTTATAAGAATGTTACATACTAAGTTAAGTAAAAAATTAAAAGATTTTCTGTTTTTGATTCTTCTTAACGCCGAGTCTCCTTCTTACAAGGTAAATAAAGGGTAGCAAATTTCCAGTGATTGCTCAATTTCATCGCGTTTTTATGCAGGCTAGGGGATTTTAAAATTATATTGATTAGGTTAGGTCAGGTTAAGAAATTTTATCTTATTTTGTAAAGTACCTACTTTTATGTGTTTTACGAAGTGATATACAAACATACATACACTTTACATTGATAGTTCGTGAAAACTGTAGCCAGTTTTACTTAAAGACATCTTCAAGGTTTCCGAAACAGAAGTGGCCTAAGATTACACTAATACTAGCGTAATTCTAGAAAATTCTGTCAACATTTTACAAGGAAGGTTACACAAGTAGACACGAAATTTGAGGCGACCCCTGAGGCGGCGACACGCAGGGGCTTGTGCACATTATGCCCCGACACCTCAGCAAAGTAAGCTCGCTTTGTACTGTCGCCGAGATAACTGTGAATGCATTTTTGAAGCAATTAGTTTTAAATTTTGATTGTGACACTAGGATAAAGAATTGAAACTCGCATGGCCCTGAAACTGGTGTAAATCGGAAGCGATCTACTCGGTTAAGTGATACGGGCGCGGTCGGGTGTGTGATGGGTGACTGCTAGTGACAAATTAAAATGCGCATCGCCGTGCTCCGGAGGGCACGTTAAGCTGTCGGTTCCGGTTGCTTTCGATAGATAGCAGTCGTTAAACCTTGCTGGAAGCCATATAGGTGGTTGAAAACATCCGACAGCGGGTTGGCCACTGACTCTAACCTCCACCACCCCGCATCGGAGCAGCGTGGTGGAGTAAGCTCCAGGCCTCCTGCCAAGAAGGGGGGAGACTCGTGCCCAGCAGTGGAGCGCATCAAGAGCCATTATTGTTTTTATTATTATACTAGGATAAAAACTTTAATATAATTGACAAATCTATTAATGGTGTGCGCATGAGTGTCTTACTGTATACCTATTTTTCTACTCTACGGAGGTACGGCTTTGTTTTAGTTTTTTTTTAATATTGTTAAATGTCCAACGGCGATATTTTAAAGTAGTTACACCGCATTGCTTGTATTTTTTTGAGTATTTTCAACATTTTTCCTCTTCACTACTCGGTGCGTGATATCAAAATATAGCCTAAATAAATAGCCTATAGCTTTCCTTAGTAAATAGATAAATATATTTCACAAAATATTTTTTTCATATTTAATACTTGAGATAAGCGCGTTCCAATAAACAAAACAACAAACTCTTTATCTTTATAATTTTAGTATATAAACATCACTTTGTGCGCGAGTGTCCTTGTAGTAAGTACTCCATCACAGATATTGGCGCGGGACCTGTCCCATCTGCCGCGACCATCGCCGCCGCGCAACGCATGGAGGAGGCAATATTTAATATTGGTAGTAGAGTAGTTCACTGGTGGTAGAGCTCCAGTGACGGAGCTCGCGGGCGTAGACACCACCGCATTACCTAATATACTTGCCGCTAAATGGTAGTGTTCAGAACTATCGTGTTCCGGTCAGGTGGTAATGTACGGCCCTGTAATTCCCGGCAGAGAGGCATAATACCTTAGGCCTCAGAAGTGGTAACGCATCTGCATTTTGACCTTGGTCTTTGTGTAAGTGGCTATAGGCTGCAGTCATCACTTAACATCAATGTGAACTGCATGCTTGTTTGCCACTTCAATTACATAAAAAAAAGAGTACCAATGTTGGAGCTGAAGGGCTGAAGGGCATAAACACCACAGTATTACCTAATCCACATATAATGGTCATCATCCTCCAGTGGACGAAAGCCTCCAAATAAACTTATATTTAAAAAAAAATGGTCATCATTACCGTATGACAGTTAGACGGTAATATATAGCTTTATAATAAACACACAGGCAAGGTGTGGCAACGCATCTGCATATTATATTTTATCTATAGAACTAATCATAAACGTAATGAACATAAAATGACAGAAAATATGTGTGTATGGTCCCGTAATAACTGCCTTGTTTCTGTGTAGATGCCTATAGATGCTTATTTGCCTCCTTTATTCAGTACATAAAAAAAAAACTATCTAATTAAATAAAATTATTTATCTGAGTATCTTTTTATTCCAAGGACATGCAGACAAATAATAGGATAACCAGCAGACTTTATTCACTAAAATAAATAAAAAACTATCTGAGGTGTCACATGTGGGGTCTTCTTCTTCTTCAACTTCTAATGAAATGCTTTCACAATCCAATGTTTATTTTTAAAAATAACTAAAACTACATACACACGAACACCACAAAACAGTGGACACATACACAGCAGACGCGCGCGTCTCGTGGCTTGTCACTGTTGAGAGAGAGAGAGAGAACGAATCCTATACTCGGCCTGCCCTCTCTCCGAGCGCTACGCACTATAGCAAAGGAGGATATTTAGTAACGCTCGCCTAGCCCCCTTAGCCAACGTACCGCGCGATCCAAAATAGAACGAATATGTACAAACCGTCGTATAAAACCCACATCCACCAAGTATTAAATCGCATAGCTCGTAGTAAACGCTACGTGAAAGCCTACGCGGCGTAGCGGCTACGCGGAACATGCCGCCCATCGTTCCCATGCTCTCATAATGCCATTTGAGTACCCTTGTGAGTACATTATACGAGTAATAGGCATCGCTTAAATTGTTTATGCAGTCTATTACACTACGTTAACTGCCTCGGTAGCCTAGTGGTAGCAGGCCACTACTACTACGCTGAGGTCCTGGGTTCGATTCCCGGGTAGGGGGTTATCAGAGATAATGGTGAAAAAGCCTTTATCTCTGGTTCTATTGGGATTTTTCCATTTTCTGGAAGTTTCCCAGTACCTCAAAGTTTGGTAATGTGTCCGGAGATGTCAACAGGCTCGCCACCTGTTACATGGGCCAAAACGTAACCGGCGAATCGTGGGTGTTTGCATGTACGCTTGAATGCATGCATTTACCTCTGCCTACCCCTTCGGGGATTACAGGCGTGAAGTTACGAAGTTACGTTTTATTACACTACGTAAATCGAAATTAATGCTCAATACATACGTTAACATTACGTATAAACCTGTGTCGTGGATGCCGTTGTACACGTACAACACATACACAAACAGCTAGACCCGAAACAAATATTTGAAACTATGAACCTTCGAATCAAACGGTCGCCTCACACCGCTGGACTATCAGGGTCGTCGAAATGTATATTTTATCATCATATTAAATATATATTATTATCTATCTGAACGTACATTTACTCTAGTGGGAATTAGAGTCTTTTTTTTCAATAACACATTTGAATGTAAATGTGAGCTGCACGCTTGTTTGCCACCTCCCATACATAAAAAAACAGCTCACCGATTTCTATGATTTTTTTTTGTATGTCCTCCGTAGGTTAGAAACTATTTTCTTTTTAATTCTATTATGTACACCGTAGTCGTAAATTATTTAAAAACTTACTTGCAGTAAACTGATAAAGGTAGTAAAGTTAAAGACCAAATCTAAGGCTATGTAGAGACATGTATGTATCTTAAATTAACAAATGAAAAATATGTTACTCAATCATAAAACACTTTTGTTATTATTAATTATCCATCGTAGGCTTCGGGACGTGACGACCCCAGCACCCACTAGCGGAAGAATTTTCTTCTGCTGGAAGGGGGGATTCTTCCAACAGGGCGGTAGTAAGTGCAATATCACAAGATGGGCAGCAGCGTCCTGCGATAAAACTACCGCCGTTGCGATCGCCAATCTGTATTCCAAGCGTGGCGAATATGGTATATCCCCTTATGGAAGGCTTTGGTCCAGTAGTGGATATTTCGGCTGATATGATGATGATCATGAATTATCTACTTGTATCTAGTGCGATTGCTCCAATTCACGACTGGTCCAATGGTGAAAATCTAATTTTAGGTTGGTCCAATCGTGAACTGGAGCAATAGCTAATTGGACCAACCGCGAATTAGATTTCCACCATTGGACCAATCGCGCGAAAACGCTAATTTTAAACCCGAACCAAAACGATATCTATAAAACATTTATACCCTAAATGAGTGAATGAAAATGCCTGTCCACAGTCGGTGGCGGCGAGCGGTCGTTTTGTGCCAAACAGTCCGCAGAGCCGTCCGACGCTCAACTTTAAAAAGGTTTCGCTGTCTCCCCGCGGAATTCCATTAAATCAACGACATCCAAATCTCTCGTCTCCGCGGTACTTGCATATTTTAACCAACACCGTTTTAGCACCAACTCTGATAATAAAACCCGAACGCCTCTATCACAGGTGAATAGAGATCAGATTGCGTAAACGTAGATGCAATATAAAATTTGCTCTGTAAACTAGTTGCGTTCATTTCCAGGACCTAATAATGTTTTGTTTGCGCTCGTTCTCTGCTCTATCTGGTTGGTTATAAGGCTGGTTTTTGAATGGTTTGTTGTCATGAAGGGTTTGTGGGGAGTATAAAGCGACAGGCTTTGTGCAGCGGTCAGCAATAAGAGGAAACAGCGCCATCTGCCGGCCGCTTTCGCTTCCGACCGCCGGCTTCCGGTCAGGCTGTGAAATTTTGAATAGGATTATAATGCGGCTTATTACTCGCCTGTTTATAGAACCTTTTTTAGGCTTCGCCGGCGGCAGAAATGAGCCGCCGGATATTATTGCGTGGTTTATTTGGGCGGCATCGGTCTGAGTTGAGATGGATGAAATTTAACCTTTCGTTTGTGGTTTCTGCGACAAAATCTCAGATAAGAAATGTAATGAGAAAGCTTGAGATTCATAAGAATTTAAGATTATGTGGAACTTTGTACGGAATTGAATTTTAAAACATTAATCTCTGTGGTCTTGATTTGAATTTTTGCTTTTTTAAGGAATCATTGCGTATTCAGCATAGTGTATATAATATTTTTGGAAATTTTCCTGCTTATATATTTCGGTAGTTATATGTAGAAGTAGGCTACATACTACTACCTAGTTCTGGGGTTCAAGAGTAGCACTGCCAAATGAGATGCTCGAGTCGGAGCGCAAAAGTTATTTAGTTTATAGTTTATTTAATCTAATTGTATGAGTCCTTAGGATGAATTTTGAGCCAGATTATTTGTTAAAGGTTATATTTTTTCTGATAAACTATTATGTAATTACATAAAACAATTCATTATTTTCATATATTTTATATTCATTATTCATCGTTCGTTGAGATATTCTTTACATTACGATGTTTTCAGTTGTAATGTATCTTAAAAACTATAAATAAGGAACTTTTTAATTCACTAAACTAACTTTTTTAAAAGTTTATAGACGTATCTTTAAGTACAGAAAGTAAGTATTTACAAACTGTCTTGATTCAAAATATATACCTACATATATTTAAATAACAACATATAAAAAGAGTATTTTTATTAGATTTTATTATTTGTAATATTCGGGAATACTACACTGGAAATCACATCTTAGCAAATTGTAAGATCATCTTTCTTTTTATTCATAACTAAGAAATGTTTCCACTCAAACTACGCAAGTGCATTCCTATCTATCTAATTTGGACTTTTGAAGCACCTAAAGTTCAATATAGCTAACAACAGTCCCCCTTAGCTATCGGCTAATCGAATCACGATACAGGTGTCGGCGCGCCTCGCATCTCCAACGTTAACTCGATTGTCTCGCTGTCGCCGGTCGAGAGTGTGTGCACGGACTAAATTCCTAACCTCTTTGTTGTGTAATGTGTACGCTGTGGATAGTATCTTGTCTTCATTGTCGAGTATATTATTATTTCGCAGGGTTTGCAATTGATGTATCTACACTGTGGGTACAGGATATTTTACAGGCGGTCCTTAGCGGTTCCTAGTCTTAATTGTTAGGAATTGTACACATATAGGTATAGGAATTGTGTTACGACCTATTCTCAGACCTACCAAATATACACAAAAATCGGTCCAGCTGTTTCGTTTGAGTTTGATTTAAGACATTGTGATACAAGATTTAAATATATTAGAGGTAGTATTACCTAAAACTCTTGACTATGTAGTTACATACCTTTAGTAACTTATAATAGGCACAGTCTATGATCGATGATATTCATTTGTCCTACATATGGTGTAGATCGTAAGCGATCTACTCGGTTAAGCATGGGCGCGGTGGGTGTGTGATGGGTGACCGCTAGTGGCAAATTAAAATGCGCGTTTCCGTGCTTCGGAGAGCACGTTAAGCCCCAACGGCTTATTCCCGGTTGCTATCGATAGATAGCAGTCGTTTTAAATCTTGTCGGAGGTCTTCTGGGCAGTTTGAAAACATCCGACAGCGGGTAGGCCACTAACCCGTATCTTCACCAATCCGCATTGGAGCAGCGTGGTGGAGTAAGCTTCAGACCTCCCTCCAAAAAGGGGAGAGACTGGTGACCAGCAGTGGAACGTAGAATGGGTTGCCATTATTATTATTTCTGAACTTTCGAGTTGATGTTATTGAGAAAATCCCGATTCAATCCGAAATCCACTATCTGAGTAATCGCAGCAGTATTTTTTTTAACACCTAATTACAAAATGTCTTTTTATTAAACTAATGTTTGATTTTGATTCCATATTTGATCCATATAACATAAAAGATTAAGTTTAAGATTAAGTTTAAGTTTTGAACAAAACTAGCGCACTAACGTTAACGCAACCAAGTATTAACCGTATTCGTAATGTAATAAAGTTCAAAGTTATATAATTGTGTGACCCAACGCTAAATCGAATCACGATACAGGCACATACAGGTGTCGGCGCGCCTCGCATCTCGACGTTAACTCTATTGTCTCGTTCTGTCGCCGGCCGAGAGTGTGTGCACGGGCTAAATTCCTAACCACTTCGTTGTGGCATTATAGTGGATTGTGTGCGAAGATTTTGAGAATATCTTCATATTTGGCTGTCTGAATATCTAATAATTTAATTGTATATTTTGGTTTGCAGCCAGCATCATTTTAAAACGTCATCTTCAGATAAGAAATTTGTTTTATCGGTATTATCTGGTAGTGCTCCAGTGACGGAGCTCGCGGGAATAGGCACCACCGCATTACCTAGTATACTTGCCACTAAATGGTAGTGTTCAGCACTATCGTGTTCCGGTCAGGTGGTAATGCACGGCCCTGTAATTTCCGGCACAGAGGCATAACACCTTAGGCCTTAGGAGGGGTAACGCATCTGCATTTTGACCTTGGTCTTTGTGTGGGAGTCTATAGGCTGCAGTCATCACTTAACAGCAACGTGAACTGTATGCTTGTTTACCACTTTAATTACATAAAATATATTTTTGAGGAAAAGCTCCCGAGCTGCAAGCTATGATTAAAAAAAATAAGAAAATCATTCTCCAAATTCCATATCGGTACATAAATATGCCCAAATGGAAAACCACCTTTTATGAACTCGGTTCTTAAACCAAAAGCTACAAACACAAAAATAGAGCAAAATAATAAAGCGAGAGTAGTAAAGTCGTCAAATACAGCATTCAATTGGTTCTCACTTCGCCACAAAGAAGCGGAGTGACCGCGGGCGTCGATTCCACAGTCTCAATATTTGTTGCCGCTTGTGCACAGACTACAGACACTCTGTTTGCTGAAACACGTTCACATACATGATGGCTGAAAATCCTTTTTTTACGTCTGTCTTCCTTAGAATTTCCTGTATTGAATAATTACGCTCTGATCTCCGTGGAACAGGCTGAAACAGGCGTGTTCCATTAGACCAGCTATACTCTAAGTGTGTTCCGCGGAACCCTAGGGTTCCGTGATACCTCTGTCCGGGTTCCGCAAGAATTTAGAAAAAAAAATCAAAACACCTCTCTCTGGTCGCTCCGCGGCCGCACAAAACGCTATGAACGTTATTTATTTATTAAGCTATTGCATAGCTTCTATCGCGGGCCTTGAGCGCGGGGACCGAATTCAGAAATTCCGTAACGAAAAAACCGGACGCTCCGGATTACAAATTTTAAACTCATTTAAAGAAAGTCATGTATAATTTCGCCGTCCGACCTCGTGGGTAGCGTGGCCGAGCGGTCTAGGCGTTGGTTTAAGGCACCAGTCTCTTCGGAGGCGTGGGTTCGAATAACTTAACAAAAAAAATAAAAAAAATGAACAAAAACAATCTTGGCAGCGGTGGGGCTGCCAAGATTGTTTTTGTTCATTATTTATTGTTTGTTTTTCCATTCAATATTTAAAAAGTGGTAAATATTAATAGAAAATTATTGTTTCATTTTTCTATTTTTTTTTTCTTTTATTTACATTTTATTTTGTTTTGCATAATTTTAGATAATTATGTAAATGCAATAGCTTTACCGCGGCAGTCCCCGAGAGCCACACGTCTTTTTTTATTTGTATTTGTAGAAACGTGTGTTACAATAGCTGGTACAATATCTCATAAGTTTGGTATCAACAATTTTATACTTGTATTTGAACTTAGAGCCGAGTTACAAATGTTTCTTTCAGCAGATACTTCTTTTAATTTGAAGGACCGTTTGTATGATAAAACTTGGTTGTTCCGATTGTCTTTTATGGCGGATATCTTTCAAAAACTTAACGAATTGAATTTATCGTTGCAAGGTAAACAGACAACAGTGTTTCAGGCCTATAATAAAATAACTGCTTTTAAAAGAAAATTAGATTTTTGGATCATTTGCATTGGTAAGAAAGAAATAGAAAGCTTTACGTTACTCAGTGAGTTTGTTTGAAGATGATGTGTTTGAAGAATTGGTCCAATATCTCAGTTCGATGCACGCATCTTTTGCAAAGTATTTTCCCGAAGAACACATTATAAAAATTAAAGTGAATTCATGGATTCATAATCCTTTTTAACCCAACTTGGAAAAGCCTGAAAACATGTCAAACGAGATATATGAATCTTTTAGAAATGTCATCAGACACAAGTATGGAGTCACTGTTCAAAACGACGCCTCTCAATGATTTTTGGTGCAGAATCCAAGATGAATATGCGATGCTTGGCCAAATGGCTCTGAATATTCTTCTTCCGTTCCCAACTACATATTTGTGCGAAACAGGATTCTCTGCCTACGCAGCCGCGAAAACAAAATATCGCAATAGACTGGACGCCGAAGCTGATATGAGACTCCAACTTTCTTCCATCAAACCTGATATCAAACAATTGATGAAAAATAAAAAACAGTTTCATACCTCCCACTAGTTAGATTTTTTATTTTTTTATGTTTTCTATTATTGTCCTTGCCAAGTGGTGAAGTAAATAATAATTAGTAACTGTTACATTGTACTTTTATTATGCTGATTAAGAAAAAATACACTTATAAAAACAATTGTTTTATTGTAGGGTTCCATCAAGTATTTTGATTCCCAAAAGGGTTCCGTCATTTAAAAAGTTTGAGAACCACTGCATTAGACTATATTATTAGGTTATGTTTTACCAAATAATTAATGTAAATTGTTTTGCTTTAGGACCGGATATCTGTCAGACGACCCGGTCAGTCCAGCGGTGTAAGATGGCCGTTTGATTCGTAGGATCGCGGGTTCGATCCCCGTACCGGGACATATATTTGTATTTGCATGGCCTACAGATACTTATTTCGGGTCTGGGTGTTTGTGTACGTGTTGTATGTGTATATCATATCAGCCATAGGACGTCTACTGCTGAACTTAGGCTTCCCCCAATGACCTCCATGCTGTGAGTGTAAGCTTAGACACGCACACAATGACCAGAGGTCAAAATGCAGATGCGCTGCCACTCCTGAGGCATTAGGTGTTATGCCTCTGTGCCAGGAATGACAGGGCCATACATTACCACCTGACCAGAACACGATGGTGCTGAACACTACCATTTAGCGGCACGTATATTAGGTAATGCGGTGGTGCCTACGCTCGCGAGCTCCGTCACTGGAGCTCTACCACCAGTAATAATAACAGAGTGCTTCTAATAACTATAGTGCTATGGCTATAGGCCGACTGATTGAGGCACCATGCCTTAATCAGTCGGCCGCCAGTCCGGATCCTACGGTGGAGCGACTGGTCCGCCGCCATAGTGACCCGATGAAATATAGCTCTTACAGTATACCAAGATTTAGATACTACCACAGTAACTCACATTAAGCATTGATTTGCAATATATCCCTTGTTGATGACCCTAAAGCGAAGATCTTTACCCGGCTCAAACAATTTTTTCACATCAAAAGAAATGGAAATAGATATGCGAGGTCCCAGCAGATGTAAACAAGGTGCGACAGCCGGCGGCGCTCAACTTTTGTATTTGACGTCAACATCTACCACCGTTATTGCGTTTGCTCGAACGATATGCGGTCTGCATACTTTATTATGAAAGTTTTATTTACTTCCGATGTGTAATATATATTAGTGTGAATGCATCGCCGCGATGAACTAATGGCGCGTTCTAGCCGTTGGGAAATATCTGTTACACCTTGTTCCACCCTGTTCCATCCTGTTCCATCCTGTTCCATCCTGTAGCGTCCTGTTCCTTTTTGTTGCATGATTTTTTTTTGTCTTAGTATTTTATTATTTACACAGTTGCGGTCCATATATAGATAATTCTATAGTTAAAATACTTGTCTGACTTAGTAACAATTAATTTCTTCATTTGCTGTGATTTGTACACCATTCGAAAGAAAGTCGGTTTTATTGACTTGAAACTGCGACTTCCGGATGAATATTCTGTCCGCATTTTCAACTAAGTAAGAGAATAAAAAGCTTTTATAAAATAGTGGATTTGTGAAGCCGGTATTTTTCAAAAAAGCATGTAAGTGATATGTAAATATTAGTTTGACTCGAAAAACCCTGAAGTGAGAGCTTCTTCCTGAAAAAGCCATGAGTCTCTGTTTTGGGCTACATCCATCCAAATTAATCGAGCTACATGGAAAATTTCGTCATTCACTCAAACACTGTTCTCACTCAAACAATTTACAGATTGATTTGGGTGTAGTAGATTATTTCTGATTATATTTCCAAGTACACTTACCATAATAATGTTCTTACCAACCCAACAAACCAAACGACCTGTCTGTTAACAGAACTATGATGAGTGGTCAAACAGACCCTCGAGCGTTTGAAAAAGGTTTTCCTGTACAAGGGTTAAGTGTGAAGTTAATTACATTACAGAAGGGCAAGGGTCAGCTTATAATTAGCTCCGTAAATCATACAAGTGAAAGAGATGGATGCAGAGGACAGAAGGGGTGCGACCGAGATGGAAAGAAGGGTGTTTAGACTATTTGATGATAAATTACATTATTGATGTAGATGTAATAGGTGTGTTTGTTATGCTAACTGCTTTGTAACCCAAATAGATTTGATCCTTTATTACTGTAACTTTTTATATGTCTTGAAGTCCCAATCGAGCATACAGGTAAGTGAATACTGTATCTTACCAACATTTAGATGAAATCAGAAATAAATCACACCGCGGACACTCGGCAAAAAATGCCATACAAACGCTTAATTTGGTCTCTATTACACAGACATCAATCAGTGACGTGTATTTACACGTGCACCTGTGTGCGTATCACGTAGAAAATACGAAGCGTCGCCCATTCTACGTGGAGGTTGGGTGAGGCGGGGCAATCGGGCGGGATGTCGAAGTGTACTTTCTATACGTAGTATATTACATATTCTCTGCATAATTGTAAATGCTTTGCCACTCCTGAGGCCTAAATTATTATCCCTCTGCGCCGGCAATCAAAGTGCCGAGCAAAACCACCTGACTAGAATACAATTATTATTATGTTGAGCGAAATGGTATTCATTTCGCAGCAAGTAGATTAGGTAATGCTGTGGTACCTACGCCCACTAGCTCCGTCACTGGAGCTCTGCCATAAGTGAAAACATATTCAATGCGTACTGAAACTAGTTTCACTAATAACGTTTTCGTAGGTTTTCGCGAGCTTCATACATTGTAGAAATTAAACTTGCGGATTTTTCTCGCGTATACATCACTCTCAAACTTCTTACACCCGACGTTTCGGTCGCTTTCTAGCTACCGTGGTCACGAGCAGACTTATTCGACGATGTTCAGCCTGGTCTTATATAGCTTTTTTTTTTTTTAATGTAATGGGCTTGGCAAACAAGCATGCAGTTCACATTGATGTTAAGTGATGACTGCAGCCTATAGACACCCACATGAAGACCAAGGTCAAAATGCAGATGCGTTACCACTCCTGAGGCCTAAGATGTTATGCCTCTGTGCCGGAAATTACAGGGCCGTACATTACCACCTGACCGGAACACGATAGTGCTGAACACTACCATTTAGCGGCAAGTATATTAGGTATTGCGGTGGTGCCTACGCCCGCGAGCTCCGTCACTGAAGCTCTACCACCAGTGTAAAAGAGCTGAGACGGAACACAACCCTAGTGCGATGTATACTACTAGTGGCGCCATCTATCGAGAAATTACTGAAAACCACGTTGCCATGTCATGCTAGCGCCACCTGTTTCTGAGGCGTCTGGCGTAGTTTCACTAAAATAATTCTATCATGCAAGAACTTTAGTTTATATATGTATCTTCACGCCTATTAGTCTTTTTTTAGTATATTAAAAAAGACTACCGATTTACTGCATAAATATTCAAATTCATTGGATCTTGACGTACCAAAACTTTTACCTGCTTGTCCAAAGCCACCCAAACTGTATGGGCTCCCTAAAATACATAAGACTGGCGCTCCCCTTCGTCCCATAGTTAGTCAAATTGACACTCCAACTTACAAATTGGCAAAACATGTGGCACAGATACTTTCACCACTGCGGGGACAAACTAGAGCGTATGTCAAAGACTCGTACAGTTTCATTGCTGAAGTCAAACATCTACAACTATCAGCAAATGAAACAATGGTCAGCTTCGATGTTGAATCCTTATTTACATGTTTACCGGTTAAGGATTGTGTCGAGATTGTTAAAAGAAAGCTAATTGCTCACAATATGCCCCGTCAATATGCAGAACTACTTGAATGGTGCCTGACATCTGGCTATCTAATGTGGAATGGGGAATTCTACCTACAAATAGACGGAGTTGCCATGGGCTCCCCAGTTTCTCCCATAGTCGCCGATATATTCATGGAGGACTTTGAGGAGAGAGCCCTGAGCACTACAACCATAACACCTCGCATTTATAAACGATATGTAGATGACACATTCACCATATTGGATAGCAATAATGTTTCTGTTTTTCTTTCACATCTCAATTCCATACACCATAAAATCAAATTCACTATGGAATTGGAACAGGACAATAAATTAGCCTTCTTAGATACTTTATTAATTAGAAAAACCAATAACACACTCAGTCACACTGTGTTTAGGAAGTCTACCCATACTGATAGGTACCTTAATGGTGAATCACACCATCACCCGGCACATTTATCTGCCGTTGGCTCATCTCTATTTCAGAGAGCACGAGGCATCTGTGACGACCACCATCTTCAGGGGGAGCTGAAGCACCTACGCCAGGTGCTACATAACAACAAGCTCCATGTACCACCCGTCCGTCACAGAGGCCGCGTGAAACCACCTACAGTAGAACGACAACCAGCCATACTACCTTACGTTAAGGGTGTCACAGATAAAATCAGCAACATTTTAAAAAAGAATTCCATTAAAACAGTTTTCAAACCATATAAAAAGATTCATCAGTATTTAAGACCCATTAAAAGTAATATTCCATTACAAAATTCTGGCATTTATAAATTAGATTGTGATTGTGGACTCTCATATATTGGTCAAACGAAGAGAGCTGTATCCACCCGCGTTAAAGAGCACATTGCTGATGTCAAAAACCGAAGAACAGGGAGGTCTGCAGTCTGTGAACACATAGCGGATAAGCCAAACCATTACATCCGGTTTGATAAAATTCAAATACTCGCTAGAGAACACAAACCCATTCCACGAATGGTACGCGAGGCTATTGAAATTAAAAAACACCCAAATTTCAATAGAGAAGATGGATGGCGATTATCAACATCATGGGATCCCATACTTAGCAAGATTAAATCCCAGCCGCAGCAGTCTGCAAGACCTCAAGATACCATAAGTAATTATTGTGTTAATCCTGAACGCTACGCAAGGCGTTTACGAAATCGATGGAGGTAGCTACATATAATTTTTCAAACTTCTGTCAGACAAATGTCACCTCAGTCTGCCCGGGACCACGGAAGCTGAAAAGCGACCGAAACGTCGGGTTGATTTTAAAAATCATTTTAGTTTAATAT
Organism: Macrosoma leucophasiata; assembly: GCA_036365455.1. Lineage (NCBI taxonomy): Eukaryota > Metazoa > Arthropoda > Insecta > Lepidoptera > Hedylidae > Macrosoma > Macrosoma leucophasiata. The sequence continues at coordinate 22,018,044 of JAWQUS010000024.1, read as the reverse complement.
ACGCGAGATAAATCCGTAAAAAAAGTTTTATTTCAATCAGTCTTGGTCTTCCCGGGCCTTTGCAACCATCCACATTCGCATTGTATATCTGTTTAGTCATTCGCTCATTCGACATTCTTTCTATATGCCCGAACCATCGGAGCATGCCTTTTTTCATTTTTACACCGATACTATCATTCACACAAAGCCTCTTTCTTACATCTTCATTACGAACGCGATCGGTGAGTGATACACCGCAGATCTTGCGCAATGATTTCATCTCGACCGCGTTCAACTTACTTTCATGCTCTTTCGTGCATACCCAGCTCTCCCTTCCATATAAAAGCGTTGGAGTAAGTACAGCATTATGTACGGCTAGTCGCTATTTATTTGCCTACAATAGAGCAGCTTTTCAAAATACATTTGTTAAATTAAGAATTTCTTATCATAAAAAAAATGCTTCCTCATAATATAAAACGCATTAATTTATGCATGCATTTAAGTGTACTTGACCGTCTGGATTCATCGAAATGGAGGGTGATTATTTCGAACTTACCTCGATAACCTCATTATGATCCAATTAAAATGCGTGGAAATGAATTGGTAGCGTCAAGGGAATTGTGGTTTATTAAATTGTATAGATTTAATAGATTTTGTATTTTAAAATAAAATGTATGTATGTATATTATCTTCACTTACAAGTGCCTTACGGGGACGAAGAAAAAATGGAAACAGACATTTTACTTCAGATGGGACTAGAACCCACTACCACTATGATCATTAGTCTAGCCGCTATTCCAACTGAGCTATCGAAGTCCACAGCAGGCTGTCGAATTCTTCCATCACATTTTTCTTTCTTTCCATTTTGCTTTAAAACATTTCCACTCGCATACTTGTTTGGCACCACTACAACATAAAAAAATAAGCTGAGCAGTTTCGGAGATTAGGGTTACAGTAATTTTTCATCATCATTTCAGCCGAAAGACTTCCACAGCTGAACAAAGGCCTCCCCCAAAGATTGTCAAACTAATGGCCCAGTCGTCGGACCATCTCATAAGAGATGTCATGGCGCCTGCCTATTATATAAAAAAAACGTAACTTCACGCCTGTAAGCCCCGATGGGGTAGGCAGAGGTAAATGCATGCACTCAAGCATACATGCAGACACCCACGATTTGCCGATTACGTTTTGGCTCATGTAACAGGTGGCGAGCCTGTTGACGTCTCCGGGCACATTACCAAACTTCGAGGTACTGGGAAATTATTTCCAGAAAATTGAATGAGCCAGATAGAACCAGAGATAAAGGACTTTACACCATTATCTTCGACTACCCGGGAATCGAACCCAGGATCTCAGCGTAGTAGAAGTGGCCTGCTACCACTAGGCTACCGAGCCAGTTTACCTATTATTTTAATCCTTCAAAAGCTTTCATATTTAGAATATTCAAAAAATCAGCTGTGACAGACAAAAAGACAGACAGACGCACGAGAGATCTTATAGAGTTACATTTTTTCCGTTTCAAGTACGGAACCGCAAAAAACAGTAAAATACTGAACCTGAATTCTTGGTTATTTGGCAACTTACTGTTTCCAATTGCAATCCAAGACTGTACCTATAAAACCCTGAAACCTCAAAAGGGTACATGTATAAAGGCCAAATCATTTCATTAGTGCGCCGTCTGAACAGCTGAACAGCCCGGAATGAGGTAGCCATCTCAATCGGGCATAAGAGGAGCATCCAAAGGCGGCGTCTGTTGCAATTTTCACTCAATAAAATGTTGCAAATTGAATCACGGGGCGCGTTCACCGTTGCATAAGTGAGTTAGTGCCTCCCCTTGAGTGTCTCCGACTCTGTAGAGTGCATCTAATGTGCTGCCTTTAATTGGAGAGAGCAGGTGGACTTGGCTGTGGATAGATGTGTCTTTTGTAAATTTGTCTCCGGTTGTTATGAAGTTATTTAAGAAAGTATGCTTAAAATTCCTAAAGGACGATTATTGTACAAGTCATAAGGCCTCCGACAAGGTTTTAACGACTGCTATATCCGTGCCCTCCGAAGCACGGAAGCGCGTATTTAATTTGCCACTAGCGGTCACCCATCACACTAACCGACCGCGCCCGCGGGGCCATGCGCGCTTCGCTATATAACTACATAATCTCTAAATAATATTCAAATAATTGAGTGTGGTACCGGACTTCTAAAAGTGTAACACCGAATACAAGGTTCCCCGTAAGTTTACTAACGCGAATCACGTAACGACGAATAAATTAAAAAAATGTAAACTTGACGCCACAAGCAAGTTTGTATGATTTTGTGTGAGCTGTTTAGAGTAATTTCACAGCTATTACTTTTTGAATAGTGCTATCTTTCAAACTCAAACTCATTCATTTAATCACTTGGAAATAATAGAATTTGTTTGTGATAGGTCAAATTACAAATAAAAAATTAAAGCGAGTAACAACTGATACGTTGATTAATATGTCAAAGTAAACAAAATAAAATAAATAATAGTCCAAAAATACTTAATGATAAAAATGACGTACTGCTATAGTTTTGAAATAGCGTTTAAAATATTAGTCGAATAATCCTGTGCACACGAATTGGAGTACTTATCAGTTTCATCGAATATCAGTTAATGCGTTAATGTGGTACAGTTTCCAAACGCACAGCAATTGAATAGTTAATTAATCGGTACATTGGCTGCCATTCCAAATGATTGCTCGCTTACCGACCCGTTGTACAACAAACATCACCAAATTGTTGTCATTGCATTATTAAATGGAATAGTACAGAGTTATTTGCATTTCTGTTTATGTTTTCTTAAAGCACTAGGATTTGTACAGATATACATACTGGTGGTAGAGTTCCAAGTGTAGGAGCTTGAGGGCGTAGGTACTACCGCATTACCCAGTAGAACAGTAAGAATTCCTAGCTTTCTGTCTGCCCCTTCGTTCTCTACAAACTATAGACAAAATTCTGTCCTTGTTAGAACCATCAATAAAGTGAATAAATTGGCTGACCATCGCGACCTCGATCTATTTAATTCAAAACCGTATTCTTTTAAAAACATTTTAGCCAGGGAGTGGTTCGATGGATTTGAAACTGTTTAAATGCTGGTACTCGTATAACTGTATTATAACAATGTGTGATTTTCTCCTTCCTTTGTTTTCTTTTACTTTAGTTTAACTACTAAAAATATTATTTGCTTTGTTGCTTAGTAAATATAGTACTTATGTTTTCTTGTTATTTTTGGTATAGGTTTAAAGAAGAATATAGCTGAATAGACGTATGAATAGATTTATAAATGCGGAAACATGTTAATGGTTTTTAGATTTTTTAAGAGTTTTTAATGTAATGAAATCAACTGTTTGTTTTCTGAAATAAATTTAAAAAAAAATACCTAACCTATCTGCCGCTAAATGGTAGTGTTCAGCACTATCGTGTTCTCATTAGATGGTAATGGATGGCCTTGTAACAACTATCGCAGAGACATGACACGTTAGGTCTCAGGGGTGGCAACGCATCTGCATTTTGACCTGGTTTTTATGTAGATGTCTATAGACTGCAATACTGCAAAAATGTGGGGATTGGTCTGTTGTGATTTGCGGGTGTTATTTTCTATCACGATATTAAGCTGTTGATGGGTATTTGCGTATGTGTTTATATGCAAATATTTATATGCCTGGACGTTCACATTATCTTTATTTTATTTAATAATATTTGTATGAAATCTAAGGTTTTGACAAAAGAGCAACACGCTGAGTTTGTTGGGTAGCGGAGTTCTTCTCAGTAGTGCCTGCACTTGGAACTCTGCTAAGTGAATGACTATGATTATGACGAACAGATTTTTCATTTTCTTCTATGAAGGAATTGAAAAATTTGATGATTCACGTATCGGTTAAATATTATTATTAAATTGGTATTTATTAATACCTATTGAATTATTATTATAAGTCATTATCTCTAGGTAGCTTATAACCCGACAATGCAAAAGTGTCCTTGTAGACCAATTTGAAATAAATAATTTGAATTTAAAAAAATGTTCTTTTCTATCAATATGTACTATAATGTTCTGTTTTTAGGGTTTCACAGCCTATTGGCCAAAAACGGAATCTTTATAGATTCGTCACGTCTGTCTGTATGTCGGTGCGTCCGACTTTACTTCAAAACTATTACGACTACTACTTTAAACTCGGTAGGTATATGTATTCTGTGAACCGCTTTATGATTTGTATACAATAATAAATATAATAGACTTCAAAGTCGCCATACTTGGAACTGAAATGAAAAAACCTTTTTTTAATCAAACCTGTACGTGTCGGATGATCGGATGTCTATAGACAGGTCTTCCCTAGTGCCTATTTGAGGAGTATTCTTCTTCAGCTAGTGAAGTCAGACAATCAAGCAATGACAGGCAAACCATTCGTCATATATCACATACAATAGAGCTATAGTAAAGCTACTGTTACACACGCTCATTAGAAGCACGAAAGCATGCCACTTTTGAGCAATTGCTCCTTAGTAGCATGAGTGTCGAGATACTGCTAATAATAAGCACACTTATTTCGCCGCGTATTAGCATGCTTGATTCAAGCATGTGTAAGCTCCACATCCCTATGGAGTGACAAGTGACAAACGTCGAAAATGACAAGTCAGTTTTTCGCGCCTCGAACTCCCTCTCTTGTTTCACCGACGCACCTGATCGGAACACGATAGTGCTGAACACTACCATTTAGCGGCAAGTATATTAGGTAATGCTGTAGTATTATTATAAATTCTCTGGTAATGCGGTGATGCCTACGCCCGCGAGCTCCGTCACTCTAGCTCTACCACCAGTAAAATGCCAATAGCTTGCCAATCCAATTGCCAACTATGACAATATTGGCATATTCCCTCCTAATGACGGACAACTCTGTTATAAGCATCTTTGAGAAAGGCTTCTCTCTCCAACAGTGGACGCTTTTCGGCTGAGGTTATAAAAACAGTGGGGTCATCACGTCCATATGCACTAAATAAATTGTACACTCGCATAATTGACTCATAAACCTCAAGTGAACCCGCGGGCAGCAGCTAGTCGGGCAATAAAAACGGAATGGCCCCTAAATCGCTTGAGTGCTTGCTCCTAATAGCCGATCGGTAGATTCTTCAATAGTCAGTTACAATCCGCCTCGTAAATGTACCCTGTATTCAACAGTATATCGAACACCCATAAAATGCTTTGACACCCATAAGGGTTAACCCTGGGTGTTCAATTTAGAATCTTATGTTGAGACGGGTAAGAATTGAATTCAGTTGTTGGATCATTCGTTGATTTAGTCTCCTTTTACGTTCGATTAAAGACTGTGATTGCAGAATTCTCTAGTTTGAGTTGTGTTCAAAATAATTCTTGTATATTTATTTGACTTGAGGAGCACATCAATAATATTGACAAGAACATCAAATCCGAAAATTATCAAGGATTATTAAGGAAAACCACGACCGGTTTTCCTCGCGTATGATAATTATTAAAAGAAGTCACTGCCGAATAATTTTCGGATTTGATGTTCTTGTCAATATAATCGATGTGTTTATAACATAGAGCAACACGGGCCACCGGCCGCGGCGGACCGGAGGAGAGTAGCCATATGCAGGCTTTCCCCTCTGTCAAAGTACAAGCACAGGTGTTCCTATGTCTATTGCCGAGGTGTTTAAATGTGTGCATGCAATTGTTTATGTATTTGTCAAAGTCAAAGTGTGGGTTTCGTAGTAATAGACGATTTCTGTTGTGTGTTTGTGTGTCACACAAATTTCCCCCCGCAAAAAATGACACTGTTTTGCATCGGTAATAAACGCTATGGCTACTCCGGTACGCCGGTGGCCCGTGTTGCTGACTTATTACTGACTTATTATTTTGATTACTGACTTACTGTAAGAAAACCTTACAATATAGAAAAACTGAAATCATGAAATGGATAAAGAAGAGGCCGGGACAGACAACATAGTTTCGATCACTTTTAATACGCTACAAAAACTTAAAAACAAACCATACAATGAAGTATCAAGATACAGTTTTACATTTCCGATGGCATCTTATCAAGTTATCCGTGAACAGCTGAAAGCGTCGGCGCGCGAAAAGCGTGAAATCGCTATCGGACCAAATCGAAATGCATCGGGACGGAAGCAAAATCGCGAATTTCGCATTCGCATCGATATTTTTTTATTCGCACCAGCACTACCTATTCGCTAGCTCATAATAGAGTAACTAAATTGCCGGCTATGTTTTTACGTTTCATTTCGCGTGAATTTTGTCGCAATAAAGTTTGAAGACTATTTCGCGATTAATATTTATTTTATAGAAACATAAGAGGAAGTTACATTAGAGATTTCTTAGCTGTTTCAATTTCGTCAAATTGTTAGTTAAGCTTTACTCAAAATGTAAATTTACTAATTTTATTTTGTAAATACGAAGTAAAGCAGTTTACTTACCTGTGGATTGGCTAGATACTACTATGAATGTGAAAGTATAGATGTTTGTTTGTTGCTCAATCACGCTAAAGCATCTGTACGGATTTCGACGAAATGTTGTACACGTATAGAGTATATATATATGGTTGTAACACATATGACACTTTTTTATCCCAAAAAGAAGTTCCTTAGGGAATACGCAAACGAAATCATCGGTAAAAGCTAGTTGACTATATAATCCGCGACGTTTGAGAGACAAATATCAGATCTGTGTAAATATCTCCCCATTGATCCTTGTGTGTACAATGCGGACCTAAAAATTAAATATAAATATAAAGAACAGTACCCACCTATAAAGATTTACTTTTTCATTTCCGATTGCATCTTATCAAGTTATCCGTGAATAGCTGAAAGCGTCAACGATCGAAAAGCGTGAAATCGCTATCGGACCAAATCGGAGTGCATCGGGACGGACGCGAAATCGCGAATCTCGCATTCGCGTCGACATCATTTTATTCGCACCGGCACTTCCGACTCGCTAACTCATAATGGAATAACTAAGTTGCCGGCTACGTTTTTACGTTTCATTTCTCGTAAATTTTGTCGCGTTAAAGTTTGGAACGAGACTATTTTCGCGATGAATATTTATTTCCCAGCGAGAAAGTTTGATCGGCCTTTTCTTACCTGCTTAAGTTTTGATTAATTTAACTGGTTTTTACTTAGAATGTAAATTAATTTTATTTTGAAAAATATTAATAGGTAAGGCTTGTTGAGGTTTTTGGGGTGATACAAAGGTATGTACGGTATGTATCCTACATAGGTATATAACTGAATTTGCATATGCATTTTTATTGTAGTTGGAATACATGACTGCTAGAGATATTATTATGTACAATAAATGCACATACACGTATTAATGCACAGCGAAATTCGCCAGTTAGGTGTTTTAAATGTAGATATATGAATGCAAGCTTACACACATTATTTGACCGTTTAAGTAAACTGTCGGTTGCTCCAACCTTACTTCTTGTTTCTTAATACACCACCTTATCCCTGTAAATAGGGTTTCATAAATTGTCTAGAATAATAAACCTTTTACTTAAAGCCTGCAATTCAAGTATTCACAAGTGTGTGTTGTTACTAAAAACATAATCCGGTCATAAAAAGGTTAAAATAATTTGTGACGCTCATAAAAATAACCCCTACCTGCAGTTATCACTAAATGTTGTATTAACTTTCCTCAAAAAGCATACCTCAAGGGGCACCCTAAACCATATAACGAGTGATCATACAGTTTACGAGGCGCTAGGTGTCGTGTGAACATGTAATAAATTAACACGGTCATTTATCATGGAACAGTACGCGTTAGGGGGACTCATCGCAGGTTTATGTGATTGTTGTCCCTTCAGGTAGGTTCTTAAGCAATATGAGTAAAAATAAAAATTACTGGTGGTTGAGCTCCAGTGACGGAGTTGGCGGGCGTAGGCACCACCGCATTACCTAATATACTTGCCGCTATATGGTTGGCCCTGTAATTTCCGCCACAGAGGCATAATAACACTTTAGGCCTCAGGAGTGGTAACGCATCTGCATTTTGACCTCGGTCTTTGTGTAAGTGTTTATAGGCTGCAGTCATCACTTAACATCAACGTGAACTGCATGCTTGCTTGCCACTTGCATTACATAAAAAGATGAAAGCAGTATTTTTTTTTTTTATATTATGAAGGTGGCAAACAAGTTTGCAGTTCACATATTGATTGTAAGACTGTAGTCTAGGTATGAGTATCTAGATATCTACATAAAACCAGATATATCAGTATAGATCCGTTGCAACTCAGAGACTGAAGCTCATACATAGCCTGTGCTCGAAATTACGGAACCTTACGTTACCTTATCGGAACTCGATAGCGCTGAACGTTATCGTTTAGTTAGGCAAGTAGGTTAGGATTTAAAGCTGGAAAGATGGCCTCCAGAGCTCTAAAACTAGGCAAACCATGACGTTAATGCGACTGCGACAAGCAGCTACGGGTTGTAATTGTAGTTTCAGTATGAGTATTTGAGATCACAGGCATACGTGTGAGAATATAACATGCATACGTATTGATAGTCTCTTTTTTAAAGCCCCAAAAACATTCGTTCCTTCAACAAAGTCTTTTAAATTTGATAGTTTTACACTACTTTTAAAACCGGTCAAGTGCGTGTCGGGCCACGCGCAGTGTAGGGTTCCGTAGTTACAAAGAAAGAGATGTAATGAAAAAAAAAAAATTTTATATGTAGTTGTTCGAAATTTTGGAGTAAAATACATTTGGTCGACTATTACTCGCAAACTTGTAAAGCCAACTTAGGTGTGATAGTTTCCCTTTTAATTTCATTATATTAGGTTGGGGAAAAAGTTTCTTCGCATTTTTTAAGATAATTCAAAACATTTTTTAATATAGTTTATTTAAATTTAACTAAAGTATGTATGTACCATTTTGTTCGATAACCTTTTGCCATCTTGTAGGTAGGGACATGATCCCATTGCTATAAACATTTTGGGACTTCTCATCAAAATACCGCGACAAGTGGATTTGGCAGTCCTCTCGTGATGTTGCATAAAGAATTCTGAAGAGACCGAAACAGGTGGAAATCTGAAGGTGCAACAAGGTCAGGACTATACGGCGGATGCATTAACACCTCCCAGCCAAACTCTCTTAATTTTTGCTGAGTGGCTAAAGATGTGTGAGGTCTAGCGTTATCATGATGAAACACCACACCCCTTCTGTTGATCAATTCCGGCCGCTTTCTCTCAACTTCTTGCTTTAATCTCATCAGTTGTTCGCAGTAGAGTTCAGAATCGATAGTCCTGCCTGGTGGTAATAGCTCATAATGAATAATGCCCTTCCGATCCCACCACACACACAACATCACCTTATTGCGAGCTAACCCGGGTTTCGCCACAGTCTGTAAAGCCTGACCGGCCTTTGACCACGACCTTTTTCGCAAGTTCTTGTCGTACGTGATACACTTTTCATCACCAGTTATCAGCTTCTTCAAAAAGGATTCGGTTTCATTACGTCGTAATAAAGAATCACAAATGAGTACACGGTTCATTAGGTTTCTTTCAGTGAGCTCGTGAGGTACCCAAGTATCGAGCTTTTTTTTGTACCCAGCTTTTTTCAATGGCTACTATTGCCGTATCGTTTGAATTCCTAACAACAACCGATTAGTCGGTAGCTCCCCCCCCCTCCCGCTACCGATTAAACTGTTGTTGTTATAAATAGAATTGGACACTATTTATAACAACATACTGGTGGTAGAGCTCCAGTGACGGAGCTCGCGGGCGTAGGCACCACCGCATTACCTAATATACTTGCCGTTAAATGGTAGTGTTCAGCACTATCGTGTTCCGGTCAGGTGGTAATGTACGGCTCTGTAATTTCCGGCACAGAGGCATAACACCTCATTAGGTGTTATGCCTCTGTGCCACTCCTGAGGCATTCCTCAGGAGTGGCAGCGCATTTACATTCTGACCTCTGGTCATTGTGTGGATGTTTATAAGCTGCAGTCATCACTTAACATCAATGTGAACTGCAGGCTTGTTTGCCACTTTTGTAACATAAAAAAAAAAAAAACTTGACTAACGAAAATTGGCCCATTGAAGCTTAATAAGTCACGAACCGTTACCTGAATTGAAAAATGACGTTAGCACACCTGTAACATTTTTATAATACCTATCCAACGATGTCTCACACTATATAGAAAACGAAAAATAAAAAACTTATTTGCGCGTTACATGTAGGGGAGGTACCCTTAATAAAAAAAGTCATGTTTTTATTCTACCACTTTGTCGGCGTAGTAAAGATGTATACTTGTGCCAAATTTCAAGTCTCTAGTACTAATAGTTTTTGCGCTAAACCGAGGACGGACAGACAGACAGACAGACGGAAACTATAATGTTTCGCCATGTCCGTCTGTCCCTTATGCGTTTACTACGGAACCCTAAAAAGTAAATCTAATTATCCGCTTCTTAATTATTTCCTTACTTACATAGTTGTATTTAAACAACACATTAAAATGTAATAAAATAAATCTTCAAACTTAAGAACATCCGCTTATTATTACTCAACGTCGTAAAACAATTGTAAATAAAATTCCCGGCATTTTCATAAAAAATAAATCATCGGCAAATAACCCCATTGAGCAAACACGCACCGTAATCTTTTGAAAAGCATTTCGAGCGTTGAGTTAAAAAAAAAGAAACAAAATATAATGAATCATCACCCACATGCATTTTTTCACGGGAAAACGTAAAAAACGTTACAAAATGAGAGTTTTTTTCGCATTGTGCGCGAGGCGGTGGCGGCGTCCGTCTTTTTATTTCGCTCCCACTTTACAATTTAACGGAGGTGTTCCAAAGGGTCGGGCTGTAGTGCCGCCTGAATACCGCACATTGTGTCCTTACAGTTATATTATTTTACACTGACTCCCCCGAAAATTCTTTGCGTGCTCACTTCAGTCTTGAAGCCCGTCATTAACGAAAATCTTTATTATTAAGATAAGATAAGTCATTTATTTGCTAGAATACAATTACATTTTTAGGATCTTAATACTATTTTAATGTCAGAACATGTATTCAATCCGCAAGCTAAAAGTTTTGACCATTGCGAAAACGGTTACGTTTGAGTTTTAAGATCATCGTTAGTGCATATTAATTGAAATTAAAATGTTTTATTTGTAAAATAGTAAAGCTTATAAATATAAATTAAAATACTTTTTGGCAGGTGTAGCTCTTCACGACGGACCTTGGTGTTGAAGCCTCAAACAATCAGCTTGTCCAAACCTTAGAAATAATAGTATTAGTAGACTATAAGCTGAGTTAAGTGTACCCAGAGAATATGTAATAATACTACGTATAGAATGGACACTTCGACGTCCCGCCCGATTTCCCCGTCTCACCCAACCTTCTCCCCTCTTATGAGAGACGTTTGGTATTCTCTACGTCTACGTGCTACGCACAAAGGTGCAAATACACGTCACTGATTGATGTCTGTGTAATAGAGTCCAAAATAAGCGTTTGTATGGATTTTGGCGGAGTGTCCGTGTTGTGGTGTAGCATAAAAGTTGTGTAGTTGAACTTAGATATTTTTAAATACTTGTAAACTTAATAACGTAGGTATACATTTATAATTAATTGTAGTAACTATCAAAAGAACAAGCATTAGAATACATGTAACTTTATTGATTAAAAATATTACACAAGAAAATAACTAATATCTGCCAAGAAACCAGGAAAAATTAAGCAATACGAAACGGAAACATCTCAAGAAGGCAGCCACAAATGTAACTTTATTAGCGAATTCTCCGCGTAGAAGGTAATCCGTGCACAAAGAAGCTGATCCTGTCTGATTGATTACACCCTGCAGGCGGATCGAATGCCCCTTCACATCGTAATCGAACGTATCTACGCTATATAACCCTGAGGTACCCTTTTATACAAATAATTATTTGATATTATAGACATATTTGTTTTAAGTCTCGTGTGAGATTGTGGTTCAAGTTTGCGTGACTAATTAAAAATAAAATACTTTAAGTACATAATATAGCATTAGTTCACATTCAGTACTTTTTTTGCAGTAGCTAATAGGCAAACAGTCGTGTGGTCCAAAAACAACATAGGTGGCAACACATTTTTTACCTCTGGTTTTTCTGTAGAGGTAAAGAAAGAAAGAAAGAAAAAGAAAGAAAAACTCTTTATTGATGCAGTCGACAGACACACATACGAGACAAAAGAAATATTTGACAAAATAACAAGAAAAAAAAAACTTAACTAGGTGTAAGTAGAAACTTACGTAACTACATTTAAATAATTGTTATATAATATTTAAAAAAAAAAAAACCCTCCCTTACACTATCAATAGCAAACAATGTCTCACGACTGCACCAAATAGACTCCAGTTCAGCATAATATCAGACTGAAGCCCGACGCTGGTTTTCAACCGGAAGCTATTTGGTGATTCACAGATATCATACCTAAAAGCAGCACTAACACGATCATTTAAATGCTTTTGTATGTAAACTCAAACTAAAACATATACAAATAAAGTGTAGAGTGATTGTAAATATATATCGGCAGGAGGGCCTCCAGTCCGGACATGTGGGTAGTATTGTGGGCGTGTCTTTCCATAAGCCGACATGTTACTCGTGTTTGTGGGCATCTGTAGGTGGGTACTCGAGCGGATGATGAAATAAAGCACAGGTTGGCAGAATAAAGTCGTATATTGCCAAAGATCCGCCCATTCGATTACTTCCGGCAGGGAAGAACGGGCAAGAAACCCTTCGGACCGGGCAACCATATTTATCAGGATACGATACTACGAGTACTACTATCACAAGTTCAGGACTACCCGCTTTATATCACTTTAATATCACTGACGTTCACTGTTCTAACTGGCAGCATAACTGCGCTATAATAATTTGATTCAACTGTGTGACTGTGACTGACTGACTGTTACTCTATGACTGACCGTCATGAACTATTTTCTAGCCTTTATAAACCCGATATCGGCTAGTAACTATCCCCTCTAAGATAACAATTTCAAGAACCTACGTCGACAGTGGCGCCACCTAGAATTCTCTATTGAACAATCTACCCTAGTCATAATTAGGTTACGTCTCCGACAAACCAGATGGCGCCAGCAGTCACATTCAGGTTCCACTCCGACACGGCCATACTGACAATTCGCACGTCCTCGTGCGATGCGATTACCTGTAACAAGGAAACATCTCTGAGAGTATGATAGTTCACTAGGCCTTTATTGGCCCAACTATGACGTAATTAATTCGCCGTTGTATCTACTCGTCATTATCAACCACTAAAGTAAAGTATTGCTTTTAAGCCCAAAAGACAGGCAGTAACCGTATTTAGCTCGGCCTACCTGACATTAACTAGTAACGCTTTAAACAAATTATTCACTCCCTCACAAAGAGACAAAACATTTTGAGATCAAGTATCATTGACAGACTTCATGTTAATAAAATCTCATCACAACGAAATTTACATTATCGAACAAATTAACACAGGTGTCTCGTTCATGGCCAACAACTCAACAACCAGCACTTCCCTCCAGGAATGCCAAATCATCTCATATTCCACCCAGAGTCAACACACTGATACTCTGGCATAGTCACGAAACCCGTGAACCAAGAACCTGTACACACATGTTCACACACAACGTTTTCAATATTCGTCACATCATATCAATTGGTACTTGAGTCTCAGTGTCCGCTACCTAATCATAAGAATCTGTTTAGCCCACAATAGCAGGTAAGATTCCTACAGCATTAAGATGAACAGTGATGATCGTTACCCACAAAAGCAGGAAAGACCACATAACAGTAATAGTCGTCACCCACTAAAGCAGGAGAGACCACACTTATTAAATCACAAGGATCCTATAATTTCTTCCCGTAATTACCCACAGGTGAAACCATTATCAACTTTACCGTTTGACTAACTTTTTCAAACTATCTACCCCAATAGAGGGAATGAAATTAGCCATTTTCTAAACTTAACCATGTGTTAGGTTAAATTTCAACTCTAGGCATAGGATTACATTGAAAACATTTTCAACGGGAAATGCCACAAATTGGTGATTTGTACCGATTCACCATGACCTGGGAATTGAACCCATTCATCAGCTATTGCGAGGTCATAACAAAATGAAAACGACTCACCAAATGTAGAAAACCGATGCATGTCCGGTTGAAACGTTGAAATCCGCTCATCACTCTCCAGCATAGTGAATGTGGCGGTATGGTACCACATTTCCATGATCCAATCTGCAGTGGTATGCGCACCACAACCTCTGCTGCATACTTGAAGTTTCAGCCAGCTATATTGGTAAAGAAGTGTACCGTGCAATCACAGCACTACGGTGTGAAGTCTCCATTGTAGTTTCAAATCCCAGTACTTTGGTTTGGTTTTGTTGGTTAATCACTCTTGGTTGGCACTAGACTACCCACTTTTTCTGTGGCCAGTGCGGTCCACCCAGCCAGGTGAGACCCATAAGGGAGGCCCAGCTGAGGCGACCAGCGAACTCGGCAGCAATTGTTTGAACGATTTGATGCTCTTTGAAATTTGACACTTTTTTTTTTTTTCAGTTGAGGGTAGGTCGTCAACTTGTTATCCAAATAATAATCCACTCTGCGTATTTTCATCATATTTTCGCTCGAGTGAATCCCACTTCTGATATCGGCATGAGGGCCTCCAGTTAGGACATGTGGGTAGTATTGTGGGCGTGTCTTTCCATAAGCCGACATGTTACTCGTGTTCGTGGGCATCTGTAGGTGGGTACTCGAGCGGATGATGAAATAAAGCACAGGTTGGCAGAATAAAGTCGTATATTGCCAAAGATCCGCCCATTCGATTACTTCCGGCAGGGAAGAACGGGCAAGAAACCCTTCGGACCGGGCAACCATATTTATCAGGATACGATACTACGAGTACTACTATCACAAGTTCAGGACTACCCGCTTTATATCACTTTAATATCACTGACGTTCACTGTTCTAACTGGCAGCATAACTGCGCTATAATAATTTGATTCAACTGTGTGACTGTGACTGACTGACTGTTACTCTATGACTGACCGTCATGAACTATTTTCTAGCCTTTATAAACCCGATATCGGCTAGTAACTATCCCCTCTAAGATAACAATTTCAAGAACCTACGTCGACAGTGGCGCCACCTAGAATTCTCTATTGAACAATCTACCCTAGTCATAATTAGGTTACGTCTCCGACAAACCAGATGGCGCCAGCAGTCACATTCAGGTTCCACTCCGACATATATATATTTTATAACAATAATTATTTTAATGAATTCATAGATACTCATGCGATAAGTCACGCAGGTACACACAGAGAGCCTATAGTTTGCGAAAAAGGGAAAAAAAGAGAGAATAATAAAAATAGACGTATATATTAAACTACCAATAGTAATTGGTATGAGATTATAAATACATAAATAATATTAAATTCTGTATTAAAAAAAAAGAACAAACCTAGAGGTCTATATTCTGCAGTAGTCACTTAACATTTATGAGAACTGCAGTCTTGTTTGTCACCTAAATAATAAAAACAGTTGTCAAGTGTTTTACACGTTAACAAACATAAGTGAAATATAGACAAAATGTCTAAATGACTTTTTTTGTGAGACTTGTCTATGTTTTCCTTTTTTTTTAATCTTTATTAAAAAGTTCACTTGAATAGTAATCGCATTCGTTGGATATTTTCATTTCAACTACAAGTTTCAATTCACTTCACAACTAAACCTCGACCAATACTCAATTTTCATCCTATTTTAAAGGAATTATAATAAGTTTGCTAGTTTTGTAATAGAAATTTAGAAAAAATAAAGACATTAATAGCACGAATTGTTTGTAATTGTTGAATGGAGGTTAATTTGTAGCCAACACGCAAATTATGGCCTAAACAGTTTGTTTATGTGGCTCATTAGTAATATTTATTATGACGAAGAATTGATATCGAATTCACAATACGGGCAGTATCATTTATTATACGTTGTCAGTATAACTCCGTAAAAATAAACTTCAGAAATTTAATTTTGTTTTAAGCAATTTAAAAAACAACTTCTTGGCTGTATTCTCCCTATACGACTTTGGAAGACAGGTATGTGAGAATTTGACGATACTCTAACAAGAAAACTACATTGAATATAGATACTACGAAATCTAGACAAAAAAAATAAAATATCCGGTAAGTCCAGTGTGCGACGGCCGCTCGATTCGAAGGGTCGCGGGTTCGATACCTGCACACAAATATTTGTAGGGAATACAGATATTTGATTCGGGTCTCGGTGTTTGTTTGTCAACAATGGCAACCAGGACACAAGTTTATTCCTAGTGTAAGCATTTTTTTTATTCCTCGTAATCCTAACTAACCCTAAATTCTATCAGCAATACCCTACAATCAATTTCGAACTACACAAACAAAAATGACATTTCAAAATAAAAATGAAAAAAAAAAAAAGAACTTTAATCATATTAGTGACGAGAAAAAAGTAAAGCCGCGTGTCCACCAGACACTCAATCCTGACAGCAATCAGGCGACAGTGTAAACAGCAGAGCAATCCCGCGTCCCATGATCCCCCGATCCCGCGGGATGTCCCGCGGCCACCGTCACTCTAATTCCATTTTAGACCGTTTCCATTCGAAACGGGGTTATTACGTATCGATGCATCGCCGCCAACCGTATTTTTATTGGATTTGCATTGCCACGAAGTCATTTCGAAAGCAATATAAGTTGACCGAATCGATTGTGGTTTGTCATGTATGATTCTTGAGCAACGATAGAGTAGATTATTTCTTGGGTATTTCTGTCACAATCAATGAATACAGAATATTAGTAAAGTTAAGATAGAAATAGAATCTTTTACTGGGGCTAGAGCTCTAGTGACGGAGCTCGCGGGCGTAGGCACTACCGCATTACCTAATTTACTTGCCGCTAAATGGTAGTGTTCAGCACTATCGTGTTCCGGTCAGGTTTTACTGGTGGTAGAGCTCCAACAACGGAGCTCGCGGGCGTAGGCACCACCGCATTACCTAATTTACTTGCCGCTAAATGGTAGTGTTCAGCACTATCGTGTTCCGGTCAGGTGGTAATGTACGGCCCTGTAATTTCCGGCACAGAGGCATAACACCTTAGGCCTCAGGAGTGGTAACGCATCTGCATTTTGACCTTGGTCTTTGTGTGGGTGTCTATAGGCTGCAGTCATAATTAAAGAAAATTTTAGACGTAGACTAAATTGACCGCCACACTGAATCTTCTATGAAAAATAACCTTCAAGTCGTCCTTATTGATTTCATCCAGCTTGGTGCTGACACGAATGCGACATGGAATCACTACGGAAACGTGTTTACTCGCCAACACCGTCTAATTCAACGCTGTGATTCTCAAATACAGGGACAGCTGTACGTCTGTATAATTCGATTTTGTTATTGGAATTGAAGCTTAAGCTAATGTCAACAATATTCTTTCAAAAGGCTGTCTCAAGGGTGTATTTGTGGTCCTTGAATATAGAATAGTGTATCTATGTTCCAGAATAGAGATTGTATAGGTCTATTCGATCCGTCATTAAATTACAGTCCCTTTTATCAGAATTTTTAATTTACCTTAGACCTCAGGGGTGGCAACGCATTTACATTGAAACCTTCACTCTGGAGTCATCTGCATCACGTCTGGATTGCAAAAACATGAAGTAGAAACATGAGACTGGAGAATTACATTACATTACATTGATGGTAAGTAATACTGTAGTATTACTGTATTTTATTTAAAGAAAAATGGAAAGAAAAATGTTGACTTCAGGCGATCAAAAATTTTTCTTTCCATTTTTCTTTAAATAAAATATATTTCACAAGCATGTGTTAATGCGAAATAATATAAAACATGTATTACTGTAGTATGCTTGTTTCCCACATCTTAACAAAAAAAAACTGATGAAAAGTTGACTATGTTCGTTTCGTTTGAATTAAATTCAGACATACTTAACTGTCAGACTGAAATCGCTTGATAAAAAATCTTTGTATTGAAAATCGATTATGTGAAGCTTGCCGACACGGATCTGACACGGAATACGGTGTTTGCTCACAGGCGCCGTCCAATTCCCCGCTGCGCCGTCAAATACTGTGCGCCTGGATAATTCGATTTCACTCGCTACCTATTGAACTGTGGTATGCTGTTTATCTTACTGTCCGGTGGATTTGAATTGCTTAGAGTTTCGAACGTGGCTTGCTGTCGAAATGCAGATTTATCAGTACTTAATCAATTGAGCAAGAATATTATGCACTAAACTGCTGATAGTCTTAATTAATAGTGTCTATAGAAAAATGCATTAAGGTCGTATTGTTTTTTCTCATTTTAATAGAATTAGAGGCTAAGTCATAGTCGATCAATGCTAAGCTTGATATTCAGGATTTGATAGTAAAATTAAAAGTAGAATAATTTCAAAGATTCTCAATTTGTCGCTTACGAGACACTAAAACATAATTGGCAACCTCGATTTAGAAGGTTTGTGCTGTTTCTTTTCAATTGCCTCACTCATTCTATCACTGTTAAGTCCGACTATCATCTTTCAGTAAACGCTTTACTATTCTTCTCTATTACGTACTACTATATACTACTTTTATTACTCTAAAAATCTTTAATCAAGTTCAAATAAACACACTCCAACTCAACAACTATCAATGAGCCGGTAAATAAACAAGACCAAGTGAAAGAAGTCGAGTGAAACTTGGCCGTCGTGAGTTCGAACTTGGGCGACAGTAACTTGGATACTTGGCGCGCTGCCGGTATTCGCATTTTAAAAAGCTATTTCGAATAAATAGTTTCGACATTAAAAGGCAACATATTTATATTATGAAGGAAGCAAACAATTATACAGTTCACATTGATGTTAAGTTATACTTTAGCCTACAAACGTCTACATCAAACCAGATATTTAAATGCAGATGTGATGTCACTCTGATTTCTAAGCTGTTATGTCACTGTGCCGAAAATTACGATATCGTTCATTACCATTTCAACGGTATACCATGTGCTGAGTACATTGATATACAATTTGTATATCAATGGCTGAGTAGTAAAATAACGCGATGTTGCCTTCTCTATTACAAGAGCCTACTGACAATTAAATCAATAAACTACAAGAAAAAATCCAAGATCCTTCAAAAGGCATATAGAATACTCTTTAACCAATTTCAAACAAACATAATCAACTGGAAGCGCACATGGCTGGTGTAGATCTTATGGGTGACCGCTAGTGGCAAATTAAATGCGCGTTTCCGTGCTTCGGAGGGCACGTTAAGCCGTCGGTTCCGGTTGCTATCGATAGATAGCAGTCGTTAAACCTTGACGGAGGCCTTATGGGCGGTTTGAAAACATCCGACAGCGGGTTGGCCACTAACCCGTTTCTCCACCAATCCGCATTGGAGCAGCGTGTTGGATTAAGCTCCAGGCCGCCAAAAAGGGGCGAGACTCGTGCGTAGCAGTGGGACGTATAATGGGTTGCCATTATATAATCAACTCACCAACTATCAACGAACCGGTTAATAAACAAGACCAAGTGAAAGAAGTCGAGTGGAACTTGTGAGTTGCGAGTTTGAACTTGGGTGACAGTTCCGATAACTTGGATACTTGGTGCGTTGCCAGCAATCGCATTTTAAAAAGCTATTTCAGATAAAGATTTAGAAGAGGTACCATAATGACGACCCGATTAGTTCAGCGGTATGAGATGACCGTTTGATTCGAAGGGTCGCGGGTTGTATGGCCTACAAATATTTGTTTCGGATCTGGGCGTTTGAGTATGTGTTGTATGTGTACAATGGCACCCACGGCACAGGTTTATACCTACTGTGGGTCTGTGAGTGTAAGCGTATTTTAATTATTTAATATTTAATTCTTTTATATAAATTTTATTTGTTGAGGCCGTCAACGAAAACGCTGGCGAGACGATCTTGGCCGGTTTGAACCAAACTGGCTTGAGGTTGCGGAAGACCACGATAGGTGGAAAAAGTTAGGGGAGGCTTTTGCTTTGCAGGGGGAATGTAAAAGCTTAAAAAAATATTTGTGGTAGAGTTCCATTGTAGTGATTCGAGAGCGTTGGCACCACCGCATTACCTAATCTTTCTGCTGCCAAATGATATTGGTCAGCACTGTCATGTTCCGGTTAGATAGCCCTTAGATAGGTTAGAAGGATAGATAGATAGATAAATATTACAGAACATAACAACTAAGGTCTCACGGGTGGCATGCATGGTAGCATTTTGATTTCTGATTTTTGTATGGAAGTCTGTATAGGCTGCAGTAATCACTAAAATGACGAATAAATTTTTCCTTTTCTTAAATGAAGGAATTGAATGACTTTATGTATAAAGTCGTTAAAATTTTATATAATTTGAAAAATTTAATTTGATAAGTATATTAATCTATATTGAATAATGATAGCGAAATTTGAAGCGCGCGTGGCCCCACGGTTGGTGTAGATCGGAAGAGATCTACTGGGTTAAGCGATACGGGCTCGGTCGAGTATATGATGGGTGACCGCTAGTGAAAAATTAAAATGCATGTTCTGAGGGTTACGTTAAGCCATCGATCATGGTTGCTATTGATAGATATCGGTCATAAAACCTTGTCGGAGGCTTTATGGGCGGTTTGAAAACATCCGAAAGCGGGTTGGCCACTAACCCTTTTAACCAACACGCATTGGAGCAGCGTAAAGCAGCAGTAAGCTCCAGGCCTCCTGCCAAGCAGGGGAGAGACTCGTGCCCAACAGTGGGACGTATCAAAGGTTGCCATTATTATTTATAATGCTAATTATTGTAAGTCATTCACTATAGGTAGCTTGTAAACTGACAATGCAAAAGTGTCCTTGTTGACCAATTTGAAACAAAATATATGAGTTTGCGATTTCTGTGCGATCTATAGTTTTGCCGTCCAAGTGTGTCTCACTATACACTGATAACGTTAGGTTACGTTATCAGTGTATAGTGTACACACGGCCTGCGAGTCTTCCCACCCTGCAATATGCAACGCAAACAAATCCCGGAGTGGAATCCCGGAGCAGATGTGATGCTCGCACGGGATTAGGACGAGGGACGCGTGCGCTAATCCCGGTGCCCGCTGCGCGAGAGTTGGGATTATCGGATAGTGCATAAATTATAATGTGAACTAGGTTGAATCTTTGTTGATCAAGAAGTAACCTCTTTTGGAATTGTGGAATTAAGTTTTTTTTTATGTAATGAAAGTGGCAAACAAGCATGCAGTTCACATAGATGTTAAGTGATTACTGCAGCCTATAGACACCCATACAATGACCAGAGGTCAAAATGCAGATGCGTTGCCACTCCTGAGGCATTAGGTGTCATGCCTCTGTGCCGGAAATTACAGGGCCGTACATTACCACCTGACTGGAACACGATAGTGCTGAACACTACCATTTAGCGGCAAGTATAGCTATTAGGTAATGCGGTGGTGCCTACGCCCGCGAGCTCCGTCACTAGGTCTACCAGCAGTAAAAAGAGTTAAAATAAATAATACCTTATTCCCTGACGTGACGAACACTTTTGCCAGCAATTTTGTTGGCGTGTTACTCATCCATAAGGGTAGTGAATAAAAGACCGTTTATATTAATTTACCTTTCATAGTCCTTTTTTCCTGTCATGAATTACTTTTACTGGTGGTAGAGCTCCAATCACAAAGCTCGCGGGCGTAGGCACCACCGCATTACCTAATATACTTGCCGCTAAATGCTAGTGTTCAGCACTATCGTGTTCCGGTCAGGTGGTAATGTACGGCCCTATAATTTCCGGCACAGAGGCATAACACCTTAGGCCTCAGGAGTGGTAACGCATCTGCATTTTGACCTTGGTCTTTGTGTGGGTGTCTATAGGCTGCGGTCATCACTTAACATCATTGTGAACTGCATGCCTGTTTACCACTTCCATTACATAAAAAAAACTACTTAAGTATAATACCTACTTATGTCAAGTTTCTAGGAAAATCTGGGAATTTCAGTAATAGTTATTAATGGTTATTCATGGTACATTAGCCTCATAGTTGAGTCATTAAAATTGATCATATAACTTGCTCTACACGACAATACTCACCAAAATGAGTAGTGTTTTGTTTGAAAGAGTTCGAAGCTTACAGAAAACATTTAAAGCATTTTGTCCTTTGTATCACCAAAGGAGATGAATGCGGTTCCATACAAGCTTGGGCCCCCACATAACAAAGATGAAATATTCTTTATTTTGAAGTTTATGTGTATTATTATTTATATTTTAAACCATATTACTGCATAACTTGGGGTTATGCTTTATTTCATGTTTAAAGTTTTTAGGCTATGTACTTAAAATATAGTTTTTATGCCAAATGTAAGTATGTCTGTATTTATATGAAATGTACGACGTAGGTAAGTATTACGAACGGGTGTTTGTATGCATGTGTAACACATCTGTCCCTTACATGTGCAAAGGTATTGTTAAATAAAACACACACTTTTGGATTTTGTTTAAAAAGAGACACGACACATAAATTCACTAGATTTAATGTGGGTGTGGGAAGCATTAAATAAATAAAAATAATCCAAATCGACGATAGATCGATTAATCGGAATTCGATTTTTCCCTTTTTGATTCGAAGATCGATCTTTTTCAGAAAGAATCGCCAACCCTACCGGCAATCATGTTGACATTTCACTATGACGCTACTATAGCTCTGTATGACGCGTTTTGTTCAACGCAAATTACGTTTAGTTGTGATTTATTAGAAAAAATGTTTTTATGGTTGTCCTAGCTTGTACAAATACCGAATCCATATAAATATTCGTATAATTTATCAATGTATTTTTTACGTATATTTTAATTTCTGTTACGAACGACTGATTTTTTTTTTTTTAACCCATATTGACACATCTCCTTTGCAGCAAAACGTAAAAACTCTACTTCAAGTATGTTTTTTTTATGTAATGCAAATGGCAAACAAGTATGCAGTTCACATTGATGTTAAGTAATGCAAGGTCGAAATGCAGATGCGTTACCACTCCTGATGCCTAAGGTGTTATGCATCTATGCTGGAAATTACACAGACACTGAGGTGGTTTTAGAGGGTCCAAGTCATCATATCCCGACTCTTCCCCCAAAGAGTCGGTTGAATGCAAAGGCATTTCCACCTCGTAAAAAAAGACGCATAAACAATAACACGCACCCAGTAAAACGTTATTATAGTAAACCACCGAACTTGAAACACAATCTATCGAGCAACCAACAATCGAGACAACGACCCAAATCTATTGTCAACTCAACACCCTTTACTGCCTTTTCATCGGCAATCAGTTGGAAACTCAAGTTGGTGTGACGTCGATACCGCTGGGTGCTGCTTACACATCCGCCCGATCTTATCTACTACAGTCTGTCAACAGACATTTGAGCATGGCGAGAAAGGATGCTCTGAGGGACTCAAGCCTCTTCCAAAATCATTTAACTGTAATGCAATAAAATCATACACGAAATCTTGACAACCCGGTTAGTCCAGCGGTGTGAGACGACCGTTTGATTCGAAGGTTAGATGCCCGCACCGGGACAAATAAATATTTGGATGACCTACCGCTTTATCACTAAGCTACCGAAGTCCCACATCAATTCGTCAAATTTTGCTTTCCCTTTTTGTTTTTTTTTGCTTCCTGCCCGATGTCAAATTTTTCTTACCGTTTTTTCTTTAATTTCTTAAGTTCACTCGCATGTGTTATTGCGAAAAATAAATAGTACAACTACAGACATTTGTTTCGGATCTAAGTGTTTTTTGTGTAGGTGTATGTGTTGAGTGTGTACAACTAAAGGCACCCACGACACAGGTTTATGGTTTATGCCTAGAGTTTAATTGTATTTTTTTTCTGTGTTCATAGGTTTTTGCGAGCATCACTAATTGAAACTAAAAACTATTTTAGGCTGTTGCTGCCGGCACTATCTGAACGCTGCATGCAAGTAATTAGTAGGCGAAAAATGGTATTGGTGTGAACTACCACTTTCTGCACGCGACGAGATCGCCACCACGACCGCCACCGAGCACGCAGATTGGACGCGTCGGTTTGTTTGAACCTTGTAGTATATTATACGCGAGACAAATCCGTAAATGATTTCAATGACAAAAATCTTAGTTATTCAGAAATTAATATAGATCATATTATATTTAACGACTGTTAGACCGAGAATGAAATGAGAAGAAAATTTGGATTTCGGCCGGGATTAGAACTTACCACCTCTATCAGTATCACTAATCCAGCCGCTGTACCACTAAGCTACCGAAGCCCCACATCTGTGTTAAGTGTTGACTGCAGTCTATAGACACCCACACAAGGACCAGAAGTCAAAATGCAGATGCGTTGCCACCCCTGAAACCTTAGTTGTTCTGTCTCTGTGACCGTGACAGTTATTACGGGGCCATACATGAATCTGCTCCAGACCGAATTTCGGTCACGGCGGCCAATCTCAACGGAGACTAGCCAACTGCGCGTGAGAATTATAGTGCACAAGTGTATGCGCAAACACAGGCGCACTCTATATATCTCACTCTCACAGTCCGATGGGACGGCAATCCGACTCGACCGGAGAGAGATCGGGCGCAGGACCGACGGCTTCACGTGCTCTCCGAGGCACGACCAGACTTCGGGCTATTACTGGGAATTTCCTCACAGAAAAAACCCAATAATAGATTTTCCCGACCTGGGGATTGAACTCAGGACCTCAGTCTTCACCATCGCGACTACTGGGCCAACGACACAGTAGGGGCCATACATTACCCATTTACTCGGAACACAATAATGCTGAATACTACCATTGGGCGCCAGATAGATTTAGTAATGCGGTGGTCATGCATGGGTGCCTACGCCCTCGAGCTCTTACACTGGAACTCTACCACCAGAAGTTACTTACTCTGCCCAATCTAACTAACTATGCACAATTCACACAATTTGAATTATAACCAGTTTTGTTAGAAGGTGTATTTCTAGAAGCTTCGCCTTCAAGTACCGCTCTTCTTTTCCTCTTTCTAATAATATCGAATATTATACTGTGATTTCTTTGTACCCTGAATTATACACTTTATTGCGTTGCCATATAACCGCTTATATAGCGATACAGAGTCATGCAATGTGTTAGGTTTAATTAAAATATATTGTAGAAAAGCGTGCATATAACGTGTGGGGGGGGTGTGGGGCAGAGCGGTGCATATGAAATAAGATGCCTGTTATTACGAATGATCCTCTTTTATTATTTCATTTTTTGCAATATCTGTAGGTGCCTTTGTATTCTAGGATATAAAAGAAAGATAGGAATGTATAAGATTTTTTCCACAGGAACATTATTTCGGGATAAAAAGTATTCTATAATCTAAGTCGGCTCATACCCTATCTGTATAACAAATTTCATCAAAATTCGTTCAGTAGTTTCGGCGTGATTGACGGGCAAACATCCAAAAAAAGAAACTAATATTAGTGTGAAGTGTGATTGGGATTATTGATAATTTTTCTCAGGAGATTAGTTTTTTTAAGCCAAATGGAAACAATATTTGACGAGGCTGCAAGAAGCTAGCACACAAGAACATTGTTAGCTAAACGCTGGGCGGTCAGAGTCAGCCAGACAAAACGCGAGGTGACAAAGGACGGCCGAGCTACTTTGATATCACACCAGTTCTCTGATGTGACGCCGCCGGTTTTGAAAGGGCGTGAGCGCTAACTTTGTCAAGCCTAAACACAGTTTTGTATTCTTTATACTAAGTAGACTTGTATTGTATGCAATTTGCTTACATGTTTGAAGAAAAGAAGTCTCACTTTAGCGATCACATTACATTATCATATTACGAATAGAACTAAACGTTCCGCGAGATGATGCGACATGCCACAAAAAGCTTCGGTGTACTGAAGCGCGCCGTTTTTTACGCCGGCTCTTAATTGCAATTTTATTCATCCAAATCTAACATTATCTTGTGTTACTTTTCTTATTCATACTCTGCCAATTGTGGAATAATATTAAATACCCTATATTTGTTATAAAATAACATTGTGTACAATGGAATTTGAAGGCTTATCTAGTGAACCGCAACGAAGAGTATACCATTTAGCAAAATAACCAATTATCCTATACACCCTCGCGTTTTTAATGTTATTATCTGTAAAACATCAACAAGCAATAGCGAATGAAACAGCCTATTAATTGAATTGTTCTCCCCTCTACCCCCCTTACCCGTGTGCCCTCGGTTTAACATTCGGCGATAAAACTTTTACGTCCGTCGCTAGATTATGGTGCACATTAAATGCCGATTCGTAGCTTGTTTATTTGCTAACCGATTAGGTTGACGCGAAATTGATTGACTCGAAGGCTTAGCGAAGCAAGGAGTCAAATGTGCTTCGAATAGGATTCGAATAATTTCAATAAAGATACTGTGGGTTTGTTTATGGTACGGACTCAATGTAGGTAGGCGGAACTAGTCTACTTCACCGGGCAATCAACGAGTGCAGAGGTCGCTCTCAGCCTTCTTTTTTTTTTTCTTGAGTTTTTAACGTCTTAGCATTCAACCGGCTCTCTAGGGGGAGAAAGTCGGGATATGAAGGACTCAAACCAAACGCAACCCTCTAAAACACCTCCGGTGCCGACTTCAGTGCACAAAGGGGATCCGGGTACACTACTAAAACACTGCGCCGGTTAAGGCTCGCCAGCGGGAACTCTGACAGGATTCTGCGCATACCACAACGACCTGTGGCTACCACGATCGCCGTCCTCACGGAACCGCGAGTGCTGGACGGCAAGAGCCCCCACTCTGGCCGCCCGCGCTTACCCCTTTTGGTGACTTCTTACGACAGGCAGAGGGAACCTCAGTCCTATTCTAGAAGCCCGGTACTGCAGCCTAAATGAAAATTACGCAACTGCCTAAGGAAGACACCTGTGGGCGTTGCGGAGCATACTGTGGGTCCTTTACCAACTAAGCTACTGAAGTTGATTTCAGTGTTTACTGCGCTCTATAGATATCTATGAAGACGTCGAGATATGACGACCTACGACGCAAGACAGGTAATGTATTGTGGTTCCGGATGGAGCTCACAAGCTCTGTTACTGAAGCAGCTGTATATTGACTTCAGTATATTTTTTTAAATGTAGAACACAAAGAAGTTACTAAGGGATTAAAACATCGAAATATTCATAATCTACACCAACGATATAAGTTTCAAACAGTTTTATTGCAATCGTATAAATTTTCATTCCTTTTCACATACCTATAAAACGTTTGTCCAATTGCCACGATAACCGTCAACTTTTTTACAGTCACTAACTAGCTTAAAACTCGTCCACTCATTCGAGGATCAGACACAGCTCCACACAACTACAACCTTAGGGTAAACTTGCATAGCAGAAAACGAACAGGCGTTTTCATCAATTATTTCATCAATTCTCTGCTATAGTACTCGTAAATTAACTGTTTCCCGCTTGCATATTGAAATTCACCTAAATTGGCTCAGATTTAGGTTGAGAGCCCTTTGTGCTCACCGATTGTCTGGTGAAGTAGACCGTATCGAGACGAGCTGCGTACGTCCATACAAAAAAAATCGACTCAGGGGTTTGGTCTTGAAAGCATAACTGGCAGGCAGATATTAATTTCACATTCATAATATGAGACGCAAGTTATCCCATACGATTTTTTTATTGTAGTGGAAGTGGGAAACAAGCATGCAGTTCACTTTGATGTTAAGTGATGACGCCAGCCTATAGACACCCACACAAAGACCAAGGGCAAAATGCAGATGCGTTACCACTCCTGAGGCCTAAGGTGTTATGCCTCTGTGCCGGAAATTACAGGGCCGTACATTACCACCTGACCGGAACACGATAGTTCTGAACACTACCATTTAGCGGCAAGTATATAAGGTAATGCGGTGGTGCCTACGCCCGCAAGCTCCGTCCGTCACTGGACCTCTACCAGCAGTAAAAAAAATAATACGTCTTCTACGCCGTAGTAATAAGTAACTTAAACATTTCCTTCTGTTGTTTATTGCTGACCTGTGTTGCAGTTGAAATTTGAACACTTACAAAATCACACGGCATTATATTTGAAATATCTACTTACTGAACATAAATCGTGAAAATAAAACCGCCTGGTTGTTGTACCAGTAGCAGGCCACAGCAGCTACGCTTAGATCACGCATCGGGGGGAAGTGGAATTGACTTTTTCTATTTACAAAGATTCCCAATGCTTCAAGGTTTGGTAATGTGCCCGGTATCAATAAGAAGGTTAGACACTGGAATGATATGCATGTGATGTCCAATAAATTTCAATATTATAATACTTTTGAACAAAACTATAATAATTATATCAGGTTTCATCGTGATCGGACCGGTAGATTTTGTGTGATGCTTGAGCGAACGGACGGACAGACAGACAGACAAAAAAAAATTCTAATCACATGTGTTCGGTGTCGATCTGGTGGCATCCCCTGGTATAGGTTGGGGAAAAAGTTTCTTCGCATTTTTTAAGATAATTCAAAACTTTTTTTAATTTAATTTATTTAAATTTAACTAAAGTATGTATGTACCATTTTGTTCGATAATCTTTTGCCATATTGTAGGTAGGGACATGATCCCATTGCTATAAAAAATTTGGGACTTCTTATCAAAATACCGAGACAAGTGGATTTGGCAGTCCTCTCGTGATGTTAACCTAACATTGCATAAAGAATTCTGAAGAGACCGAAACAGGTGGAAATCTGAAGGTGCAAGGTCAGAACTATACGGCGGATGCATTAACACCTCCCAGCCAAACTCTCTTAATTTTTGCTGAGTGGCTATAGATGTGTGAGGTCTAGCGTTATCATGATGAAACACCACACCCCTTCTGTTGATCAATTCCGGCCGCTTTCTCTCAACTTCTTGCTTTAATCTCATCAGTTGTTCGCAGTAGAGTTCAGAATCGATAGTCCTGCCTGGTGGTAATAGCTCATAATGAATAATGCCCTTCCAATCCCACCACACACACAACATCACCTTATTGCGAGTTAATCCGAGTTTCGCCACAGTCTGTGAAGCCTGACCGGCCTTTGACCACGACCTTTTTCGCACGTTCTTGTCGTACGTGATCCACTTTTCATCACCAGTTATCAGTTATCAGCTTCTTCAAAAATGATTCGGTTTCATTACGTCGTAATAAAGAATCACAAATGAGTACACGGTTCATTAGGTTTCTTTCAGTGAGCTCGTGAGGTACCCAAATATCGAGCTTTTTTTTGTACCCAGCTTTTTTCAAATGCGCCAAAACTGTTTTGTGATCAATTCTCAGTTCTTCAGCTACGTCGTAACTAATGATATGTCGATCTTTATCCGTAATAGGGCGACCAGAGCGAGGTGCATCTTTGACATCAAAATTTCCGGATTGAAAACGCTTAAATCAAATTTGTGCTACTCTCACAGACACTGCACTAGGTCCATAAACATCGCAAATTTTTTTCGCGGCTTACGTTCCATTTTTATTTTTTTTGTAGTAAAATTTTAAAATGTATCGAATTTCTTCATTAGATTCACTCATCTTGACAGTACGAAAAACAAATGAAAATCACACATTTGCCTAATTTGAATTTGGAATTATGTTCTTTAAAATTTTAACTTTCAATGATACCAAAACCAGCCAGATACAAATACTACAGCCAAAGAGATTTTATTACAAGTTCATACATACCATAATGCGAAAAGACTTTTTCCCCAACCTATTATTTTTTTAATATTTTTAATGTACAGAATTCACACTTCTACAGTTTTATTATAAGTATAGATTATTATTTGTTATTGTAATGTATTATGATCCTTGATGGTCGAACAATAAATGAATGAATGAATAAGCTCGAATCACTATATCTTCACTCCCATGAAAGAAGTGGTGATTCGTGGATTCCTGCATTACTCATTTGCATAAATACGCTCATTTCCACTTCTATCACTTGGGTAAAATAGTCGTAAAAAGTTTAAAATAAAAATAGCTCGGCTCAATTCGGTAGTGCTTTATATTTGCCATCGGTTTATAGTGGAGTTGCAGTCCGCCCGGCATCACTCGCTCGGCGCCCACCGAGCGCGCCGCCCGCTTTACGCGACCGCCCAAGGCTCTCTCGTTCGAACTATTTACCGATCGATGTATGTGGTGATATTCGCAACTTGAATGGACTTTTTATGTAGTACAAGTTAGTTTTAATAGTTAGTAAGTGCTTAATTTAGGTGTTATCGTTAACTCTAGATTTTTATAATTAATCATTATAGGTATTGTAGAAGTAACGTTTAATTACTCATAAATTAACAAAATAATCAAATATATTAATGTTAGTCTTAAATTAGTTTTCTAGTATTTTCTAATACCTCTCTTAGAATTAGAATACTTAAACTATCGAACAGAATAAATGCCAAATAAAACATCTTAAGCGCTGTTCATAATAACCGTAAACGTGTCGAACGTTAAAAATAACGATTAAGTTAAACAATCGTTAACCAACAGTTCTTAACTCGCTGTTTGAACACAAACAACACACGTCGATGGACTTACGATCGGCTGGTTTGCACTTGAATTTAGACTATGTGTGTGAGTTTTAGAGTAGTTTTTCCCTTGTGACTTTGTTTGTGAACAATTTGGAAGGTGTTGTGGGGCGGTAAATATTTACAGTACAGAAGGAACGACTGCCGGCAATAAGGTGAGCTTGCATTTTATATAATATTTTATTGCATGCGTGTATTTGACACTTAAAGATTGGTATTATAGGTCCTCTTGTCTTATTAGAAGGATTACAATATGTATTCTTTAAATGTCACGAAAGTGGCAAATAAGCATTTTTGCAGCCTATAGACATCTACACAAAAACCAGAGGTCAGAATACAGATGTGTTGCCAGCTCTGAGACACTAGTAGTTATGTCTCCTGTGATAACGGGATATCAGGTGTTTTCAGCACTATCGTGTTCCGGTCAGGTGGTAATGTACGGCTCTGTAATTTCCGGCACAGAGGCATAACACCTAATGCCTCAGGAGTGGCAGCGCATCTGCATTTTGACCTCTGGTCATTGTGTAAGTGTCTATAAGCTGCAGACATCACTCAACATCAATGTGAACTGCACTCTTGTTTGCCCCACTTTTATTACATAAAAAAAAATCAGGTAGTATTATACCTGTATGTTGATCGATTGATATGTTGTTTTTTTTTGTCGTGTCAGTTTATTATTGAGTATTGCTTGGAGTCGTCGACGTTTTTCTTTTTATCAAAAAGTAACCTATTCAAACATTTTTGTTCATTTGGTTGAGTGAATATACAGTCTGGTTATTAAGACGAAATTTTCAGAATTTTGTGTATAGTACATTTATTAATTAATTTATTTAGTATATTTTAAAATACAGCACTTTTATATAATAAATACCGGACCACGAAAACCTCACAGGGTTTATCTGGGCGTCGGTGAGTCGCTAATTTAAGGCTTAGTGTATTACCTTACTTATAGATAACTTCTAATACGTGACCTAATCTGAAGAGAAAAAATATCAAACTTTGAAAACCTAGTTCGTTTTTTCCTATAAGGTACGGAACCCGAAAACTCCCAAACGAAATCGGTAAAAGCCAGTTACATATTTACATTATTTACAATTCCAGACACGTTGTACACCCAATAGTTCAAATTGACCATCTGATTGGTGTACAAGAAATTAGGATTCCGCGGGTGGAGCAATCACGCGGTATTGTGACTGCGTAGCGGTCCGCAATTTGATTACGTTGGGTCCCGTACGTTAGTTGCATGTGTTAGTATTTGTATGGTGGTTTAAGATGAGTTAAACGAATACTCTGGCAGGGAAGCACTTCAAACATTAGCAAATTTTAGTAAAAGGGAAAAAAAATACTTGTCGCTAAATGGTAGTGTTCAGCACTATCGTGGTCCGGTCAAGTGGTAATGTACGGCCCTGTAATTTCCAGCACTGAGGCATAACAGTTTAGGCCTCAGGAGTGGTAACGCGTCTGTATTTTTACCTTGGTCTTTGTGTAAGTGTCTATAGACTGCAGTAATCGCTTAATTGTTTTTAATGTTATGAAAGTGGCAAACAAGCATGCAGTTAACATTGATGATAAGTGATGACTGCAGCCTATAGACACAAAGACCAGAGGTCAAAATGCAGATGCGTTCCACTCCTGAGACCTTAGTTGTTTTGTCTCCGTGAGCGTTATTACGGGGCCATACAATGTACTAAATTTCTACTCAATCAGTTCAATACTTTCAAAGTTTAGGCTGTGACAGGTAGACAGACAGATAGAGTGAACTATTAAGAGTGGTTTTCCTTTCGAGGTGCGGAACACTAAAAGTATTTAGTAAAATTGATAACCTCCTTTTCGAAGTCGGTTCAACCAGATGTGTTTCGCTTTAATTTAAACATTTGCATTGTAAACGAGCTTTATATTCCATTATAATTTTTGCACCCAATATCGATACATCATAAGTTTCATTGTTGCAGCACAACTTTACGGAATAACCGTATTATTGGATTTTCGATTTTGTGTATATGGAAACTAGGTTCTTGTTCGCAGCACGATGGATAAGCACAGATGTTAGTGACGTGCCAGTCAGTCATGTTTATTGTGTTATGAAGCCGATGCTAATTATATCGATATTTGGAAATTGTGCTGAGTTGTGGTCTCTTGTGTTGGCGGATTGCGTAGGGTGCTGCAATGATTGAACGATGACACAGTAGGACAATTAAATTGTACGCCATATTTGTCGTTTATTTTAAAGCGGGACAACGATACTTCTCTTTTTTTATGCAATGGAAGTGGCAAACAAGCATGCAGTTCACATTGATGTTAAGTGATGACTGCAGCCTATAGACACCCTCACAAAGACCAAGGTCAAAATGCAGATGCGTTACCACTCCTGAGGTCTAAGGTGTATATTAGGTAATGAGGTGGTGCCTATGCCCACGAGCTCCGTCACTGGAGCTCTACCACCAGTTAAAAATCATTCACTCATCTTTCTAAAATGACTGTGAAAACGTTTCAAAACTCATTACAATGGGACTATTCCCATCAATATCTTTAATCTATGCACGAATAGCTATGCGGAAAGAAGCACGCAATAAAATATTGAAGAAAATTTTTGGAAATAATATAATAAATAATAATTTTTTTTTTCGCCCGCATTACATCTATAAAATGTACTTGGAACGGAACTCTACATTATCATTATTTTAATACTAAATACCTATGACCAATGAATGACAATAAGCAATACCACAAGATATTACATTTTGGCACCAGATATTCGGGTTTACAATAAAAACCATACTGCTCTACTACACTTTTAATTTCACGCACCCACAATGGCATCTTTCGCATGTCAAGAACGTAAAAGCGCATATCGAAAACAAAAATGGAACTTATTATAATATAAATCGAAAACGGTGAGCGACAGGCGTGTGCAATTAAAAGGGGTGACACTGTCATCCATCACGGGGGATTATTGGGGACACTATTATTATTAGCAGCCGCCGATAACCGGTTTAATCCGGTTTTTGTTCGGCAATTTTCGGCGGCTCTCGGCCGATGCTTGCATTGTTTTGGACGGATGCACGAAATATTTGCTTTTGTTGATTAGGGTATTGGTTTTGATGGTTAAGTGGCAATTTTATGGAATATTCAAATTTCAAACCTCACAATTATAAAGCATTTTTTTTCGGTATTTCACAAATATGTTGAAAATATCCATGACCTCGAACCTTACGTTTATTTCCTCGAATGTTTATTTCAAAAACATTTAATTTTAACTCCTTATTCTAGTGGAAGTTGGCCATTGTTGCTACGCTGGGGTCCTACGTTCGATCTCTAAGGTCGGGGGTTAACTGCATTCTGTACCTAAAATAACGATCAGTTTTTAAATTGAACAACAAATAAATATTAAAATGTTATTAATTATTAAATTTGATTTTGTAGGGACCAAGTTACCCAAGTTTGTTTTTTTTAATCTTTAATTTTTATATTCTATCGTTTCATGGTATTGCGAAGATTTAAAATATAACAATAAAAAATATTTGAGATCTTTACCAACGACATGTCACACTATATTATTTATTTTTTACGGTGGTAGAGCTCCAGTGACGGAGCTCGCGGGCGTGGGCCACCGCATTACCTGATTTACTTGCCGCTAAATGGTAGTGTTCAGCACTATCGTGTTCCGGTCAGGTGGTAATGTACGGCCCTGTAATTGCCGGCACAGAGGCATAACACCTTAGGACTCAGGAGTGGTAACGCATTTGCATTTTGACCTTGGTCTTTGTGTGGGTGTCTATAGGCTGCAGTCATCACTTCACATCAATGTTAACTGCATGCTTGTTTGCCACTTCAATTACATAAAAAAAAAATATATATATACTTTGGAGTCACTATTTTCAAAGGCTAATCAATCCCGTCAAATACGTGCCCGCTATTTTAAGGTTTTTTTGGTTTCATTTATTTTCGTTACGCGTTCTTGTTTTTGTCATCATATCAGCCATAGGACGTCCACTGCTGAACATAGGCCTCCCCCAATGACCTCCATGCCGATCGATCGGAAGCGACGTGCATCCAGCGGGTACCTGCAGCCTTGAATAGGTCGTCGGTCCATCTTGCAGGTGGACGCCCTACTCGGCCTCCACTCGAGAACCTTTCTGCCCCCGCGGCTATCGGTTCTCCGAGCTATGTGCCCTGCCCATTTCCACTTCAGCTTGGAGATCTGCTTGGCTATGTCAGCGACTTTTGTTCGCCTACGGATCTCCTCATTTCTGATTCGATCCAGTAGGGAAACGCCGAGCATAGCCCTCTCCATTGACCGCTGAGTGACTTGGAGCTTTCGTACGAGACCCATAGTGAGAGACCACGTCTCGGCACCGTGGGTCATCACCGGTAAAACGCACTGGGATGTTGACTTGTTTTTGTCACTGACTTACATTGCATTACATACATACATTAGATTACGAAAGTGAAAAAAATCAAGTCAATCGGCCCAGTACTCTCAGAGAACGGTGGTGTCAGACGAATAGACGAATGCACAAGGTATTTTATACGGTTTTATTTTTCTTTCCGGAACTCTAAAAAACAATATATTTTCAAAATTTCTTTCAATATTTCGAGTCTTCCTTAATTTCGAGAATCGCGAGCTAAACAAGCGGAAATGAAGCAACAAATGGGAGCGAATGAATTCAATATTAGCGTGGAGAGGGTGGGTAAGTGGCAGAATATAGCAATTTCCTCGCCATCTGACGACATATTGGATTGCTATCCCTAGATTTGTTATTTTCTGAGCAAAGTAGCCATTGACTGTTGATATCACATTAAAAATAGGTGTTACTGGAGGTAGAGCACCCGAGCTCGTGGGCATAGGCACCACCGCATTACCTAATTTATCTGCCGCTAAATAGTAGTGTTCAGCACTATCGTGTTCCGATTAGATCAGTGATTCCCAAAGTGGTCCATATAGACCCCCTGGGGTCCATGGGAGACTCGATGGGGTCTATGTATATGCGTAAATAAAAATAGGATATATGGGAAAGTGATATAAATGTTAGCAAGGGAGTCCACCGAAACCAGAAAAAAATTGAAAAGGGGCTATAAGAAGAATTAGATAATAACTTCACAGAGACATGACAACTCAGGTCTTAGGGGTGGCAACGCATCTGCATTTTGACCTTTTATGTAGGTGTCTATAGGCGGCCCGAGCTGCATGCTTGTTTGCATAATAAAAAGGTCAACAGATATGCGAACCTTGTGATACCAGGTTCCAGACCTGGTACTTCCGAGTATTATAGTAGTATATTAGTAGGTACTTAAATAATTTAGATTTTATCATAAAGTGGCAAATAATAATACAGTTCACATGGATGTTAAGTGAATGCTGCCTATAAACATCTATATGAAACCTGATATTGCCTATACTGGTGGTATAGTTCCAGTCCAGGAGCTCAGGCTTTTAGGCAGGATTCAAGCTATCTCCATGTTAAAAGTCGTCACAATCGGCTTATTGGTTTGATCATGAAAGTGTAACAAACAGACAGACAGAGTGACTTTCATGTATGAAGTATAATTATAAGATGTATTTCCACTCCCGTTAGAAATTGTATTTCTCTAACGTAACAATCCAATATACCAGAAATAAAACAAAATGACAAAAAAGTTTAGCAACTAACTTCAGACTGTTGTTTTTATCTCTTTAGTAGCTAACTTCAGACTGTCGATTTTATCTGTAGGTACGCGCGCATCGTAAATATTAATAAAAACGTAACTTCACGCCTGTAATCCCCTAAGGGGTAGGCAGAGGTAAATGCATGCATTCAAGCATACACGCAAACACCCACGATTCGCCGGTTACGTTTTTGGCCCATGTAACAGGTGGTGAGCCTGTTGACATCTCCGGGCACATTACCAAACTTCTAGGTACTGGGAAACTTTAAAAAAATAGAAAAATCCCAATAGAACCAGAGATAAAGGACTTAACACCATTCTCTCTGATAACCCCTTACCCGGGAATCGAACCCAGGACCTCAGTAGCCTGCTACCACTAGGCTACCGAGTAGTAATGAAAAAAAAATTCTCATTATTATTTCCAATCTCGCCAAGAGAAGCATAACTTCAAAAATCTCTGATGTCCGTAAAAAGCTCGATACTTACCGTAAACAGCTGAATAAAACTGAATTGAACAATTCATTTCCGTCCGCCTTCGCGTCGCCGTCAAAAGAAGCCTTCGCTCGGATCCGACGTAATATGCCTTGTCTGATATTTCCACGTTCATTAGTGATGAAAACTGATAGTAGAGCTCCGGTGATGGAGCTTGTAGGTTTAATTACTTTATCTAATCAATGTGTCGCTGAACGGAAGGAAATGGCAATGATACAAGTGGCGCCAAGAGTTGTTACAAAGCTAAGTCATCACATTTTTATAGACTGATTTTTTTATTTTTTTATTTTTATGTAATGCAAGTGGTAAACAAGCATGCAGTCCACGTTGATGTTAAGTGATGACTGCAGCCTATAGACACCCACACAAATACCAAAGTCGAAATGCAGATGCGTTACCACTCCTGAGGCCTAAGGGGTTATGCCTCTGTGCCGGAAATTACAGGGCCGTACATTACCACCTGACCGGAACACGATAGTGCTGAACACTAGCATTTAGCGGCAAGTATATTAGGTAATGCGGTGGTGCCTACGCCCACGAGCTCCGTCACTAGAGCTCTACCACCAGTAAAACCAGTGATTTCTGTAGTTTTATATTTTTGTAGACGTCCATAGGTACAGATTACTTTTTCCGCTATGAAGACATTGAGCATGCTTAGTTCATTCAATAAAAAATAAAAACACTCAAATAACCAATTTTATTTTTTTCACTATACACCACCATCACGCATGGAATGGAAGTATAGAAGGTTGAAATTTTATTAAAGCTACAGTTCATGAATAACGAACTCATCTTATTATTTTTACATAGGCTTAGATTAACTTGCAGAGATTTTCTAAAAATTTTTTTATATTAAAATAACTCTGATGCCCGTAAAAAAAAGCTCGATACTTACCGTAAACAGCTGAATAAAACTGAATTCATTCGTTTCCGTCCGCCTTCGCGTCGCCGTCAAAAGAAGCCTCCGCTCGGATCCGACTCAATGTGCCTTGTCTGATACATTACCACGTTCATTAGTGACTCGAGATTGATTTTTATGTCTTATTTATATAACGCGGTTGCATTTGCATGTTGAACTTTGTCTTTATGTAAATGTAGTCGCAAATTAACACGATGTTGGTTTTATTTTAAAGAAAAATGGAAAGAAAAATTTGACTTCAGGCGAGACTCGAACTCGCGGCCTACTGGGAATCTAGTCCACCCGCTCTTCTCCGCTAGTCCCGCTACTGAAGTCCTGCCCGA
Organism: Macrosoma leucophasiata; assembly: GCA_036365455.1. Classification (NCBI taxonomy): domain Eukaryota; kingdom Metazoa; phylum Arthropoda; class Insecta; order Lepidoptera; family Hedylidae; genus Macrosoma; species Macrosoma leucophasiata. The sequence goes on along the minus strand of JAWQUS010000024.1, from coordinate 21,980,123 downwards.
TTTGTCAAATCTTTCCTTCACATTTATTGCCTTGCTTTATGGTAGCAGTAAGTTGCCTAACTAGCATGGTTGGCAATAGATGGCGCTACTGCTACTGCTAGTTCGAGTCTCGCCTGAAGTCAAAATTTTCTTTCCATTTTTCTTTAAAATAAAATATATTTCACAATCATGTGATAATGCGAAATAATATAAAAAACTGGTTGCCTGAAACCTCAATGTCATTTAAAAAAATATGTCTAGAAACACCTGACAACTTAAAGATGTGACCATATTTTTTTTTACTTTCAATGCCCAATTTTTTATTACTTTCGTATGCAAATGACATAATACATCTATTGAAATAAAACTATTTTTACGGATTTATCTCGCCTATATTTGGTCGCATACTTGGTCAAAGATTATCAAGTTCTTTTATCGGATTCTCCGTATAAAGAACTCGGTCAAAGATTATGATGCTCGATACGTTTGCACCAAATACATTCTTTACTAAAAATAATAATCTACGTTACGTAGCTAATTAAGAATTGGTATAATTGCAACAGTATTCTGGCGTCATCCATTCCAAAAGTATTAAGACTACATACTCGTACTAGTATAATAAAAAATGCTTTTGGAATATAGCGGCTATGGACTAATCGTGGACGCACAAACAGTCAGACATGACGAATCCTTGACGGTTCCGTGTTTTGCCATTTGGCTAACGTAATACGTAACCCAAAAATGTCACATCCAATTTTCGTATGTGTATGTATGTATGTATCTTCACGCCAGGTCCCTAACGGGGTAGGCAGAGAGTGTAGAGCGCCAGGTATCCCGGTTCAGACAAACCTCTCGTGCCTCGTCTACCTTCATCATTCTCTTCATACATGCACGCCGATTCCTAAGACTTTTGACCCCACCATCAGACAGAACTCGACCTATTTGGTCATGGTAGGTCAGCCTTGATCTTCCTGGGCCTCTGCAACCATCCACATTCGCATTGTATATCTGTTTAGTCATTCGCTCATTCGACATTCTTTCTATATGCCCGAACCATCGGAGCATGCCTTTTTTCATTTTTACACCGATACTATCATTCACACAAAGTCTCTTTCTTACATCTTCATTACGAACGCGATCGGTGAGTGATACACCGCAGATCTTGCGCAAAGATCTCATCTCGACCGCGTTCAACTTACTTTCATGCTCTTTCCTGCATACCCAGCTCTCGCTTCCATATAAAAGCGTTGGAGTAAGTACAGCATTATGTACGGCTAGTCGAGCCCGCTGGCTGAGATGTTTAGATTCTAGTATGTGAACGTCTGAAATCGCATTTTTCCAGCGACAAGCGGTTTATCTTCATAGGACCGCACTGTGAAGTGCCATGGAGCGTGCATTTCGGCAACATTTCGTTTGAGGACGTTTCTAGAAACAATGATCCGGTTTGTCTTTGAACATTTCGATTATCCGGTACCGCTTAAGCTTCCTATACATTTGAGGAGCCGGTAATCGTAATTCAATCTTTCAGAATGCTTTTTTAGCTAAAATTGGATAAAAAATATTTAATCCATAAACATGTAATTCAGTTCATGTATTATGATAATAACTCGATTTTCTAATTGGGGTGATTGAATGTGTGCGTTATTTCGGTTAAACGTTGTATATAGAACATAATATTATATGACATTACCTTAACTAAAGTTAAGTTTTGTAATGAATAAATACAGGTGTCATTATAGACTACAATACACAACTTCGTGTAATAACATTAAAAACAACAAATTAATGACAGTTATGCATCTAAGTCATTACCGCCCACGATTGTAGGTGCGCGGGAAAGCGGGAATACACAACGTTCCCACTTTTCCCGGCGTTCCCCTGATTGCCCGTGTGAATAATTTAGCCGCGCCTCCCCAATTTGCCGGGCTTAAAAAATGAGCCTCGCTTTTCTATAAATGGTTATCGTTTGACAGGTTTGGCGTATGGGTATGCTGATTAAAAGTGGTTTGAGGAAGATATATTACATGTTGTGGTACTAACGTTCTTAAAGCTCTTCCAGATGATTTTACTGGTGATAGAGCTCCAGTGACGGAGCTCGCGGGCGTAGGCATCACCGCATTACTTAAGATAGTTGCCGCTAAATGGTAGTGTTCAGCACTATCGTGTTCCGGTCAGGTGGTAATTTACGGCCCTGTAATTTCCGGCACAGAGGCATAACACCTTAGGCCTCAGGAGTGTTAACGCATCTGCATTTTGACCTCGGTCTTCATGTCGGTCAACATCAATGTGAACATGCTAGTTTGCCACTTCCATTACATTAAAAAAAGCAAAAATAATTAGGTGTCTCTTACATGATTTACAAAAATCTTTTTTTAGTAATAAAGACGACAAGTATGCAGTTCACATTAATGTTATCTGATGACTGCAGCCTATGGACATATACACATGTTTCCTACATGTATGGCCCCGTAATAACTAACAGAGAGACATACCAACTTAGGCCTTAAGGGTGGCAACGCATCTACATCTTGACCTTGGTCTTAGTGTAAATGTCTTTAGGCTACAGTCATCACTTAACATAAATGTGAACTGCATACTTGTTAGCCATTTCCATAACATGACAAAAAAAAGAAAAAACTACCGCTTGATCCGCAATCTTACAATGGGAAGAATATTTTTAGGGCTTTTAGGGTTTTTTGTATTGATGGGACAGCACCCACGACACAGTTTAATTTAATGTAGGGTTATGAGTGTAAGTGAATCTAATTTCTTGTAAAGTTACATCAAGAGGACTTCAGAAGGATTTTAGAATTAGGTACGTAATATACTGTCCCTGAAAATCTAGGGTGGGTTGCTAGTTGCTAGTGATAAAATATAACCTGTCCAACCCTTTATATCTGAAGGCTGCGAGTCGCCAAGTCGTTCGTTAATCTTCGTGTCGCACGAGATTAAGGGATACTGTGGCGTCTGTGCGGCCACCGTTATTTATAGCGGTGTAGTGCTTATACTAACCACTTTATGACTATTTTTATATTATACTAGGTTTTGTCTACGACTTCGTCCTCGTATACTTTTAATCATTACAAATTGTAGGCTTTGTATTATTCCAATATATAACTTATATTACTGTAAAGATTTATCCAACAAAAGAGGAACCAAGATCCATACTCATAAACTTTCGCATTTATAATAGGAAACTGCCTCAGTAGCGTAGTGGTAGCAGGCCACTACTATTACGCTGGAGGTCTTGGGTTCGATTCCCGGGTCGGGGACTATCAGAGATAACGGTTTAAAATCCTTTATCTCTGCTTCTATTGGGATTTTTCCATTTTTTGGAAGTTTCTCAGTACCCCGGAGTATGGTGATGTGCCCGGAAATGGCAACAGGTTCGCCACCTGTTACATGGGCCAAAACGTAACCGGCGAGTCGTGGGCGTTTGCATGTATGAATGCATGCATTTACCTCTGCCTACCCCTTCGGGGATTACAGGCGTGAAGTTACGTTACAATAGGATTTAATGCACCTTCGGCTTAAGACGTTTTCTTGAGTAATTTCGATAATCACTTATGGCACCTAACAAGAAATATTGTAAATCGAGCTTACGAAAGAGACGATCGGCTAATTTCGACTTCGTAGAGCGTTATCTCTAATGCACACGGCCTACGTTGGCACTGATAGTCCGGTATTGGTCAAAACTTGATCAAAATGGTCGACGAATGTCACACGGGTAAGGTATATTAAAAAATAACGCTCTACAGACCCGAAATAAGCCGAAGTCCCCTTTCTTAATTCAAATTCAATCAGTTTTTTTCAATTGGAATGAGTACTGCAATTCATACGCAATTTATTTTCTGACAGTGTTTGGTGTAATGTACCCACATATTGCATGGAAAAATGTATTATTCATGAGTGACAAATCACGCGGCGCGGTTTGAAATTTTTACACCGGTTTGTGTACGTATGTTAAAACGTGAAAAATGTTGATTCATCATTCATAGCCTCTATTGAAATTGAAAAAGTCTATGTGTAAAAATGTTTGCTATCGAATACCTAAATATCAATAGTTTTGCTGGCGTCGGGACGTAATGACCCACCGCCCACTAGCGGAAGAATTTTCTTCTTGGAAGAAGATTCTTCCGCTAGTGCAGTCAGTCAACCGAACCACACCGCGGATACTCCGCCATTCCATACAACTACGTAACTTCACGCCTGTAATCCCCGAAGGGGTAGGCAGAGGTAAATGCATGCATTCAAGCATACTTGCAAACACCCACGATTCGCCGGTTACGTTTTGGCCCATGTAACAGGTGGCGAGCCTGTTGACATCTCCGGGCACATTACCAAACTTTGAGGTACTGGGAAATTTACAGAAAATGGAAAAATCCCAATAGAACCAGAGATAAAGGCTTTTTCACCATTATCTCTGATAACCCCCTACCCGGGAATCGAACCCAGGACCTCAGCGTAGTAGTAGTGGCCTGCTACCACTAGGCTACCGAGGTAGTTCCATACAAATTCCATACAAACGCTTAATTTGGTCTCTATATCACAAACATCAATCAGTTACGTGTATTTACACGTGCAGCTAGCTGTGTGCGTAGCACGTAGCGAATACTAAAAGTCGCCCATAAGAGGGGAGGAGGTTGGGTGAGGCGAGGAAATCGGGTGGGACGCCGGAGTGTCCATTCTCTACGGAGTATTATTACATATTGTCTGACCGAACAATGACAGTCAAACCTATATAATAAAGTATTAACGGTTGATCACGATTTCCGACAAAACTACGAGTTTTATCATACCTTGTAGCTAGGGTTACCACCTCTTAGCTGTCTAAATCCGGGAGAAAAAAAATGATTAAGTGTCATCACTCTTATTTTATTCTTAACTCGTAACATATCAACATACAAATAATTGTATTTAATCAAAATACGATGTACTGTTAGATACAGACTAATGAATCGCAATACATGACAATTGAAGCGCGCATGGCCCAGCGGCTGGAGTAGATCGTAAGCGATCTACTCGGTTAAGCACTACGCGGTCGGGTAGTGTGATGGGTGACTGCTAGTGGCAAATTTAATGCGCGTTTTCGTGCTTCGAAGGGCACGCTAAGCCGTCGGTCCCGGTTGCTATCGATGGATAGCAGTCGTTAAACCTTGTCGGAGGCCTTATGGGCGGTTTGAAAACATCCGACAGCGGGTTGGCCGCTAACCCACCCACCTCCACCAATCCGCATTGGAGCAGCATGGTGGAGTAAGCTCCAGGCCTCCCCCCAAAAAGGGGAGAGATTCGTGCCCAGCAGTGGGACGTATAATGGGTTGCCATTTTTAATGAATGAACGAACGAATTAAACTTAGAACATGAGAAACGAAAATGAGTGAGACAAATACGACGCGTTCTCTCACGCACATGGTAAGAAAGAAACATTAAAACGAAGTACCTACACGCGCGCAAATCACTTTATACGAAACTAGCTAGCTACCCATTTTGGCCAGTACCTAGTGGCGAGATAGTAGCGATTAATATTAAGATGTTTTATACCTACTTATATTTTTTTTACTTTAGTATCAATCTGTTTATTATTGTTTGTACCTACTAGTATGTATTGCATTTGTATGTTATTTTAATTGGTTTTATTATCTGTATTAGTACAATTATACCTTTTATAAATTTGACATCCGTAGTTCACTCGCTCTAAGGGTCCTGTTGAAAACCAGCGTCAGGTACCTTGTATATGAAGGTACCTGACATTTGCTGAACAGGACACCTTTTTGGCAGCCGTGAGACACATATTACGTGCATATGTATTAATTTTTAGATATTGTGTTGTATTTTCTTTGTTGTCTACGTTTTATGTCTGTTTTATGTGTCTCGCTGTGTGTCAAATAAATAAATGTTTCTGTTTCTGTTTCTATATAGGGCGGAAGAATTTAGTATATTTCAATTTCCTTTCCGGAGACGGGAGATTTTAATTTTCAGAGGTGAAATCCGGGAGACTCCCGGAATTCCGGGAGAGATGGGAACTCTATTTGTAACACTACCCTGAGCTCAGCTCTTTTAGAATATCATAAACAAAATACTTCATAAACAAAATGTTATCACTAATTACATCGCCAACATTACACATGTATTTATTTCACTCGCATGAAATATTTTAACCAAATAAACAAAGGCTTCTTAAGCAAAGCTATTTAAATTCTAAATTTAATTGCACATTAGTATATTCAAGCCGCGTCGTGTAGAGGGGGTGAATACTCCTTGATTTACCGCTACATTAAAATTGCCACCCTGATTTCCTCTCACATTTTTACCTGTATACATCTATATTCATTTTAGACTCTATTATATGGTTGTAAGATTGGTTTTTGGATACTATTAAGAGTTTCGTAGTAATCATTAGTTTGTGGAGATAGTCGTAGTTTTGTTAGTAAGAGCGACGCATTGCATTTCAGATTCAATCGACTTCTGTTTGTTTGTGTGTTAAGCAACGGTGGTCCTGGCATTACCTGTGTGTGGTGTTGGTGAGCTTAGATTGCATTTTTGTCTTTGATAACTCCGAAAACACTGACCCCTTATTCATAAACGTACCTTAGATACGTTTTAGTTATAATATGCTTTGTCTTTGTCAGTTGCATTGCCAATTGAACGGGATAGAAAAAGACAAAGAGATTAGCAACACTTTAGCTAAAGTACGTTTATGAATATGTGTAAATATTATTTGAATCTCATGAAATTTACTGGTAGTAGAGTTCCAGTGTACGGACTCGAGGGCGTAGGCCACCGCAGTACCTAATCTATCTGCCGCCAAATGGTAGTGTTCAGCACTATCGTGTTCCGGTAAGATGGTAAAGTATAACACCGTACTAACTATCACAGAGATATAACAGCTAAGGTCTCAGAGACAACATAACTCATAATTCATAATTGTAATATTTTTATTTTTCGCAATAACCAATGCAAGTGAGCTGTAGAAAATAAAGAAAAATGGGAAAGAAAAATTTGTGGACATCGCATCTCCATTTTGACCTCTGGTTTTTGTGTGGATGTCAAGCAGTGCTGCCTATGGCATTATGTCACTTAATATCAATGTGAACTGCATGCTTCTTTTCCACCTTCATTACATTAAAAATCATGTGAACTGCATGTTTGTTTCATTTTCGTAACATAAAAACAAAAATGGGATTCACAATCATGCTCTGAGATAGTACTTTAAGGCTGCAGCAAAATATTGCGTCACGTTATGTTATGTGATCATTATAATATACTTAACCAAGAATAAAACTTTTCTCGTTAACAAGGTGGTCATGACGTTCTAATAGGCATCATTAGAACGTCAGGACCACCCTTACAAGAATAATGTGACATTTCACATAGAACGATCCACTTGTTCAATCCGAGCGTGGAATGAACCGCAAGTGTCAAGCTGCATATTGTTGCAATTGTACTTTTTTATGTACGGCAGGTGGCAAACAAGCGTGCACCTCACATTGATGTTAAGTGATGACTGCAGCATATAGACATTTACATAAAAACTAGAAGTCAAATATGGATGCATTGCCACCCCTCAGACCTAAGGTCATGTCTCTGTGATAGTTATTACGGGGCCATACATTATTACCATCTAACCGGAGCACGATAGTGTCGAACACTATCAATAAGCGGCAGATAGGTTAGGTAATGCGGTGGTGCCTACGCCCGCGAGCTCCTATACTTGGAACTCTACCATCAGTATAAATAAAAATAAATACTCTTAGGGTGTCGGCGCGATTGGTCCAATTCGTGATTGGTCCAATGGTGAAAATCTAGTTTGCTCTAAGGTCCTTCGGTGGTAGGTTTTTCTTAGTGAATCAATCGCAAATTAGCGAAAGGTACCGACGGCTAATTGGACCAATCGATAATTGGACCAATCGCTAATTGGACCAAACGCTAATTAGATTTTCACTATCGGAGGCATTGGACTAATTGTGCCAAAGCAGTGTGAGGGTGGCTTTTTTTTTAATATATATATTTTTTTATATTCCACTATCACGGCTTCGCACTGGTGCCATTTAGTTATTGACATAATATTGCGATTATAAATTGAAATATGAGCTACCCTATTTTTCAAGTTGGATCAAACTGTTACATACTGTAAAAGTAGAGACAGTCATCAACGTAAAAAAACGTAACTTGACGCCTGTAATCCCCGAAGGAGTAGGCAGAAGTAAATGCATGCGTTCAAGCCTACATGCACACACCCACGATTCGGCGGTTACGTATTGGCCCATGTAACAGGTGGCGAGCCTGTTGACATCTCCGGGCATATTACCAAACTTCGTGGTACTGGGAAATTTCCAGAAAATGGAAAATTCCCAATAGAACCAGAGATAAAGGGCTTTACACCACTATCTCTGATAACCCCCTACCGGGAATCGAACCCAGGACTTAAGCGTAGAAGTAGTGGCCTGCTACCACTAGGCTACCGAGGCAGTTACAAAAAAAACAATATTTTGTATTATGGCGGTTCTCAATAAAGAGTAATCAACGTCGGTAAGTGCCGGTTCGCGTGAGAACTCTCTCTGATAGTTTAATAGTTCATTTACTTCAAACTTTATGATTAGATCCTGTGTTTGGTTATCGAGCCCAATTAATTTAGTTGTTTCGTATATAATACTTAATTAGTTTTATACAAACTAGACTCACACAAATTAAACTGTATAAAAGGACTTTTATCTCGCCTTTTTAAGATTCCATGACCAATTGTGTAAAAATTATAGTATTATTACTAGCCGGTGCCCGCGAATTCGCCCGCGTGAGAATTTATGCTTGTTCATTATCTATCCCGACGAAGTCGGGGGCGCAGCTAGTATAAAAGTAGCCTAAGTTACTCCTTATTACTTCAGCTATCTGCCAGTGAAAGTCCCGTTAAAATCGGTGCAGCCGTTCCCAAGATTAGCCCCGCCAAACAAACAGACAGACAAAAATTGAAAAAAATGAGGTTTTGGTATATGTACCGTGTATACATTCATATGCATTAAGTAAAAAGCGGTTATTTCTATATTAAAAACAGACACTCCAATTTTATTTATTTGTATAGACGTTATAGATTTAGCTCTCGACCTCAGGCACTATGGCCTCACCTTATCTACTTACGCTATCTGCCATCGCTATTGTGTTTCGGTAATGTACGGCATGTATTTCGACTGCATACGTTTTCTATTTTTCAAATAAAAAATCCGTATACGTATATTGCAGAAAGGCCACAACAAAGTCATCCGCACCATCCCGCGGGACCGGGAATCGATCCCGCGACCGAACGGTGCGTGATCACGGCCATATTGTGAAGACACAATTTATACGCAAATTATGCAACCATCAAACTCGGTTATGGAAATATCTCGTGACACGCGTATGTATGTAAATTTGATATTTACTATCGTAGTAAGATGTCAATAGGAGACAAGTTGATATCAGGTTCAGTAGGTTTGTAATTTGGATGGAATTACAAACGGGGATAAACATAATCATGTACATGGTGAAATTTTACCGGTTGTAGAGCTCCAGTGACGGAACTCGCGGGCGTAGGAACCACCGCATTACCTAATATGCTTGCCACTAAATGGTAGTGTTCAGCACTATCGTGTTCCAGTCAGGTGGTAATGTACGGCCCTGTAAGTTCCAGCACAGTGGCATAGCTCCTAAGGCCTCAGGAGTGGTAATACATCTGCATTTTGACCTTGCTCTTTGTGTAAGTGTCTATAGCCTGCAGTCATCACTTATCATCAATGTGAACTGCATGCTTGTTTGCCACTTCCATTACATAAAAAAAATATCTGTTGGTTTCCCGCAACAAAATGATTTTGTTTTATATTATTTCGCATTAACACATGCTTGTGAAATATATTTTATTTTTAAAGAAAAATGGAAAGAAAAATTTGACTTCAGGCGAGGCTCGAACTCGCGACCTACTGGGAATCTAGTCCAGCCGCTCTTCCAATTGAGCTACTGAAGCCCTGCCCGATTTGTCAAATCTTTCCGTCACATCTATTGCATTGCTTTATGGTAGCAGCAGCGCCATCTATTACCAACTATGCTAGTTAGGCAACCGATATAATAGACTTTTCAGTTTATTGAATATCGTAAAGAAGACGCTTTTACCCTTAATAATTGTTTTATATTATTTCGCATTAACACGTGCTTGTGAAATATATTTTATTTTTAAAGAAAAACTGCTGCTACCATAAAGCAATGCAATAGATGTGACGGAAAGATTTGACAAATCGGGCAGGGCTTCAGTAGCTCAATTGGAAGAGCGGCTGGACTAGATTCCCAGTAGGTCGCGAGTTCGAGCCTCGCCTGAAGTCAAATTTTTCTTTCCATTTTTCTTTAAAAACAAAATGATTTTGTTCTGCTGGATAATCGATGTAAGTATAATATTCTTTTTTAACAGTAGTATACCGTATCACAAGGCTTGCCTACCTATACCCTTTTAGGGGAAAAAAAGGCTAAAAAAGGCTTGAAGTTAACTTATGTACATACTCACATCATTTCTTTGTTGAGAGGCTGGTATGGTTGTCAGCAGAATCAAGTCAAATGACCATGGTCCTTATAGGATGCGCGTATGGTATTGAGTGCGGCGTACAGCAGGGGGAATCACCTCGCCTCTTCTGTTCAACTTTTACGTTAACGATCTTATTGGTGAGCTTAGCTGTATTCATACAGGATGCATAATAGATGAAGTGTGCGTCAATAATATAAGCTATGATTGGTTTCGCGTATAGCTAAACATTTTTTTTTAAATCCACGCTACGGAATCTGAAAAGGTATTTTCATGCGCTTTTCAGATTCCGTAGTACTGTAGAAGCTAAGACATTTGTCTGACAGCAATTTGAAAATAATTTGCAGTTTATTCTATTGATTTTGTGAACACTGCGCGGAGCATAAGATAATTTTAGTTTAGTATATGCGAGATAAATAAGTAAAAATAGTTTTATTTCAATGAACCACACTCATACGTCTACATCGAAAACCTAAGTACAAGCACCTACTTATGTACCTACTTTCATAGACATCGCATCTTAGCCCTTGGTCCCCGGGGAGTCTCGCCGCAAATCGATGGCGAGACCAGACAACACGAATAAATCTTCACACCTTATATACCACCGGGCGAATGCAACTTTGAAAATAATTCATTTTTCTTTATAATTTTGATACGAGTTGAAAATAAGAGTACATATTTAGTTTGATAATATGTGTCCAAGTGATTTGATTAGAAATAAATAATAATTAAACTCATAGTTCACATTTCTACATTATATTGTAAAGTAAAACCAATACGATTTTTCAATGATATAGTAAGTAATATACAAATACTTTTTAGACGATTTTATCTTAAAAAATAAAAATTTATAAATTTTTTACAGTATATATAAACTAGCCTACGGAGTGGTACGGCGGAGGTACCACTACGCTACGGAGGCCTAACTGACTCCGTAGCGTAGTGGTAGCTGGCCACTACTACTACGCTGGGGGTCCTGGGTTCGATTCCTGGGTCGGGGACTAACGGAGATAACGGTTTAAAATCCTTTATCTCTGCTTCTATTGGGATTTTTCCATTTTCTGGAAGTTTCCCAGTACCTCGTAGTTTGGTAATGTGCCCGGAGATGGCAACAGGTTCGCCACCTGTTACTTGGGCCAAAACGTAACCGGCGAGTCGTGTGTGTTTGCATGTATGCTTGAATGCATGCATTTACCTCTGCCTACCCCTTCGGGGATTACAGGCGTGAAGTTACGTTACGTTACGTTATAAACTAGCTGCTCCGACGAACTTCGGGTCGCCTTAGAGGTACAAAAAATTGTATGTCCAAAAATCGGAAAAATAATATTTGGAAGAGCATCCTTATCACTAAGGGAAGTAAAAAAAAGTCTACGACCGATGCATGTTCACACCTATCAAATACACACAGAAAAAATCATAATGATCTGTCAAGTCGATTCGGAGTAATATTATATCGGTGGAAGAGCTCCAGTGACGGAGCTCGCGGGCGTAAGAACCACTGCAATACCTTATAGGTATACTTGCCGCTATATGGTAGTGTTCAGCACTGTCGTGTTCCGGTAAGGTGGTAATGTACGGCTCTGTAATTTTCGACATAGAGGCATAACACCTTAGGCCTCAGAAGTGGTAACGCATCTGCGTTTTGACCTTGGTCTTTGTGTGGGTGTCATAGGCTGCAGTCATCACTAAACATCAATGTAAACTGCATGCTTGTTTGCTACTTCCATTGCATAAAAAAAATGGTTATAAACACCGCGACACGAGAGTTTTATATAAGCTTCAAGTACAACTCAAATAGTATAAGTTACAGGTAAGTGTAAGTAATCCGGCATAGTAACGGCATATTTAACAGTGGAACGTTTAAGTGAAAAGTCCATTTCAGTGTTCTCATAAACCATAACAACTGAATGGTACCATGTTACATCAAACACTATCAACGAAGTAACACAACATCCATACAAAAGAACAAGATAATTTCTCATATTTACCGTCACAATATTTCGTAGCGTATTCTACGAGCACAATGGGCTCGTAGCGCGCGGCGTAGCGGCGTAGCACCGTAGTTACAATACGTGAAAGCCTCCTAAGGCTTCATTGGACCAGCGCCAGAACATCGAACACGACCGGACACGATCGATGCCGGAATGAAGAACGCAGCTATTGAAGATGATTTTCTTTTCAACTATGTTTTAGTATTCACTTTGTGTGTATACGAGTATTATTCCAAAAAACTTGAATAATAATTTGAAATAAAACTATTTTTACGGATTTATCTCGCGTATATTAAACTAAAATGATTTTTAAAATCAACCCGACGTTTCGGTCGCTTTTCAGCTTCCGTAGTCCCGGGCAGACTGAGGTGACATTTGTCTGACAGAAGTTTGAAAAAAATATATGTAGCTACCTCCATCGATTTCGTAAACGCCTGAAGCGTTCAGGCGTTTACGAAATCGATGGAGGAACCACGGAAGCTGAAAAGCGACCGAAACGTCGGGTTGATTTTTAAAAAACATTTTAGTTTAATATACGCGAGATAAATCCGTAAAAATAGTTTTATTTCAATGAGTGTAGCTCGCGAAAACCTAAGAACATATCATTGAATAATAATTGTTCTATTTAAACAGTGGCAATTTACTAAGGAATTTGAAAAATTTTAACATCTTGTTTTAGACAAAAAAAATTGAACAAAATATATCTGTAAATTATTAGAAAAAATCTTTGAAGATACTTTTAACATGATACATTTGCCACCAGTCTTATAGTTGAATAATAATATATATCAAAAGAAATTATGTAACAAAAACAGATAGAATAACAATAATTTCTGGTTATTCATAACAATAAAAAAAGTGGAAATAAAAGTTAAATTCGTCCAGATGAAAGTCATTAACATAACAAAGTTTTGTCCCAAGAGTAGCATCACCTTAAGCCAAGTATTCACAGAGGAATAATTCGACGTATAAAAATAAAGAAAACTACGATCCCATAAAAGTTATTCCAAGCATTTTTCTTTTCAGTGAATATGTACAAGTGAATTAATCAGACGAAGTACTCCTACTCGCACGAGTGGCAACACAATAGTTTTTAAGTATCAAATATGATAATTTACTGTATTTACTGTTTGCGACCGGTGAACACAAACATTTACTCTCAGATTTTTTAAAAAAATATTATAAGTGACAAACAAGCGGGCAGTTCACATTGATGTGAAGAGATGACTGCAGCCTATAGACACCCACACAATGACCAGAGGTCAAAATGCAGATGCGCTGCTACTCCTGAGGCATTAGGTGTTATGCCCCTGTGCCGGAAATTACAGAGCCGTACATTACCACCTGACCGGAACACGATAGTGCTGAACACTACCATTTAGCGGCAAGTATATTAGGTTATGCGGTGGTGCCTATGCCCGCAAGCTGCGTCACTGGAGTTCTACCACCAGTAAATTATTATTAAAATTATTAAGTTATGCTCACAACCATAGAGCAATACGGGCCACCGGCCGACCGGAGGGGAGTAGCCATAGCGTGTATTACCAATGCGAAACAGTCTGTCATTTTTTGCGGGGGGGAATTTGTGTGACACACACACGCACACGACAAAAATCGTCTATTACAACGAAACTCACACCTTGACTTTAACGAAATACAGAAACAATTTCACGCACTCATTTAAACATCTCGGCCCACTTGAGCTTGTACTTTGACAGAGGGGAAAGCCTGCATATGGCTACTCCCCTCCGGTCCGCCGCGGCCGGTGCCCGTGTTGCTCTATGCTCATAACGCCCATACAGAAAAAAAAGAACAAAATATGTTCTCAGATTTACCGGCACAGTATTCCGTAGCGTATTCTACGAGCACAATGGACTCGTAGCGCTCGGCGTAGTGCCGTAGCGATGCAACCACAATACGTGAAAGCCTGCAAAGGCTTCATTGGACCACCGCCAGAACATCGAATACGCCTGGACACGATCGATGCTGTAATAAAGAATCATGTGAAGATATCATTTTTCTATTCTAAACTCTTAAAAAGTCGTAACTTTTATCTACGTAACTTTCTAATGGTGGTAGAGCTCCAGTGACTGAGGCATAGACTCAGGTACAGCATCATATAATAAATAGGCGATTTTCACACGGGACCGCGCACCGCCGCGGATTGCGGTGGAGGTGAGTACACTAGTCCGCGCGGTCGGGTGGTGTAGTGTGAATGGTATCAACGTATTTAATAGAGAGGCTAACAACGCTTTAACGCCTTCCGCATCGGCGCGCGGTCCCGTGTGTGAATCGCCTATTTATTATACGAGTAAGATGCTGTACCTGAGTCTTACAATGTTTTGTCTCTCTGTTTGTGATTAGAGCGATGAATTCTTTAGGTGATTTTGGCGTAAATGCATCCTGGAATTATTCCAGGAAAAATCTCAAACATTCAAACTCTGCCAAAAATAAATATACCACAATAAGAGTGATTGATATAATTAAATTAAGTAATTTAATTTATTGATCGCAATTCATACCACTAGAATATCATGAATATGAAAATATGTGTGTTCTTCTGTGTTCTTTCTACGTATAATTTTCGTACATATCCACTTAAAAATTGTGCAAATCAATTACTGATTATATTCTGAAACAAATACTGAGGTCATTATGAATAAAGTTTTGTTACTACATATAGTCATTTTATTACGTAAAATATTTTTTAATTATATTATTTAAAACGAATTTGATTGTTCCCAAAACGCTTTTGTTTCGTTAAATCTTGCACGGATGTAATTAAACGACATACGCGATTTTCTTTTTACAACTACTTTTAACCCAGTTTCTAGATCACATTCATTCAGCGCACAGAAAAAATATTAGAGAAAATCTTAAACCCCATTCCGCGAAACAAAGAATAGTTCACAAAGCGATGGTTTTGTTTGAAGCCGAAAAAGTTCCACAAAGAACTGGGTTAGAGTCATAAATACTGGCTGTGCATATGGCTAGTGCTTCCCCGAGCCATGCTACTTTATTGCTCATAGCAGTGGTCGATTCTCATTTATTATTCAGGTTGGAATTTATTCGAAGCGGGCGCGGACGCTTCCAGCCGGGAACATAACTCACACGCAAGCGGCTCCCATAAATTGGTCGTATTCCTTCATAATGAAGCTTCGGAAGACTAACATCGGGAACGGTAACGAATTTCTTCGTAATATTTGAGTCATTCTTATAATTTAGTTGTAGTCATTAAAACATCAGTGACTGCAATGAGAACTATATTAAATGAATGAATATGATTTAGTTAGATGAACTTATTTTTCCTTTTATTCTATTTTAGTGGTGGCAGAGTTTCATTGTTGGGGCTCTAAGGCGTGAACGTGGGGCAGCACCGGATAACCTAATCTATATATCCCACCAAATAGTGTGATAAAATGGTCATGCTTGGTCCCGTAATTACTATCACGGAGGCAAAACAGCTTAGGCCTCAGGGTCGACAATCATTTGCATTTTAACTTCACTTACCATTCATTTGAACTGTATGCTTGATTGCCACTTTCGTAATATAAAAAAGAGAATTTTGTTTTTATTGAACAGTTGTTGAATTATTATAATAAGTTAAATAATCACTAAAACGACGTTTTGACGTTTTGAGAATATCTGTAAAGATCTATACGAAACAAAAACATTTCCTATTTCTATTTCTAAAACGAATTTGTGATTCTATGCAAAAGTGTCTCTAGAAACCAATTTGAATTAAACATTTGGATTTGTGTTTTGTTTCCTTATACTATTTGTGAAAATTCTTCAAGATTATCAAATCTTATATTCATAAATAATTTGTATCAACTCATATAGCCAAGCCAAGCCACGTTGGTTAAATTAGAGTTTAATTAACACTAAAGCTTCATCCTGTTTTATTATTATCTCAAATTGTTTCACACAATGTCTTCAATACGACGCATTTACAGATCCTCAAGTTATAGATTTGTTCCTACACCTTCCGCAAGGAAGGCGGCGAAGTCTTTATTAGGCAACTGTAGAGCGGAATCGACGCTCGGTAGCTGTAGTGTTCCACAAGGATACCATCTAGATACACAATTATTCTTCATTTTTATGAACATTCTTAAAACCAAATCTTCTTTGTAATTTATACTATTTACAAAGTTATGCAATACAGTCACGCCAGTCTCATCTATACAAATAGATCTACACAAATAAATAAAATTGGAGTGTCTGTTTGTAATATAAAAATAACCGCTTTTTACTAAATGCATATGTATGTATACACGATACATATGTCAAAACAACATTTTTATAATTTTTGTCTGTCTGTCTGTTTGGCAGAGCTAATCTTGGAAACGGCTTTACCGATTTTGACGGGACTTTCACTGGCAGATAGCCTATGTAACAAGGAATAACTTAGGCTACTTTTATACTAGCTGCGCTCACGACTTCGTCCGGGTAGGTACTGAAAAATTATAAATTCTCACGCCGACGATGTCGCGGGACAGCTAGTTTACATAATAAGTTAAAGTAAAGCTTAATTCTATATTATATTTCAAATTGTTTCATATCATGTATTCGATAAGGCGCATTTCGTATAAATCTGACTCAGATTATCTTAAAATATATGTACATACGTTACAGATCCTCAAGTTATAGATAGTTCGCACTTCCTTCCGCAGGGAAGGCGGTGAAGCCTTCATTAGGCAGCCGTAAAGCGGAATTGGCGCCCGATAGCTGTAGCGTTCCGCAAGGATATCATCTAGATACACAACTATTCATGTGGTATAAAAAGCAAATCATGTCGATTTAATAAGTTGCTAATGATAGCCATTTTTGTAGCGTCGCGACGGGCATTAAAGTCATACCGAGTCATTGTTATAGGAAATTGAAAATACCAGTTCCCCGTTCAATATTTCAATGCTTAAGTAGTTTGTTTGCGAGCAGGGAACGGCTTTGTTTCGTTTTCAAATGAAGCTGCGCCAAGTTTTGTAATGTTTCAAGACTTGCTTTCGATTGCTCTTCTCTTTCGAGTAGTGTTGCTTTTCTTTTCTTTGCGATCGTGTTTGTTTTTAGTTGGAGTGGTTCGTTGGGAAATGTTTAACACGGCTAGTTATTCAGACTGAGAGACGAGCTGACTGCTAAAGACTTAGGAACTTAAACAAAGACGAAGAGTCGAATGACAACTATTATTATAACATTAACATTTAGCATAATGAAGAGCTTGGTAGAGGACATGGTAGTATATTGAAGAAAAGTTCCTCAGTAGTCTTGTAGTAGCAGACTATTATTTCCACGCCAGAATAGTAATCCAAGATTCGATTCACTTCGTGGTCCAGGCACTAGTTCTATTATATTTTTCCTTTTTTTGGAAATTTTCTCAAGTTTTGGTAATGTGGTCCATTGGCCACAATGCAAAACGTAAGTAACAAATCGTGGGTGGTTGAATGAATGCTTAAATTAAATTTACCGCTGTCTACACCTTCGGAAAATACAGGTGTGAAGTTATATTTTTTGCTGGTGGTAGAGCTCTAGTAACAGAGCTCGCGGGCGTTGGCACCACCGCATTACCTTTATCTGCCCCCAAAGGGTAGTGTTCAGCACTATCGTATTCCAGTTAGATGGTTATGTAACAACTTAGGACTCAGGGGTGGCAATGCATCTGCATTTAGACCTCTGGTTTTTATGTAGATGTCTATAGGGTGCAGTCATCACTTCATCAATGTGAGCTGCATGCTAGTTTGCCACCTTCCTTACACAAAAAAAAATTGTTTACGTCAATTTCGTAAATATTGAAAGAAAGAAAAATAGCGTCGGTTATTGAACTTGAACAAACACAGTCGTCTTGAATTCCAGACGCAGCGGTCAGCACTCGGCAAAAATGTAAATCTTTGCAAAAGCAATCAATCAGCCTGCACTCTCACCGCTTTGCGGGGACACCACACGAATATCTAATTTTGTTTGTTACCCCATCGGCCCACCCTTCATCCCCCTACCCCGAGGCTAGGGCGCAGGCGTCGAACACCCTAAATCCTGGTGGACGTTTTGATGGATCACCCTTAATGACAAGCACTGAAGGGGCGACATAGGGCTGCGATAAGTTATCGGTATTTCGTATCGATAGACTTCGTGTTACTATGTAGGAAATTGGTTTTGATAAGATCTATTAGGTGCACGGTGAAATTGATATTAGATGAAATTTCATTAATGTGTTTCAAATGGATGTATTTTTAGTAATTGCCATTATCGTACGGTACTACCAATTTGTTTTATGATTTTGATGACACGTGATCATGATATAATTATGTAAAAATAATCAGTATAAAATTTGTTTTACATCCTGTTTTGAATTTTATATTATTAATTTTTACCCTCAAATTTTTTACTACCAATTACTTTTAAAGCATTTGTTTGTTTATGAGTTGTTGCAAGAGAATACTTTTAATATCTACAAACGATTCATATAATTTTTAATAATGATATTATATCTGGAAGTTTTTCGGTATCTCTCACCATCGGAATTGCCAATGGGCTTGACACCTGTGATGCAAATGTAACTGACGAATAGTTTTTAAATATGCTGACACACATGTATTATATGTAATTATTTTATAATATTTTTTAAATTTGTCTACAATAGTATATAGATATCAGCTTTCATTTTCAGTTCTGCTTCTCCAAAACGAACTTGTCTGCGGAATCACACATATCAATCACTCATGCTTTTGTTACTACAATTGTTTAGCCGCAAATGACCTGTTAAGTGTTTTACCTGCACTAACAATTTTATCGATATCGTCATAATCTTCGCGCACATCCCTAGCCATGCTCGTCGCTCGGCTCACCGTGCGCGCCCTTGCTATATGAACAGCACTCGCTACAATTGTATTAGACATTAGTGATGCCGCTCGCTCCTGCTTTTATTGTGGTATCCGAACACCCGACCGCGTGCACCGAGGTGTTCTGTTGAAGTTTTCAAACTTCATAAACACGTACGTAATAATTGACCTTGTAAAAAGAAATGATATCCCATCAAAAATATCGTCGTGTTATCAAGGCATAAAACTTGCGTCCCTGGACAGTCTAGTCACTTTCGAACCTGAAGTCATGTTTTCACACAAAGGAAAGTAATAATAAGATAATTTGCAACGTTCGGCCGAATGAACGTGCGAGTAAGACTATGAAACACTTCCAGGTAACTTCTCTCTTCGGTGGTGTGATGTCGGAATAAAGACGATGGTACCAGACCAAATAGTTCAGCAGACTATTGTAGAGGCAGTAACACTAAGAAGAGTGAGTAATACACAGACATCCAATACTAAAGTTGAGATATCAGAATATAAAACCCACCTCGCAACTCTGATCAGTGAGATTGTCTAGGAGTATAAAAAATATATAGTAAATCGTGAAAAAAATTATAACTTGCTGAATTTAATTTCTCAGCCAAAAATTAACCTCGTTTTTTTATGTCCACGCGTGACCATCGTCAACCCTTATTAGATACGCATCGCAAATCGGAACCCTCTTATACCAAATGCCTTTACTAATCGTATACCTATAATATTACATATATCGACTGATATTTGTATGTGTAAAAATGCCAGACAGAAAAGTGTAAGGGCGTGTTAATCAACGCATATATTTATTTTATTAAATCTAAAATTTTGGGGTATCTCGTATTCGTTGCGTTTTTATATAGCGTCACTTTACGCCTGTAAATGTAATCTCTGTAATCTCCAAAGGGATAGACAGAGGTCAATTTATGCATTCAAGCATATATTCAAACACCCACGATTCGCCGATTACGTTTGGGCCCATGTATCATGTGATGATCGTATTGATTTCTCCGGGCACATTACCAAACGCCAAGAGTGGCACTGGGAAACTTCAGAAAAGTACTAAAATTACATATCTGTAGGTTTGTCACATAATAGATTAATATCGAGTACATTTTTAAATTCTCCAAACACTCGTCATAAATATTCGTTGTAATAAATACAAATATTAAAAACAGAGCTGTATATGTGTTTTTTTATTAATAACTAGCTGTGCCTTCGAACTTCGTTCGCGTGGAATAGTGGTTTTGGGCAGCATTTTTGGATACACATTTTCGTTAATTTTGGATCATAAACACTTTTGGGTAGCTAAAAAAACTTTCCACTTATGCTTCTCTGTACACGATATTCGACGTATGGCCATCGGGGATACACACAGGCTGCTAGGATTGCGAAAACTGTCTAATTATGTGTTTAAACGCGCATCCATCCTATGCTGAACCGTATTTTCGAAAAGACCATTTTAAACTTCTATGCATAATATTTTTTTATAGAAAATTATTATGAACTTTTGTATAATAATAATTAGTATAAAGTTTCAGTCAATTAGTGCTTTTAATAGAGAATGAAAGATAAAAGATAGATCTATGCATAATATAGGCACTCCGTAAGAGCCGGCAAAAGAGAAAAATTGAATATTAACGTTGTGCATTTTTACCCACTAATGCCACCTATACCACCACCACCATCACCATCATCATTATAACATCCGAAAGACGTCCATCCCTCTCCGCTGGACAAAGCCTTTCCCGAAGATGCTCCTAAAAGTATTGTGCTTCATAAGGAAATAATATGGCCATAATTGCCACGCTTGGCATGCTGCATGGTGATCATAGCGGCGATTGTTTTAAGCCGGGACGCTGCTATGCGGTATGCCTAACGTTACTAACAGAGAAAAAACTGACCAAGTGCGAATAGACTCGTGCAAAAAATGCGTTTACTGTATGCCCCCTTGGACCCCTTAATATTTTCATTTTCTTATTTTTAGTAATTAATTTTGTCTTTATAGCGGTAACAGAAATATATAATTTGTGAAAATGTTAGCTTTCTAGCTATCGCTATTTATGAGATACAGCCTGGTGACAGACAGACGGGCGGACGGACAGACAGACAGCGGAGGATTAGTTATCCGTAGGGTCCGTTTTTATCTATTAGGTACGAAACTCCCTAAAAGATAGAAGGTGACAATTCATCCGCAAATGTATCTTATCCGCAGATTAAATGTCACTCGTTAAAAACAGTAGTGGTCGACTCATCCGATGTTTTGTTGTTATTCGGAGCAGTCGCCACCTAGGTAAATTACTAGTGGTCCTTTCATCCAAAGTTGAGCAACACCTATATCATACCTATCCAAGATGGCGGCTGCATGAAGCTGTCAACTTTTTCGTCATGGGTGTCGTTTTCATGGTTCTTGAGGGTGTTGAATCTGATAGAGGTGTCAAAATGTAAATCCAAGATGGCGGCTGCATGAAGTTGTCAACTTTTTTGTCATGGGAGTCGTTTTTATGGTTCATGAGGGTGCTGAATCCGATAGTGGTGTCAAAATGTAAATCCAAGGTGGCGGCTGCATGAAGTTGACGACTTTTTCGTCATGGGTGTCGTTTTTGATATTAGCGTGCACAAACACACAGACAAATAGACATTTTTCCGGGATAAAAAGTACCCAGTGTTGTGCGCCAAAGGTTAAAGTATAATCATACCAAGTTTCATTGTAATCGGACCAGTAGTTTTTATGTGATGCTTGAACAAACAGACAGACAGACAGACAAAAAATTGCATTTCAATTCTAATCACATATTTGTGTTCGGTATCGATCTTATAACATCCCATGGTATTTACATTTTCAATATTTTGAATGTACAGAATTTACACTTCTACAGATTTATTATAAGTATAGACTAGCTGACCCGGCAAACTTCGTATTGGCTCAGAATGAAATAATCTGTCAAAGGTTTGATAGATACGGACTTTTTGTATAGGAAACTGAAATTGTATTTTTTACAATTCCTCTTCAATTTCTTCATATTTTCTTACCTTTTAAACCTTCCATGGACTTCCAAAAATCATTCAACACCAAAATTAGCCAAATTGGTCCAGCCATTGTCGAGTTTTAACGAGACTAACTAACAGCGATTGATTTTGATATATTATATATAGATTATGTAAAAAAAAATATGAAAAATGAACGAAAGTTTAATTAGTGGAATACAATACAAAGAATGAAAGTTCGAAAAAACGAACAACGTGCTTCTTTATTCACAAAGAAATAAGAACTAGAAACTTTAAGTTGCAGATAGCAATAAAGTCGTTAAAATTGTATATTTAACTAGCTTTGTAGAACAGCATACTGAAAGTTCTCGTTATCTTTGAGAAATTAGATGAGATTTTAAAAAGTTATTTGATGTTGATGTCTTTAGAATGTATTGGAAATTTAATCATAATTCTTAGGTTCTTGGTAGAGTATATATCGGAAAACTGGATCCGTTTGGATTCGTACGTCTGTGCGTGCTGTCTGACTGTTTGTAGGTTTTGTACTAGGGCCGATTAAATAGTACATATAAAAATTAGTGATCCAAGGAAATACGTATACTAGCCCGAACGTTAATGGTTATTTATAGCTATGTCTATAGTTTGTTAATTATTCTTCTACTAAGAAAAATGTACCTACTTTTATGTTGTGGGAAGAAAATATATATTTTTTTATTATTCACCCTACCTATGTCCCTACGGTCTTGATAGTACGACTTGATCAAATTTTCAGATTGGTCCAATTCAAATTAGAAGCATGCTGGACTCCAGAATGTTGTACAATGTACATACAACGTAATAGGCAAGACGAAGTATCTACTTATTATTTGATGAAAACAGGCGTAATTTCAGGTTATTTAATATGTTCTATTTCATTATCACAGGTTGCATATGTAATATTTCGTCATCACAATGTGGTTAATGTGATTATAGCGGTGCTTCATACATTATGCAGCTGTCCCCACGAACACACAACACACTCTTTGATTAATGCTTCTAGTCACGATACTTGAATCGAATGCAATTATCAAATCAATTGTTTTATATCGATTCATATAAGGCTGCAGTTACGATTTTATATAGGCACGTTTTACTTGTTTTTTTTTTTAATGAAAACACTTTAATATTTTTTTTACACCTTCATTTTGCAAATCTATACTTATAATAAATCTGTAGAAGTGTAAATTCTGTACATTAAAAATATTGAAAAAATAAAAACCAGGGGATGTTATTAGATCGATACCGAACACAAATATGTGATTAGAATTTTTTTGTCTGTCTGTTTGTTCAAGCATCTCACAAAATCTACGGGTCCTATTACGCTGAAACTTGGTATACTTTAACCTTTGGCGCACAACACTGGGTACATTTTATCCCGGAAAAATGTCTGTTTGTCTGTGTGTTTGTGCACGATAATATCAGAAACGGCTTACTCGATTTGCGGTTTTCACTAATATATTGTGGTAAGTTTCACTTAACATTTAGTGTTTGTTTCATGTGAATCAGTTCAGAAATAAAAAAGTTATGTCAATTTAAAGAATCGTATCGAATATTTTTAGGCTATTCTGTATCTTAGTTCTATCTTTTAGAGAGTTTCGTACCTAATAGGTAAAAACGGACCCTACAGATAACTAATCCTCCGCTGTCTGTCTATCTGTCCGTCCGTCAGTCTCTCTGTCACCAGGCTGTATCTCATCAATAGTGATAGCTAGAAAGCTAACATTTTCACAAATTATGTATATTTCTGTTACCGGTATAATGTAGACGCTTAAATTTTTCACAGAATTTTTAGGTCTTATGTTGTATTGTAGCTTCCATAATAAATCTATAAACGTACAAATAAATAAAATTGGAGTGTCTGTTTGTAATATAAAAATAACCGCTTTTTACTAAACGCATATGTATGTACACGGTACATATACCAAAACAATATTTTTTACAATTTTTGTCTGTCTGTCTGTTTGGCGGGAACGGCTTGACCGATTTTGACGGAATTTTCACTGGCAGATAGCTAATGTGATAAGGAGTAACTTAAGCTACTTTCATCTCCATACATCCATACATACACCTACATACAAATAAGTAGAATTGGAGTGTATCCGATTTTGACGGGACTTTCACTGGCAGACAGCTGATGTGATAAGGAGTAACTTGAGCTACTTTTATCTCCATACAACCATACATACATACATAACTACATACAAATACATAGAATTTGAGTGTCTCCGATTTTGACGGGACTTTCACTGGCAGATAGCTGATGTAATAAGGAGTATCTCACGCTACTTTTATACTAGCTACGCCCACGACTACGTCCGGGTAGATACTGAACAATCATATTTTTTCTCACGTAGACGAAGTCGCGGGCACAGCTAGTATTAAATAAAACTTATTTTTTTATAAATTCTATCCAATGATTCCGTCGCTTTTTACCCTCACCTATTTCATCTGACAGTATTTATTTGTTTAAAGAAAACTATAAGGCAATTCGGGCCGAGTACATACCTCTGTGATATGCCGCGGGAAATATGTAAAGAAATAACCTAAAATCGTATAATTTTTTCTGTATGATTTCATAAAAAATATAGTGTTTGTAAAAGATTTAAGGCCAAGCAACAAGCATGCAACTGACATCAACTTTTTTTATAAATATGGTAGGAGGAACTGTATCAAAAGC
This sequence comes from Macrosoma leucophasiata, assembly GCA_036365455.1. Lineage (NCBI taxonomy): Eukaryota > Metazoa > Arthropoda > Insecta > Lepidoptera > Hedylidae > Macrosoma > Macrosoma leucophasiata. The sequence goes on along the minus strand of JAWQUS010000024.1, from coordinate 21,955,085 downwards.
TTTTGTGTAGTCTCGGGATACATTAATACACTTCTGGACGTCCCCATAGACTCACAGTGGTCTACTTGACTAATGGTTCGAGTCACGATGTTGCAATCAAATGTGATTGTCAAACAGATTGTTTAATATCGATTTGTATCATCAACATCGCATTTATATGGTTTTTATTGATGTAAGATATCGAGAATGTTTCATAGGTATTTTCAAACAGCCTCATTGGAATTGGAACTTATTGGTGTTTGCGATCCTTTTTTTTAAAACTGGGATGGACTACTTTAATAAATAAAAAAAAGCTCAACCAATCATAACGTTAATGGTCGTCTTTGATTCGTGTTTTTCTACTGGTAGTAGAGCTCTAGTAACTTAGCTCTCGGGCGTAGACACCACTGCATCACGTAACCTATTTGTCGCTAAATGGCAGTGTTCGACGCTATCATGTTCCGGCCAGGTGGTAATGGTAACTTAGGCCTCTGTAATATCCGACACAGAGTCACAACAACTAAAATCTCGGGAGATGCGAAGCATGTACATTTAAATCTCTAGTTTTTATTATATTTAGAGAACACATTGATGGTAAGTGAATAGCCTATAAATATATAGGCTATTCACTTACCATCAATGTGAACTATGCACTGCATTGCCACTAAGTGACATAAAAAATGTGACATTTCTAAATTATTGTTTTAATTTATTGTATCGAGAGTACACTTTAATTGTATGCGTACTTTAATTATAAACGAATACGCAGATAAAAGCTAGTCTCCCGGCTCTGATTAATGGTTCGAGTCACGATACTTCAATTGAATGCAATTATCAAACCGATTGTTCCGTATCGATTCGTGTGGGGCTGGCGCCTTTTCCGAATTATATTCAAAGAACTATGCGATTTTACCAAAACAAGCAAATATACCGTTTATTACCGCCGCATAAAGTATTTATGTGCACTTGCGGCGTTACACCTGATTGTACACGCTGCCGCTTCGGGTTGGTATGAACATTAATCTTGTAGGAGTACAGTTAATATTACCTCAGTGACCGATCTCTGCTCAGATGAAGATGGAAAGAAAATTGTTTTTTTAGATATGAGACATAGTATTTTGCTTGAGACTCAATAGTTATTTATTAGGTAGCTCAAATGATAGCAACTGCAGTGAAATGTTGAACTACCTTACAAAGGTAAACCTTTTGAGTCATCACATGACGCCAGCTGCAAAATGTCCACTGCTGGACATAGCCTTCCCCAAAGACGCCTACAACAATAGTGTGCGTTATCAGGGGAGAATCTATACTAATATTATAAAGCTGAAGAGTTTGTTTGTTTGCTTGAACGCGCTAATCTCACGAACTACTGGTCCGATTTGAAAAGTTTTTTCAATGTTAGATAGCCCATTTATTGAGAAAGCATATATATCATCACGCTATGACTAAATGGAGAGGAGCAGCGCGGGCGAAGCCGGGGCGGGCCGCTAGTATGCTATAATTGCCACGCTTGGCAGGCGGTATTTACCATCTCCTATTGGAATTGATTGACCGCCATTGTTCGGTTAACTGTCAGTCAAGAAGTAGTAGTCAAGTAATGAAGTGTACTGGTGAAGTCAGTCTACTGGTTGTAGAGTTCTAGTGAAGGAGTTCGCGGGCGTAGGTACAGGTACCACCGTATTATCTAATATACTACTTAAATGGTAGTGTCGTGTTCCGGTCAGGTGGTAAGGGTACAGCTCTGTAATTTCCGGCACAGAGGTATAACACCTTAGGCTTCAGGAGTGGTAAAGCATCTGCATTTTGACCTTGTTTTTTTTGTGGGTATCTATAGGCTGCAGTCATCACTTAACATCCATGTGAACTGCAAGGTTGTCACTTTCGTTACATAAAAAAAACATATATTTCGTAATTTATGCTCAGTAATAGCGCGCATGGTCCCGCAGCTGATGTAGATCGACAGCGATCTACTCGGTTAAGCGATACGGCCGCGGTCGGGTGTGTGATGGGTGACCGCTAGTGGCAAATTAAAATGCGCGTTTCCGTGCTTCGGAGGGCACGTTAAGCCGTCCGTCAGTCCCAGTTGCTATCGATAGATAGCAGTTGTTATACCTTGTCGGAGGCCGGGCGGTTTGAAAACATCCAACAGCGGGTTGGCCACTAACCCTTATCTCCACCAACCCACATTGGAGCAGCGTGGTGAAGTAAGCTCCAGGCCTCCTTCCAAGTAGGACTCTCGCCCAGCAGTGGGACGTATCAAGGGTTGCCCTTATTATTATAAAATATGTTAAAGAATAAAAATATAAGCAGAACAGCCAGCTAAATGGTCACGTTGGTGAACCAGAGGGTAATTACGTATTTGTCCACAAAACCGCGGCCGACACAATTACAGTTTGTTAATGCGGTGACACGACATCCATTGTGTTGAGTATTCATTATCATTTGGGGATTATTGTTGGTGTCATTATATGTAAACTTAACTTAACTTAACTGCCTCAGTAGCGTAGTGGTAGCAGGCCACTACTATTACGCTGGAGGTCCTGGGTTCGAAATCCATTATCTCTGCTTCTATTGGGATTTTTCAATTTTCTGGAAGTTTCCCAGTACCCCGGAGTTTGGTAATGTGCCCGGAGATGGCAACAGGCTCGCCACCTGTTACATGGGCCAAAACGTAACCGGCGAGTCGTGGGTGTTTGCATGTATGATTGAATGCATGCATTTACCTCTGCCTTCCCCTTCGGGGATTATAGGCGTGAAGTTACGTCATTATATGTAACTTCATGGCTGTCCCAAAAGCGATAAGCGGAAGCAGTTCTACATTGCCAACAGTTAGGTACGTTACTTGCACCCGATGTGATCTTACTTTGTAAGTTAGACATAGTAACATTTACTGAGGACGTTATATCACTCCCTGGGTGCCAAAAGAACTTTCTAATAGGAAAAAAATGCAAAAAAGCTTTTGTTAGGGAAGAAAACAACTTATTTTAATTTTTCAGTCCAAAACACTTTTTAATCCTCAAATTTAGCCTGACACCTTTTCTGGTGGTAGAGCTCTAGTGACGGAGCTCGCGGGCGTAGGCAGCACCACATTACCTAATATACGCAAGCTAAGGTGGTAATGTGCGCCCTGTAATTCCCGGCTCAGAGGCATAACACCTTAGACCTCAGGAGTAGCGCATCTGCATTTTGACCTTTGGTTTTTTGCCACTTTCATTACATAAAAAAGACACACTCAGCAAATTAAGCGTATTTTATCTACAAAACCACGGCGATTATTTTCTTTTTTTATACCATAATAATATAGTTTCGGAATAAAGTGGCTGTGACATACGAATGAACATACAATAATAGACCTATATTACGAAACGATATGGGTTCCATTTTGCGCCATTTAGCTACGGAATCCTTAATAATTTTGTATGCTTAATTTTGACGCGTCAAAAACATCATTAATTGTAATATCCATCTTTCTTTTCAGGTCATATTTGGAAGAAAGACAAAAAAGGTGAGTCACAAAGCTACAAGGTTTCACCCCTGGATTACCCAGTTATGTCCTTTAAGGCTCCTGTAATAGCGGTCGAGGCTACTGACTTTAATGGGACACATTTCCCGTGGGCTATGGGGTAAGTACAGACGTATTTTATAAGCTTAGATACAGTACGCAGCAATATATTGTACATCAACCTTATGAGAGAGACTTCGGATAATATCGGCTCTGTAGAGCGTTATCTCTGTCGCACACAACCTATGTGACGCTTGTCGAGAATTTTGGTTACTGTGGTTAAAATTAAGTAAGTTAAAGTCATATTTCTGGGAAACTTAGAATAATATTGTGCTATTTTAAGTGCAGATTTGTCTATTAGGATAATGATTACAAATATTGAGTCAAAATGCAGATGCGTTACCACTCCTGAGGCCTAAGGTGTTATGCCTCTGTGCCGGAAATTACAGGGCCGTACATTACCACCTAACCGGAACACGATAGTGCTGAACACTACCATTTAGCGGCAAGTATATTAGGTAATGCGGTGTTGCCTACGCCCGCATGCTTCGTCACTGGAGCTCTACCACCACTAAAAAACCCTTAAGTATGGTGTTTAGCTTGTAAGTGAAGATAACTATATATTTAACGATATATTTTAAAATGTATTTAAGTAGGTATGAAGGTACATAAAATTAAATATACGTATTTTATTATAAATATATAAGTAATTATAATATTGAGATATATTAGATAGCGTAATTGTTATTAGTTTTATGTTATTCCTTTAATTTGTACACCCCGTCTTTTTGTTGTTGATTTAGATCTCTCTAGTTTTAGGTTGCCTGGAAGAGATCACTTTAAGTGATAAGGCCGCCTATTGTGCATATTTTTAGTTTTGTCTTGTTTATTATTTGTCCTAAAGTATACAATAAAGAGTATTTATTATTTATAATTATTATTATTATAACCTATAGACAGCTGTATTTATTTACTATCATATGAACTGTATACTTACTTGCCACATTCATTATACATATTAAAAAAGCTAAATGCTTAGACTAGTCACCATTTTAAAACCGGCAGCAATGGTAAATTTAAATAATACAATCAGTGAGGATGAGGACGATCGTAAATCGATCGGCGAAGGTATCCCGCTGTCGTCACGCAAGTCACATGTGTGCACAACACTGGGGTGAGTATTCAGTATGTATTTATTTGGGACAAAATAAAAAAATGTCGGCCGGCCAATTGCAAGTCGGAGTTCGGAATTCGGACTTAAATACATAAATACATTTATTAGTGCATGCGTAATAGTATGCTTACCCATAAATACATTTTTAAGTCGTATACAATAGTTACGTGGCTTATTGACATGCTCCGGGCACTTCACCGGAGTTTAGTGCGTCACATTAAGAATCTTTTTGAACAGAAAAACCCTATCTACACTTATAGGCCACGGGCCTGAAGTGTTACATACAGTCTGCTAGCAGGGCACATAAGTAGATTTTTGCCATTTATTTCCTTTTTTGCTAAAATGTCCTTATATAGACTGCAGTTTTCATCTACCATAAATGTGAACCGTATACTTTGAAATATAAATATTTGGTTTTATTAAATTAACTCGCAGATTGTAATACGCAAATAATTTTATAGTGTATAAAAACTTTAAATGTAATAATATATGGTATTGATTTTTGTAGTTAGAAATCACAACTTATTTTAGATTAAAATAAACGTAAATTAAAACAACCCCAAATTAAAAAAAGAAAAGTTTTTAATACTGCAGGCTATTGCAGTAACATAAACGAAACAGAATAAAAACAGTCCAAACATTTCAGACAAGATGCTCACCCCAATGCACTGTATACTGTGCACCGCAAACGTCCTGCGCGTGCGCCTAAACAAATTACCCGTCGCCATCTTGAATTATCTTCACGTATCGCTGCCGGCGCCGTGGGTGGGCACAATATCTGCACTTCGCAACAATGTTGATTGTTCATCAAAGAATTTAAAACCTTATCGTTGTGAATACAAGGTGCATTTAATCTAGAATTGGGATATGGTAATTGTTTTAAAATATTTGAATTACAAAGTGGTTAATGCAAACATTATTTCATTGCTTCTTTACATGAGTAACAACTTAACATGGACGCTCCGCCTAAATTCCATACAAACGCTTAATTTGGTCTCTATTACACAGACATCAATCAGTGACGTGTATTTACACGTGCACCTGTGTGCGTAGCACGTAGAGAATATCAAACGTCGCCCATAAGAGGGGAGGAGGTTGGGTGAGGCGGGAAATCGGGCGGGACGTCAAAGTGTCCATTCTAGGTATATGTAGTATTATTACATATTCTCTGACATGGTGCAAAGAATTCAATCCACATCATTCTTCGTAGAGTGGACCATACTCAGTTCTAGTGTTCCGTTTATTGGTGGTAAAGCTCCAGTAAATATATTTTTTTTATGTTACGAAGGTGACGAACCTGCAGCCTATAGCCACCTAGACAAAAACCAGAGATCAAAATGCATATGCGTTGTTTGCATGCGTAAGTCATTAAGAGGCCATACAATACTACCTATCTGGAAAACGATAGTGGAGGACATTGCCATTTGTAGGCAGATAGATTAGGTAATGCGGTGGCTCTAACACTGAAACTCTACCACCAGTTTTATAGAACTGCCCTTATGAATGATTTTTTCGATGGCTTCTGGAACCAAACTCAACAAAGGTAGGTACTTATTTTTTTAATGGAGAAAGTTTCACATGTAGTTCACAATGCTTGTTTACAACCATCATAACAAAATAAACTTATTCTTATGTGACAAAGAAAAGAATTGATTAGTACCTAATAACTTATCACAGAGACATATCAACTAAGGTTCAGAAATTTTGAAATGCAGTCATCACCTAACATCAATAATAAAATAATAAAATTCATTTATTTGCTACAAAAATCACAAATATAACAATATGCATCTGCGTCTGAAGCTAACGTGAACTGCATGCTTGTTTGCCACCTTCATTTCATTAAAAAAATCTATTAACACATTCAATACTACAGAATACAGTATTTCATTCGGACACAATCTACCAAAGTGTTCTATTTAATTTTATTACAATTAACTCTAATTTGTAGATATCCTGTGATCACCACATCAATTTGTTATTCAAAATGACTGTATATTTTGTGAGACATTCAGCTTGCGATGGACAAATAAGATGTCGTCTTGAATCGATAAAAATACACCTTCGATAAATTAAGCAAGGTTAATAGTGATGTGAAATATTTTTAAAATAACGATTTTATATTGTCTCTGTAATAAATAAATAAACATAGCGTGTGTTCCGATCGATTATAATAATAAACAACAATGAAATTTTTTTTTTCCAAAAATACTAGGTCGTGATGTTGAATCTTTAGAAGCATGCTGTTGGTTATCTATACAAATAAATAAAATTGGAGTGTCTGTTTGTAATATTAAAATAACCGCTTTTTACTAAATGCATATGTAAACACGGTAAATAAACCAAAAAGAAAAAAATCTGTCTGTCTGTTTGTTGGGGCTAATCTCGGGAACAGCTGGACCTATTTCGACAGGACTGTCACTGACATATAGCTTATGTAATAAGGAGTAATTGATTAAAAAAGTATGGTGAGTATAGTTTTTATATACAATTTTGTTTGTAATAATTTGCTCATCTTATTAGATTATGTTTATATTAAAGTTGAGCCTTATGTTATCTAACTTAGTAAATAGACGTTTAATGATCATAAAAACGGGTCACTGATTAATTCACGCTGAGTTAAACTCTGAGTTAAAAACTAAGTTACATTTTGTGGTAAAAATTATCTAGAGCCAACGTACATAAATACTATACAGTCGACTCTCAATAATTCGAAACTCGAGGGACTCTTAAAATATTACGAATTATAGTGTTTGAAATATCAAATGGTTCAAAATTTGTGAGAGTAAATAAATAAAACTTCGAATTCTTAAGTGTTGATCAATTATTATTTATTAACTCCTATTCTATAACAATGACAAAAGTTTAGAGGTACATACATTCGTGTACATACATTTATACTTTCTAGGGCTCATGACTAACAGAAAATTTTAATCTGTATAAACAACGAAAGAGTAACTGAATGATTACACAAACCAATTCGTTAGAGTGTGTGTCAAATAGTCAAACTAATCATAACAAAAACAATACACGTTTGATTGAACTTGTCGCAAAATCGTATTTGTACTAACAATCTTTCCGCCTCTTTCTCTCTGCAACTTTGAATTGTCGAATGTTGAACGCCGATGAGTTCGAATTAACGCGTCGTTTTGTTATATTATAGCAATGATTTTTTCGTTTGAATTACCAAGTGTACAAAAATGTATGGATTTAGTTCGAAATATAAAGAGATTTCGTAGGGAACTCGTGATAACTTTGAATTATAGAGAGGTTCGAATTATCGCAGGTTTGAATTAACGAGAGTCGACTGTACATATATACACTTGTTATTTTAATACAGAAATCGTGAGAAAGATTAATTCTTATTATTACTATGATGTTTATAAAACGACAACATATACGGTGCGGTATTTAAAATAATACAAGTTCAAAAATTATCACAAACGATATCGGATTCCGAATCCGCACAAAAAACGGCCGAACGCGAAAGTAATTAAAATAAAGGCGATTAATATATATGAGTTTTTTAAATAAAACGCATCCGTATTATCGGATTGGAGGCTTTGTATTAAACCGGATAACGATAAACGAAGTATCGAGAATATTTTACAAGCTTTACCGCTATAAGTAATTAATTTAAATTAAAAACAATACGTACAAATTAATGGATGATAAATTTTTATGGCACTCTCAGAAATATTATGATTTAATGTGCAATTCTATACGCTTTGAGGACAAATATTTAATATATAATAAAAGTTACATCTTTTTTTGAAATAGTGAGCAAAATAAACACCAGACAAGCAATAATCCAGAGATCGTGAAGTTCTATCAATTTTCAATACACCTTTTTTCACACGACCTAAAACGTTATTATAACGGTTTTTTGTTGTATTACTGCGTCGACTTAGCAAAGGCGCAGTGCAGCAACAGTTTGCTCATCAGGAACACGTACGTCACTAGCGGGATCCTGCATAAGGCTGGAATGATAAGTGATTGTTTGAAACCACTTTTACGGGTATACTTATATTTATAATATAAAGTATAATTAAGATTATCAAGAAATTTAAAGAAATCCCAATCGATACTCGACAGATAAATTCTCATTCACAACACTAGGGAGGTCTCGCTACCTGCGCCCGCGCACTTCACGACGCCATCAAGTCGCCTCGGTCGCACAACTGTCTCCACTTGATGACACTTGACGCCACTTGACGTTTGAAAAAGGAACGTTTACCAATTTATTACGGTTACACATATGTCCCACATGTTATCTTGGCCGTAGACACAGTACAAAGTAGATATTGGATGTTAATTTATAAGTTTTATGTTTAATTTTCTATGCAGTGAATTGTCTACCGCAAAATATTCATTCACTAATGGCTACTGCTGCTATTAGGCGCGCATGGCCCCGCGGCGGGTGTAGATCGATAGCAATCTACTCGGTTAAGCGATACGGGCGCGTTCAGGTCTGTGATGGGTGACCGCTAGTGGCAAATTAAAATGCGCGATTCCGTGGTTCGGAGGGCACGTATCGATAGATAGCAGTCGTTAAGCCTTGTCGGAGGCACACTTGCAGTACTCACATACAATGCATGTGCACAGCTTACTTGTTTATACCCATTATCATTAGGTACTTACAAAAAAAAGTTACATGGCGTTGCATAGTAGAGGTAAAAATATTCTGGTTTCACTTTCACTACTATTCAGTACTACAAAAGGGTTATACCTCACCATTGGCCTAGAGGAATCGAGGGTTAACGATCTCGGGGTCACATAGTGCCTGTACATAAGGGCATATTTTTTTTTAGGTATACATTTATTTCAGCTGTAGTTAATTGACCCCCAATGTGAAATTTATTCTTGTTTGCAGCTAAGTAAAAAAAAGAAAGTAAAAAAAACGTTTAATTTTCCTTCACAAATTTTAGGCTTATAGGTACTTATTGCTAATACAGTACTTGTGCACTTCGATCCTATTTTTGTGAGGGACTGGTGCCTGAAATAGGTTTCTAAATGAAATCTGTGCTACAGGTCGCCAGGCCCCTCCCGCAGACAGTTAAGAAAGTAAATAGAATTAAGCTGGAACTATCTGGAACCTAATTCTGCTAAAAAGGGGAGGAAGCTTACTCGACCACGCTGCTCCAATGCGGGTTGGTGGAGATAAGAGTTAGTGATCCCGCTGTCGGATGTTTTTCAAACCGCCCATAAGGCCTCCGACAAGGTTTAACGACTGCTATCTATCGATAGCAACCGGTACCGACGGCTTAACGTGCCCTCCGAAGCACGTATCGCTTAACCGAGTAGATTGCTCCTGATCTACACCAGCCGAGGGGGCCATGCGCGCTTCCATCTATTCTGCTAACGTAATTAGTGGTAATTAACATTGGATCGCGATTGCATCGCTCCGCTATCTTGCTCTAACATAGTCCTCACGCATTGGTTAGAACGAAACGAAACAAAACGAATAACAACAAGAGGTTTTACACGTTTCTTTTACATAGTAAAAGTGGCAAACAATCTTGCGGTTCACATGAGTGATTAGCAAATTCTGCAGCCTTTAGATATCCACATGAAATCTGGAGGTCTAAATGCAGTTACCACGCCTAAGTTTTTTACTGGAAGTTGAGCTCCAGTGACGGAGCTCGCGGGTGTAGGCACCCCCGTATTACCTAATATACTTGCCGCTAAATGGTGGTGTTCAGCACTATCGTGTTCCGGTCAGGTGGTAATGTACGGCCCTGCCTCTGTGCCGGAAACATACCTTTCCGGAATGTACGGCCCTGCCTCTGTGCCGGAAACATACCTTTCCGGCACAGAGGCAGGGCCGTACATTACCACCTGACCAAGAGGCATAACACCTTAAGCCTCGGGAGTGGTAACGCATCTGCATTTCGACCTTGGTCTTTGTGTGGGTGTCTATAGGCTGCAGTCATCACTTAACATCAATGTGAACTGCATGCTTGTTTGTCACATCCATTAAATTAAAAAAAGACCAAAAATTACGAGGCCCTGTGTTATGGCTTACATAAACATTGTAAATAATAAAATTGCCAAAAAAACATGGGCATTTCTAAGCACTTATCTAAGCAACATAGAAAAAACCCATCCGGGGTTCGAAGAATTTCTTATCTGGCTCCCATGCCCCTTGGGTGTGCATCGATTAGCTGTTTACACAAAAAATACAAACAACCGATAACTTGCCAAATGTTTCATGTCTCCATTTTGACAATGTGGCTATCAGGTACAACGTGGTGTGTGTTTCCCGCCGAGGGTTTCCGCCTTGTAGTGGCGGGGGGCTTAGTATTCGGTGGTTGTCGACACCGGCGAAGCTAAGAGGAACCCAGCGAGGAGCGGCGATTGGCGTGGCTCTGTCCACCACTTAAAACACATTTTGTATTATTATTTTTTTTTTAAAGAAAAACGTCAGTAGCTCAGTTGGAAGAGCGGCTGGACTAGATTACCAGTGGCCGCGTGTTCAAGTCTCACCTGAAGTCAAATTTTGCTTTCTATTTTTTTTTTATATATTTCACTAGCATGTGTTATTGCGAAATAATATTAGAACAAACATTTTGTAATAATTGTAAATACAATTGTTGTTGTAATGTACAATTATTGACTTTGATTGTATTTCGATACACATCTTCGTAAAATTAAATTTAACTTTGCGTGGATATAACATTTTATCAGGTTTCCGAGAACATGCAGTTACTCACTACCATTTGTTTTTCTTAATGAGCATGATGACTCAATGATTGATTAAGGAATGAAAACACGGGTTTTATGTAGCATGTTTATTATAATGTGCGATTTGATTCATAGCGGTCGTAAATATGCAAACATTTGGGCGGTATTTGTTGTTTTATTAGCATTACGAATTATCATAATTTCGTCTTTGTTTCGTAATACAATTGGTACATACACCCACTATCTTCACATTTGAGTTGTATAACCTGTTAGTTAGAAGTTGTGTAGGAAAATTGGTGGTAAAGGTTCAGTGACTGACCTCTCCTTAGGATCTCTCTCTTTTTATGCGTCTGTGTTGGATATTACCAGGCCGTACATTACCACTGAATCGGAACACGGTAGTGATTTATTTAGTGACAGGTAGGTCACATAATACTGTTTCTAATCTATATACTGTGACTGTAGTGTCCGTTGGCATCGAGTCGGACGTCATCACTGGAACTGTTCCAGCATCAATCCGCATATTTGTTTACTTTATAGATATTAAAACAATAAGCCTAAAATCTTTGAATAAACAAGCACATTTCGAAAATTAAATTAATAGATAAATTCACTGGTGGTAGAGCTCTAGTGACGGAGCTCGCGGGAGTAAGCACCACCGCATTACCTAATATACTTGCCGCTAAACGGTAATGTTCAGCACTATCTAAGCTTAGCTAAGATAAGCAATGTTTAATGGTCAGGTGGTAATGTACGGCCCTGTAATTTCCGGCACAGAGGCATAACACCTTTGACCTCAGGAGTGGTAACGCATATGCATTTTGACCTTGGTCTTTGTGTGGGTGTTTATAGGCTGCAGTCATCACTTAACATCAATGTAAACTGCATGCAAATACAATAACACCACTTCCATTACACTTACACTCACAGCCCCAAACTAGGTATAAACCTGTGTCGTGGGTACCGTTATCCACGCACAACTCCCAGACCAGAAGCAAATATCTGTAGGCCATACAAATATCTGTCCCGGTGCGGGGATCGAACGACACTTCAAATCAAACAGTCGGCTCACACCGCTGGACTAACCGGGTCGTCAAAATACTAAAAGAAAACTCCTATATAAAATCTAACCTAACCTAACCTTGGTTCACTGTTCCCCGTCTACCAATAACTTATCTCACAAACCTGGTTCCGAATCGTTAGCCAAGGACGTTTGAAAGGAGCGACAAATCAAGGAAGGCAAAGGGCTCTTGATTCGACAATAAATTGCGAATCCGTCCTTAATATAAACAGCCCTCCCTTTACTTGTATAATGGAGGGCAATGAAGTGTTCCTGAAATCTTCGAACTGATTTTTTCTTGTCCGTCCTTCGTCTGTGGTTGTATAGATCAAATATAGTATTAGGGTTCGTTATTACTCGTGTTTGTATAATAATTAAAGTCAATGAATCGTTTTAATTTTGGTTTTTAATAGTAATTAAATTATTTTTTTAATACGCTTCCACTCACAGCCCCACAGTAGGTATAAACCTGTGCCGTTGTACACATACAACACATACACAATCACCCAAACCCGAAACAAATATCTGTAGGTCATACAAATATTTGTCCCGGTGCGGGGATCGAACCCGCGACCCTTTGAATCGAACGGTCATCTCACACCGCCGGACTAACCGGGTCGTCTAAATGAATTATAATTGGTAGCTGAAAGTCAATCAACATGGTTATTTGTCAATTTCAAAGTGGCGGTTAAGGCGGTCTTGTGATTGAAATTGACGTCAAATAAAAGGGAGGGGGGGGCAAATATTTGAAAAATTGATGGTAATAATGTTGGTCGATAGGACAATAGCGGTCAAACCGCAATGGGACGGTAGTAAGTGCAATAACGCATGATAGGCAGCAGTGTTCTAACCAGAACATAAAAAAAATCTAACATTTACCCATCAAATCCACCCCATATTCGACACCGTCCTTACGATCAATGAAGAGGTCCTGAAATCATGCTCTGGGTTTTTTTGCCGTGTTCAGTTCTTAACGAGCCGGGCTGACCCGCGCTGGGTAAAATTAACAATCAATCAAGTCGAGCACCGCCTTAAGTGCGGGCTCGTTTCCATTGGCGGACACGGCACGAGATTCATTTTATGAGTGGCAAACCAGCATACAGTTTACATTGATGGTAAGTAATAAATAATATTGTAGCCTATAAACATCTACACGAAACTAGAGATTTTAATGTAGATGCGTTGCTACTCCTGAGGGGTATTATGCCTCTGTCTGCCGAAAATTACAGGGCCGTACATTACCAAATGACCGAAACACGATAGTGCTGAACACTGGTAGTGATAGTTAGTTGCAAGTTGATTAGGTAATGCGGTGGTGTCTACGCCCTCGAGCTCCGTCACCGAGCTCTATTACCAGTAAATTATAATTTTAGGTGGTTAGCAATTTATTGCAATTACCACATTGCACGTGACCAAACTCTGAGAGTTACGCTGGCAATCATTTTTGCCGGGTCTTTATGAGAATTTGCTACGGAAAAAATTGTCAATCTATCAAGTCGAGTGCCACCATAATTGTGGAGACGAGATTAAAAAATAGCGCTCATAAAAATACATTTAATTCAAACACATCGCACACCGATGTTGGGACTCGCTATTTTTGTTTTTATTTTTGAAAGGCAATGGCTTTGACATTTATTATTTGACAGATCGAGGTTTTCCGAGTCAACTAAAAATAATGTAGCAATTCCTATGTACCAACAGAAAAAAAAAACCGACTTTTTTATTTTTAAGGTCGGTTATAAGTTGGGTCTCTCTTTTTTTGAGTCCATCCAAAATAAACATAAAAATACAAATATCGGCAGGCACATAGGAATAGATTAAAAATTAATGAAATTAAATCCCTAAGCAAATGGAACCGAGCACCTTTATAACTGCAGCTGCTCAGTCGCTTCCAATTTGCCGAAATTCACAGAGAGCCTCCAGCTCGCTGGATTTAGTTAAACGTCAAATATTGCTGTAAATACTATTGGACATTATTAATGTATTGTGAAGAGGAAGATTATTTATGGTATAACGGCTTTGTACTATTTTCTCTAATTTCATTGATAACAACCTGATTACTGACATTTTTTTTTCTTATAAAAAAAATATAACAATATCTGTGTGGTAAATTTAACTTAATCCATTTGAAACAATAAACAAAATTTCATCAAAATCGGTAAAGCCGTGATGTGGCATAACTTGTTTATTACGTAAATGATACCTTGTGTTTGAGCTCACGGGCGGGCTCGCGTAATATAAGGATTTAAATGGATTTGAATGAGTCCTATATCACTTGCTCGGCGACCCAGGTGATGAAACTGGACACTGGTAAATAATCTCTTTTAGTATTTTTAGTTCCATAATAAGATGGATATTGCTACGGAGACGCACTTTGAGCAATACACTATAATACACTATAACTGCTTAGATTCCGAGCCTTACAATACCAATGCATTAAGCAATAACAAACCGAAACTCAATTAGTCCAGCTACCGCATATTCCCCATGTATTTTAATTTTTACTTATCCAGTGAGCCGTAAACATAGTAATAAAATAAACTGTACAATTTAAGTACGCTCGAATGCCCCGCGCGGCAACATCGCCGAGCAAATGGGAAATTGCGAAAACATCCCAGTAAGTTTTTGTATGTTTTTGAATTCCACTTTGCATTTGTTCTCTGCACCTTTAAATGGTATAAGGATGACGTGCATTCGATAAAATATAAAGAGTTGATATAAAGCATACCTACAATAACGATAAAGCAGACACTCTTTTTGAAATTGAGTGATGCATGCCACTTACTTTTTTAATGTGGATCCTGACCAACAAGCATGGGCCAAATCAGCTAATGTAATTATTATGAATCATAATTGTTATCGGATCGCAAACGAATCGCTTTGCTGTCTTGCTGTAACAGTTGCGAGCCAATGACAATTACGACTAAAAACTTTAGAAGAATTAGAACCCAGTTCTTATGTTATGAGTGACGACTATAGACGAGCCTGTAGAGATCAACACAAAAACCTGAGGTCAATACGTAGACGCGTAGCCAGTTGCCACCCCTGAGGCTAAGTTAGTTTGCATGTGTGGTAGTTATTTTCGGGCCAAAGGTATATTACTAACGTGGTTTATTGAGGAATTTCCGTTTGCACAGGCGAAGATCCCGAAAGCATCGCGGTAATTCAACTCTAGGGCTATCTCGCTCTTTACGTCGATCCTAACAGTATAGTGTTTGTCCCGAGTTGAGTCCAAGGGCATTCTGTCCGGCGGCTTTCGGACAGGCATTGTTACGTAGTTTTCCGCAAACTTCTAAAACACATTCAAAAGGCTTCCTGTGCAGATTTAGTCTTGAGAAGACAACATCTTTCTATAATATAACTTTTCTTAAGAGTTCAAGGACCTGACTATACATGTATTGACTTTAAATATCATAAAAACAGACGTATCATTGAAAAGTGTGAAGCCTTATAGAATCAGTTCATATTGCCAACCCTGAAGAAACTTAAACAAACTGTAGCTCGAACATAGCATAATATTTTACAATAAGTGCATATGAAAAGAACAAAATATCCTATAAAAATATTCCAATCAACCAAAACACATTGCTTTCCATTTTATATCAACATTTATGTAAATTTAACGTTGTCATTTAGACGAATGTCGTAAAAAATTAAATAAACATCCATTGGTGTTGCCAGCGAACAAAAGTGTAGGTGATAAAGTCTTCTAATATTGTCCGGCGAGGTGTTTGCATATTCTTTATTTTCAATTTATAAGCAAAGCCCTGCACGACTCGCAACGGGACTGCCACGATGTTTGGTACAAGTTATAGACGTTCATTGACAGACTCGTCATAGTGTCATAATACTTAACAATCACTTGTACTTATCTAGATTTAAAACTGTTTGTTTTCCTAATAAAAATAAAAATGGAAACCTATTTAAGTACGTTCACGCCTGTACTTCTCGAGGCAGAGATTAGAAAAAATAGTTTCTGAATTCGATACTCCAAGACTCAAAGTTAATAAATTGGGTATTAACTGTACGAGTATATCCTCAGTGGTACGCTTAGAATTCGAGGTATGCCAGAATAATATCTAAAAAATTAATCGTAAGTTTATCACTGATAAATAGCGTACCTGAAGCTCTGCTTTAAGATTCTTTTAAGTATAACACAAACGATAAATCCTGATATACAAGGACTTGAGCACATTAATAATTATTTTGTATACCGGATTAAATATCTAAGAAAATTCTACGGTGAAGATGCTGCTACACACCGAATATTGTGTGAAGAACATAAGATTTTATAATACTGTGTAATATTTTGGTACAATATAATAATATTAAATTAAGTGCATTTTTGCAACACACATCTCTAACGGTTATAGTTAATATATATTATAATAAAACTGTAAAAGTGTAAATTCTGTACATTAAAAATATTGAGCTCCAGTGACGGAGCTCGCGGGCGTAGGCACCACCGCATTACCTAATATACTTGCCGCTAAATGGTAGTGTTCAGCACTATCGTGTTCCGGTCAGGTGGTAATGTACGGTCCTGTAATTTCCGGCACAGAGGCATAATACCCTTAGGCCTCAGGAGTGGTAACGCATCTGCATTTTGACCTTGGTCTTTGTGTGGGTGTCTATAGGCTGCAGTCATCACTTAACATCAATGTGAACTGCATGCTTGTTAGCCACTTCCATTACATAAAAAAAAAATAAAAAAAAAATGAAAAAATAAATACCAGGGGATGTTACTAGATCGATACCGAACCCAAATATGTGATTAGAAAAAAAATTGTCTGTCTGTCTATCTGTCTGTCTGTCTGTCTGTCTGTCTGTCTGTCTGTTTGTTCAAGCATCACCAAAAAACTATCGGTCCGATTACAATGAAACTTGGTATGATTATATTTTAATCTTTGGCGCACAACACCGGGTACTTTTTATCCCGGCAAAATGTATGTTTGTTCAGAAACGGCTTATTTGATCTGCAATTTTCATTAATATATTGTGGTAAGTTTCAATTCGTATTTAGTGTTAGTTTTATGTGAATCGGTTCAGAAATAAAAGTTATGTCAATTTAAAGAATCGTATCAAAATTCTTTAAGCTTTTCTGTATCTTAGTTCTATTTTTTAGCGGGTTTCGTACCAAAAGGGTATAAACGGACCCTTCGGATTACTAATCCACCGCTGTCTGTCTGTCTGTCTGTCCGTCTGTCTGTCACCAGGCTGTATCTCTTACATACTGTACATTTTATATTACACATTTTATATTACATTTTACATTATAAGGGCAAAATTAATTACTAAAAATAAGAAAATGAAAATGTTATGGGGGCATACAATAAAGATGTTTTTTTTTGTATTTTTTTTGCTCGTTAATAACCGCAACAAGTGAGGTTTTAAATTTTCACAGAATTATTAGGTCTTATGTTGTAGGTATATTACCTTCCATAATAAATCTATACATCTATACAAATAAATAAAATCGGAGTGTCTGTTTGTAATATTAAAATAACCGCTTTTTACTAAATGCATATGTATGTATACACGGTACAAATACCAAAACAGCATTTTTTACAATTTTTGTCTGTGTGTCTGTCTGTTTGGCGGAGCTAATCTTGGGAACGGCTGGACCGATTTTAATTTTTACTGGCAGATAGCTGATGTGATCATACATCCATACATACGTACATACGTATACCTACATACAAATAAATAGAATTTGTGTGTCTCCGATTTTGACGGGACTTTCACTGGCAGATAGCTGATGTAATAAGGAGTAACTTAGGCTACTTTTATACTAGGTGCGCCCACGACTTCGTCCGGGTAGATACTGAACAATCACATTTTTTCTCACTTGGACGAAGTCGCGGGCACAACTAGTAGTTAATATATGGTTGAAAAGTTCATATAAAGATAAATGCGAGGAATGATAATTTTTCATTTTACAACGCTCCGCTTACACTTTGTCCCATCCATTAATATATTGTTGCCATCTTTTCTTCGTATTCTGCGACACCGTATCGGACCATAAACTGCCATACAAAATACTACACGATACCCGATAACAACTTTACGTTTGCTGTATCGAAACCAATTATTATTCGATTTTACCCTTTACGCGTTGACTTTAGAGACGAATTAGATTTTTGGCGCTTATTAAAATTGGTTTCGCGAGCGTGAAATGAATATTGAAATTTAGTCTTTATTTTCTTGGTCATAATTTATAGTGTGTTACACGATACTTGTTCTCGGTGTGACTGTGACACTCGGTATGGAGAGATCAGGTTCTCATATTTGTTTATGGGATGTCTGTGGGTCGTACGCGCGGTGCTCGGTAGGGGGCGTAGCTTTATCGTGTTCAGATTTCTTTGTTGGCGTCGTTCGAAAATATTATTCATGCTATAATAAAAGCGAATGTTAAGGTATAAAATGTGAAACAATATTCTTATGGAAAATGTTTTTATCGCTGGAGCTGAACCTTTTATGATAGGGATTCGATGTGGCTGTGTGACTAAAATGAATTTAGTGGTGGTAGAGCTCCAGTGACGGAGCTCGCGAGCGTAGGCACCACTGCATTACCTAATATACTTGCCGTTAAATGGTAGTGTTCAGCACTATCATGTTCCGGTCAGGTGGTAATGTACGTCCCTGTAATTTCCGGCACAGAGGCATAACACCTTAGACCTCAGGAGTGGTAACGCATCTGCATTTTGACCTAGTCTGGTCTTTGATTAAGTAAATTAAAAAATAAAAAAAATTTTTTAGTCTATAGGCTGCAGTCATCACTTATCATCAATGTCAACTGCATGCTTGTTTGCCACTTCCAAAACAAAATAAAAAGCCCGTCGAAAAAGTTCTATATATTCACTTCCAGTACATAACCCAATAAACTAACTGAAAGAAAGAGAATAAGGAGTGAATTTTGCTCCTGACTAGCGTAGAGGAACAATAGTTGGGTGGAGGCGGTTCCCGGAAATGAGTGGAGCTGTGTAGTGAACATCACTGCCGGCGATATATCCGCTTACAGTTTACCGCTACGAGGCTTATGTTTGCTGAATTAGCTTTGCTGAGAAACGCTGAATTCTTAAGAAAAACTACGTTTGCAGAAAATCTTTTATCTCTTTCGTAGCTCACATCGTACATATTCTTTGGGACGAAGTTATTTATTTTAAGCATAGAACGTCAAATATCTCAACTCATACATACCGCCAATGCTTTCTTGACAGAATTGGTATGCAGAAGAGGAATACCCACCGAAGAAATGATACGAGTAATTTCTAAAAATCTGTATCTCGTAAACTGTAGTTAGAGCTTTAGAAAATAAAGAAAAATGGGAAAGAAAATTCGACTTCGGGCAGGAATCGAACTTGCGACCTCAGGATAACCATTCCAGCCGCTTTACCACTAAGCTACCGAAAGGAGATGTTGCAAAAATGTATGGGCCTCCGCCCATGTATTGTACACAATATCATTAAACAGCCAAAATCAATATAAAAACGTTTATTACTGCATATTTTCACTTACTTAGCTTTGTTTGCAGTTACAAAACATTATTTGCAGTTAGAATTGCTCTCAAAGAACTCAAAACCAACATGGCGAATATGGCGGGCGATGTCATTTTGACATTTTCATTTTTTAAATTGTTTTTTTATTATATAGTACTTGGAGAAAAAAGTAATATTTTCTAAATACTATCGAAATCGATTGATCCTAAGCGTCGGCTGTATCGTAGCCATGTTGAACATAGTTGAAAATGATAAAATCGTTTGAATTAAATGTGGTTGTAACTCTAAAACATATTCTTGAATAAATTAATTGTATTTTTTTCGGATTCTTCTTTAGTTTACCCAATTTTTGAAGACTTGTACGAACCAGAGCCGAGCTCGCAACATCTCCTTTGACGTATCGGTGTGTCCCACATCGACGTCAAATTTTGCCGACGAACGAAATCCATTGATAACAGTAAATATGTAATAGCTAGTTTTATACAACCGATATGATAGACTTTGCAATTTATACAATATCGTTAAGATAATTGCCGTTTATATATTAAATCGTTAAATTAATTAATAAGATAAGTGCCCTTAATAATTGTTATATTATATTTTTCGCTGTAACACATGCGGATGAACTTTGGAAAATAAAAAAATGGAAAAGAAAAAGTGGTAGAACTCCAGTGACGGAGCTTGTACCACCAGTACTTGTAATTCAGCGCTATCCTATTCTGGATGAAGTGGCGGGAACGCCTCTGCATAGGAATCAATTATTATGTGAACTTTTTAAGTCTACAGTACAACTTACTTCAATGTGAACTGTATTTTTTTTTAATGTAATGAAAGTGGCAAACAAAAATGCACTTCACATTGATGTTAAGTGATGACTGCAGCCTATAGACACCCAAAGACCAAAGGTCAAATGCAGATGCGTTTTTACCACTTCTGAGGCCTAAGGTATTGTGCCTCTGTGCCGATAATTACAGGGCCGTACATTACCACTTGACCGGAACACGAAAGTGCTGAATACTACCATTTAGCGGCAAGTATATTAGGTAATGCGGTGGTGCCTACGCCCGCGAGCTCCGTCACTGGAGCTCTGCCACGAGTAAAATGTTGTGTATGTATGCTTAATTTACCACTTTATAACAGAAAAACACCATTTTCATCATCCCTTTTGATTCAAAATCTAAAATTATTCTTTCACACTTTCAAATAGCAGCTTTGTCCAGTAATTTGTAGCCGCTAATTTATCAGCATCCCACCGGGTGGAGAGAGAGAGAAACGAGCGGCTAAACCATGAAAAATGGACCACTGATAACGACCCACGTTTTGGAGGGTCAACACAACATACGATTGTGAATATGTGTAATGAAAAATATTTTCCGTGTACACCGTTTTTTTTTTGTTTTCGCTTTATGATTTAGTAGCCTGAGTTTGGGATCAAATATCGTTAGGCAATTTTAGGTTATTTGAGCAAAACAATTGTCAATTTAGCGTTTTGTAAAGAGAGTACTGGTGGTGGAGATTTGGTGAAGGAGCTCGCGGGTGTAAGCACCACCGCATTACCTAATCTATCTGCCGTCAACTGGCAATGTTCAGCACTATCGTGTTCCGGTTAGATGGTAATGTATGGCCCCGTAATAACTATCAAAGAGACGTAACAACTAAAGTCTCAGGGGTGACAACGCATCTGCGTATTGACCTCTAGTTTTTGTGACTTAGGTGACAATTAATCCGCAAATGTAACTTATCCGCGGATGAAATGTCACTCGTTACAAATAGAAGGGGTCGACTCATCCGAAGTTTTGTTGTTATTCGGAGCAGTCGCTACTTAGGTAAATTACTAGTGGTCCTTTCATCCAAAGTTGAGCAATACCTATATTATACCTATCCAAGATGGCGGCTGCATGATGTGAATGTCTATAGGCCGCAGTCATCAATACCTATCCAAGATGGCGGCTGCATGATGTGAATGTGTATAGGCCGCAGTCATCATTTAACATCAATGTGAGCTGCATGCTTGCTTGCCACTGTCCTTGCATAGAAAAGAGTAGGTGTATTAATGAAAAACATTGGTAAGGAAAATTTCGGCAGGCCTCGAAGCTACGACATCAGGATAAGCAGTCAACCGCTTAAGCACTAAGCTTGCTCTCAAATTGATTTGGGAGATTATTGTTAAAGCAGCTGGACTGGTTATCCTGAGGTCGCAGGTTCGATCCCTGCCGAAATTTCCCAATAGAACCAGAAATAAAGGATTTAACACCATTATCTCTGATAGTCCCCGACCCGGGAATCGAACCCAGGACCTTTAGCGTAGTAGAAACAAATACAGTTAATTTTTTTTTAATCAATCGTAAACAATCTGAACCACTATGATAGAACAATAAATAAAATCCGCCGCTTTCACAATACACATTAATTATGTCGATGGATATACAAGAGGAAGCCTTGCCAACTCTACCTAACCTCAAAAGATGCAATAAATAAAGTAGAATCGTCAGGACGCTGTTCGGAGGCTCCAATATCTCTATTAATGCTCAGGTGCCTAACACCCGGTCTTAGTGTTGGCAAAGATTATTTTATGGATGCAGATGCGACAAGATTTATTTCTGCCTAATAATTATATTTTAATGTCCGGCTGGACTAATTATAGACGAAATGTGTAAACGGGTCTACCATACCTTTTTTACTTGTAGTACCAAATGGAGATTTTCAGCATAGAGGCAATATATACCGCAACGTTTTCTCAATATTACTCACTATTTAAGGGAACTACCGTGGTACCCTTAAGCTGTAATATGGCTTTGTCTTGAAGATATCAAATTAATCATAGATGTCATGTAACGGCACCCAATCTATACAAATAAATAAAATTGGAGTTTCTGTTTATAATATTAAAATAACCGCTTTTAACTAAGTTCATATGTAGGTCGGTACATGTATACTCGGTACATAATAATATATCAAAACATTTTTTTACAATTTTCGTCTGTCTGTTTGGCGGGACTAATCTTGGGAACGGCTTCACCGATTTTGACGGGACTTTCACTGGCAGATAGCTGATGTAATAAAGAGTAACTTGGGCTTACTTTTATCCATACAGCTATATATACGTTCGTATCGTTCAAAATGTTTCAGTAATATTTAGTATTCATCCAAAAAGCGCACTTAATATTTAGCGTAATATTTGTTTGCTATTTGTCAGCTCTCTGTTTAATTAAATTATGAAGCAAATTACGCCACGGCGGTTTTAGTGACAAAAACTGGAGAAGAAATCTGTCGCCCTGAGGTCCTCAACACTTTTGGTGTCAGGCAGCAGCATTTCCTTTTAACTTTTAAAATATTTTTTTTATTTTAATCTCTCTTTTTTATGTAATGGAAGTGGCAAACAAGCATGCAGTTCACATTGAAGTTATGTAATGACTGCAGCCTATAGACACACAAAGACCATAGGTCAAAATGCAAATGCGTTATCACTTCTCAGGCCTAAGGTCTTATGCCTCTGTGCCGGAAATTACAGGGCCGTACGTATCTCTGTCAGTGGCACAGTGGCCAAACGGCCAACAATGACCGACTCAAACGCTCGACAAAAATCTCTTGTAAATAAAAAACAAAAGCACAATGCTACAAAGGTACAGTTATCGACAAAAGCGTTTCGGAATAAATAAAGGAGCATTAAAGTATCTCCGGAGCGCCCGGGCTTAGTAATGCCGGTATTATCCGGTTTGCGCCGGAATTTACCGGCCACCTGTAACCGGCCTCTTACTGCTTAAATTTTCATACTCGGAGCGGGGACTTGAGGAGTGTTTGTGCATTTTTTTGTGTTCACCGTTCTGCGCGCCTGTACTTCAGGTGAAATAATTTTAATGTATTGGGGCATATGCGTCGTTTTGTGACTTTTTGTTTGCGTTTGAGTATTATCGACTTTAAAAGGTGTTTATTTTATATTTCGAATAGTTGCCAGTGTACATAGAAGAGATAAAATCAGAAAAACTTTTATTATAGGTAACTTAACACCGAAAAAAAAACCTCCAACTCGGGCACCATACCCGAGAGCAGCTGTAATGGTTCAGCACTATCGTGTCCCGGTCAGGTGGTAGCGTATGGCCCTGTAATGACCTGCACAGAGGCACTCTCCGGAGCGCCCGGGCTTAGTAATGCCGGTTAGCGCCATTCCTTAGACCTCAGGAATGGCAACGCATCTAAATTGTAATCTCTGGTTTAATATAGATGTTTTTAGGCTACAGTATCATCAATGTACACTGTATGTTTGCTTGCCACTTCATAATATGAAGAAAAAAAGGGTCTCAGACGTTAATCACTTCAACATTTCCAATTTCTTGTTTTCAACATTATCATTATAATGTTATTTAGGTATTTCTTCACATGAACATCTAACCAAAGTCGGAGATCTTACAAATCCGAAGCCTTAGAATAATTAAATCCTACTTAGGTTACATAAATCGTTCAAATAATGGCTAAAAGAAAAATAATCTTTTGAAATTCGCCATCGTGTGGGAGGAGAAAAATTACACTCTACATTGATATTATAAAGTAATATAACACCACCATTTCGGAACCATAATCACCAGAAAATTGTCGCTTTTCTTCGCGAGTACCCATTAATGTTATGAGTACAGTCGTTCACACGTGCTGTTACAGTTTTATTGAATGAGATGACTACTTCATGTTCGTATTACGTGTTCAGTAGCGGTATAGTAAGACTGTGTGGAAATGGGAATCATAAGCATAACGCTGTGTTTATTTATATTTGTGAAGTAGCAAATAGGTGTATTTTTTTTTTTTAATTACGAAGTATGCATTTCATATTGATAGTATTTGATACCTAGTAGCTTAGAGACATAAGTTAAGTTGGCAAATAAGTTTGTAGTAACTACTGCGGTATAAAATAGAATCTATACACAAACTTCTACACAAAAAAACGTCGTTTCGGGCCACTATAAGTTGAAAGACGTAGGGCTCGTAGGGCCTATTTAGTTGAGACAGTTTCCATTTTAAACTATTTATATAACGATACTATTATCATATATTTTTCACATACCCTAATGCCACTATGTAGCTGGCAGAAGTGAAACAGATACACTGCCACCTCGTGATCCCTAATTTGTTGTTTCTCTGTGACTATAATTGCGAAGACATACACTACCATCACGGAACACTATAGTGCCGAATATGATACCATTTGACAGCAAGTAGCTTATGTAATGCGGTGATGTCTGTCGCAGATAAACATAAAAACTAGATTGGCACTCGTAAGATCTAAAATATTTTACCTCTACCACAAGAGTTACAAGACTGTACATCTGTCTGCCTGTTATTCCAATAATCTCAATGATTGCACCGTATAAACCATTACCTCCCCCATCAGTACAGTTGGATATTCTCGTATTTTGTCGTCTATTGAGGTGAGTACAGTCATTCACACGTGCCGGTGCGGTTTATTGAATGAGACGTCGATTTGATGACCCTATACGTGTTAAGTATCGGAAATGTAGCTCCGGAATGGGAACAGGAAAACGTGAAAATGGGAATGTGATGAGGAAATGGGAGTTTGAAAAAAGTAGGAATTTGGTGTGTCGTCAAAATGCAGATGCGTTGCCACCTCTGGGACCTAAGTTGTTATGTCTCTGTGATAGAAGTCTATTTTAGTACACCTGCACATGCTTGAAATATCAATAGTTTTTTTTTTGGTGGTAAATAAAATCTAAATATTAAACAATGAATTGGCGAAAACAATCTTAAAATCTGCAGACGCTGTTCTGTGATAATTAATTATTTAAAGACATATCCAAGTAAGCATTTTTCGAACTGGTCACCCCGCAGCTTAAGATATATCATAGTTCTGATAATGCGTAGTGACATATACATATGACACGGGCCCTACATATAACATCGACCCTTTTCCCTGCACAAAAACCGCTGACTACGGAATCCCTTGTGGCGCACATAGTGTAACCACCACATAGAACTTGCTAAATTATGTGGATTTTTTTGTATGAAAACTTCAGTTGGGTCGTTTATATTAACATAGCAATTTTGGTAAGTGTATTGGTAAGTGTTTCAATAAACAGAAAATAAATATGATTATGTATATTGAGGAATATATATTATAGTTCAGAGGCTAAAATTCGTAATTCGTGCTTACCACCACATGTGTAAGCTCCATGCACTTTCATTTTGTCACATTACATGTTTGCATGTTATATAATACTAGCTGTTGCCCGCGGCCCCGCCCGCGTGTATGATAAGAGACTCATGCCTGAATACTCAAACGTCATTCAATTTTAAGAAACCCTCAAATGTGCGCTATCTTTATCGTTTGAACGTGTTTTATAAAGACAGAAGACTTTTACTCCCACTTCGATTTAAGTCACGTTTGAGTATTTGGCCGTCAGACTCAAAGACATTGCACGCACTTGCGCACATGCATCAACATCTCGACGACGACGCAAGATACCCAAATTTTTAAACTCGCTATATCTTTTGAATGGAGTGTTTGATTAAAATAATTTAAACAGCAATGTAAAGGTATTGAACTACTGATAAATAAAAAGTTATTTAGATAAGTATGAATACCATTTCATGAATATCGACATCTTATTTTCGTTGCCGATTTAAATAGTTTGTTTAACTATAAAAGTTTTTATATTGGCGCAACTATTATACTTAGATATACCCTACCGCGGACTTTTCTGTACATAATAATGCGGTCTACAAAATCGTAGTACATTATTTTGCTCCATCATCAATAGTTATTGCAGTGCACGCAATTTAAGGTATTTCAATAGTGATTTTTATCGAGGGTGGTTTATGTTATTGAAGTTTTCGCAGGGATCCCTAATTTTTTTCAAAATAAAATATACTTTGGAAAGATGTACATTCATAATGGTGAAAGAAGTTTTATAATCGGTTCAGTAGTTATTGAGCCTATTCATTACAAACAAACAAACAAAAAAATATTACCTCTTTATAATACATATTAGTTTAGATTTTATGCACAAAATAAAATATTACGTCTTTTCTGAAAGAAAATTAATTAATAATATTTTTTTATCAATTTCCCAACACAAAAACATTAAATTTGCAATTTTTTCCATAATTTATTTTTAAAATATTATTATTTACCAAATATCGATTGATTCATTATTACTTATAAGTACTTGTATGTCTCTGTGATGAACATAATCTATGGAAAATGAAGGCATCGGATCGAGGAGATGTTACGTGAAATCAATGGGGCGTTTTTATGTCTACATAGGGACCCTGAAGAGGCACCTTTCTAACACCATATAAAATAGGGGGACCCCACAAAAACCTGCAGATCGGGATACTTCAAAGGAAGATATGCGTAAATAAAATATATCAGTCACTTGTGGCGAAACTTTACTAGTAAATTTGTTAGAATGATATTCAGCGCTTTCTATTAGTTTTTAAGATGTTTGCTATAATTATTTAAAGGGAAAAAAACCGTGGGTAATGGCACGATGTACAGTTTTTCAAAAGTTCGAGGAAATAACTTTGAAATGGAGAGCCTAAAGAATTATTCCAATGCCAAATTATGTATTCCGATGCTTTATATAATAGAAAAACAAAATGTAAAAGAAGCACGGGAAGTGTGTCAGGATCGGGATATCTGGATATTTCATTAATGATAGAGCTCCAGTGATGGAGCTCATAGGCATAGGCATCACCGCATTACCTAATATACTTGCCACTAAATGACAGTGTTCAGCACTATTGTGTTCCGGTCAGGTGGTAATGTAAATTTCCGGCACAGAGGCATAACGCCTTAGACCTCAGGAATGGTGACGCATCTGCATTTTGACCTTGGTCTTTTTGTAGGTGTCTATAGGCAGTCATCACTTAACATCAATGTGAACTGCATGCTTGCCACTTCCATAACATAAAAAAAAACTGGCGCTCCACACTTTCTGTCTACCCCGTAAGGGACTTGGCGTGAAGATACATACATACATATTTTCACGGATACCTCGAAGAACCGACGGCCGTTGGGGTAGAAGAGTTCTTGAGTGGCAACCGCATATCTGGGAAACGAAGCGTAGGAAGGCCCCCCACGAGGTAGACCTGGTGAAGATTCAAAGTTTCATCGCAGAATGAGGACGGCAGGACCGTTCGTTGTGGCAATCGTCAGGGAAGGTTTTTGTCCAACAGTGGACGTCTTACTCTCACGGGTTGACCATCAGTCATATTTGCATTGGCCAATATACAAAAAATTATTACATTTAAACTGCCTCGGTAGCCTAGTGGTAATAACCCACTACTACTACGCTGGTCTCAACCAACACCATCGAGACTCAAGCCAACCTCACCTGCACGTGGTGCACCCTGCTGCATAACAAACGAGGCTCTGGCGACCTGCCAACACGCACTGGACCAGCGTGGCGGGTTATCGTCTAAACCTCCCAGATGGAAATGCAGACAAGGGAAAGGCCCCAAGTGCCCGGCGGCTCCAGTAGCAAAACCGGCGTGGACGGGCGCTGGTCGAGCTCTGGAGTCAGGGGTGCTGAGAATCTCCGGGTGAGTCGCTTCCGTCAAACGACTTCGGCATGCACAACGGAAAACCGACGTAGGTTATCACTAGTAACATACAATACACGCACTTTATCATATCGGGACATCTTGGGGCTATCTGAAGTCCGTAGAGAGGGAGAGGACACGATAACCCTGAAGTCTGGCAACTTGTTCTTCTACCGGGAGGGCGACCAGCAGTCCCAAGGTGGTGTCGGGTTTATCGTCCACAAGTCTCGCGTTAACAACATTGAATGCATCACGAGTGTGTCGAGTAGGGTCGCGTACCTGATACTCAGAATATCCAAGAGATATTCCATGAAGGTGATCCAGGTCTACGCTGGTAGAAACTGTCCATTCGGTGGGGTCTAAATACTTCAAAACCCGCCGACGAAATAGACCTCAAACACTGACCGATCAAACCCTCAACCTTATGGCAGAACGACGCTGAATGACACTGCAGACCTCTGATGAAGCTAAAAAATACCGGCAACTTAATAGACAGATCCAACAGTCCTTGCGGCACGACATCAGATCCTTCAACACAAAATGTGTTGAGGAAACGATAGAGCAGAATAAAGGCTCCAAAGTGTTTGCAAGGGATCTGTCTATTGGACAGAGCCGGTTGATGCAGCTGAAGACAGAGGACGGCAGTTAGCGTCGACTAAGCCTGAGGTATTGCGGGAGATCGAGAGGTTCTATGGGCAGTTATATACCTCGGTCGCATAACCTGCCTCTGATTTGGTCAGAGACCCGAGAGCCAAATTAACCCGACACTATACCGAAGATATCCCGGACATCAGCCTGTGCGAGATTAGGATGGCCCTCAAACAGCTTAAGAACAACAAGGCGCCTGGAGAGGACGGAATCACTACAGAGCTTCTGCAAGCTGGTGGATCACCGTTACTGAAAGTCCTTCAGAAGCTCTTTAATTCCGTCCTATTCGAAGGTACTACCCCAGAAGCTTGGAACAGAGGCGTGGTTGTGCTTTTCTTCAAAAACGGTGATAAAGCCCTATTGAAGAACTATAGACCCATCTCGCTTCTGAGCCATGTCTACAAGCTGTTTTCGAGGGTGATTACGAACCGTCTCGCTCGCAGGTTTGATGACTTCCAGCCTCCCGAACAAGCCGGTTTCCGAAAAGGCTATAGTACCATAGATCACATACACACGCTGCGGCAGGTTATACAGAAGTCCGAGGAGTATAACCGGCCATTATGCTTAGCGTTCGTGGACTATGAGAAAGCCTTTGATTCGGTAGAAACATGGGATGTGCTGCAGTCTTTACAGCGTTGCCACATTGACTATCGGTGTATCGAAGTGTTGAAGTGTCTGTTTAAAAACGCCACCATGTCAGTCCGAGTACAGGACCAATGCACGAGGGCGATTCCTTTGCAGAGAGGAGAAAGACAGGGAGATGTCATCTCACCTCTGCTCTTCACCAATGCAATGGAAGACGCCTTCAAGCTCCTGGAATGGCAAGGACTAGGCATCAATATCAACGGCGAATACATCACTCACCTTCGGTTTGCCGACGATATTATAGTCATGGCAGAGTCGCTGGAAGATCTCAGCACAATGCTCGAAGACCTCAATCGAGTGTCCCAAAGAGTGTGCCTTAAAATGAACATGGATAAGACCAAGGTCATGTTCAATAACCTTGTATCGCCCACTCCAGTGTCCGTTGGGAACTCGATGCTCGAAGTTGTCGACGACTACGTCTATTTAGGACAACCATACAACTAGGCAGGTCGAACTTCGAGAAAGAGGTCATTCGCCGAATCCAACTCGGCTGGGCAGCGTTCGGAAAGTTAAGGAGCGTTTTCTCGTCAAACATCCCGCAGTCCTTGAAGACGAAAGTCTTTAACCAGTGCGTTTTGCCGGTGATGACCTACGGTACCGAGACGTGGTCTCTCACTATAGGTCTCGTACGAAAGCTCCAAGTCACTCAGCGGTCAATGGAGAGGGCTATGCTCGGCGTTTCCCTACTGGATCGAATCAGAAATGAGGAGATCCGTAGGCGAACGAAAGTCGCTGACATAGCCAAGCAGATCTAGGAGA
Organism: Macrosoma leucophasiata; assembly: GCA_036365455.1. NCBI lineage: Eukaryota > Metazoa > Arthropoda > Insecta > Lepidoptera > Hedylidae > Macrosoma > Macrosoma leucophasiata. The sequence continues at coordinate 21,924,585 of JAWQUS010000024.1, read as the reverse complement.
GCTGAAGGAGCAATGGGCGTCCAGGACACAGCTCGGAGAACCGATAGCCGCTGGGGCAGAAAGGTTCTCGAGTGGAGACCACGTATCGGCAAGCGCAGCGTGGGGCGTCCACCTGTAATTTTTTTTTTTTTTCCCTGGTAGGGTGTTATCCTAGATAATGGTGTAAAGCCCTTTATCTCTGGTTCTATTAGTATTTTTCCATTTTCTGGAAGTTTCCCAGTGCCTCTAAGTTTGGTAATGTGCCCGGAGATGTCAACATGCTCGCCACCTGTTACATGGACCAAAAACGTAACCGGCGAATCGTGGGTGGGTGTTTGCATGTATGTTTGAACGCATGCATTTACCTCTGCCTACCCCTTCGGGGATTACAGTTAGATTTTTTACGTTTTATTATTATACATTTAATTTGACTCGTATTACATTCCTATGTATATTATTAACAGAAGTAACGGATACCTCTAATTTATATTTCAGTCAGTAAATCAGTGGAAATGGACTGGAATCGTTTGTTTTTCAACAGTAACCCGAGTCCCGACGCGCCGGAGTTGTTTTCCGGGCGACTAATTACTGGCATATCGGGTTGGGTCGGCCCAATGATACTATTCGTTAGAATAGAATAGAAAATATTTTTATTTCGAATAGATCTTTACAGATACTTTCAAAACGTCAAGAAATCATAAAATACCTAGAGCGAATAACCATCACATATAGTAAAAGCAAAAACATATTATAGTAAATTAAAAATTAGTATTTAAACTACTTAGTTAAAACATAATAATCACAAAATTTTTCAATTCCTTCAATGATGATAAATGAAGAAAAAGAAAAACTCATTCGTCAAGATCAAACTTATTCACTTAGCAGAGTTCCAAGTGCAGTCACTACTGAGAAGAACTCCACTACCCAACAAACTCAGTAAGAGCTCTTTTAAATGAGAGCTTAAATCTAGTACAGATCATCGTGAAAAATCAAATAATGTGAACGTCCATAGCGTAGATGCAAATAAACTGCTATCTACTAAATGTGATGTACCATGATATGGTGATTAAAATTTACAATAAAATTTTACATAGTATTAAAAATATAGACACAGGAAAAGTTTTCACCTCCCACCTAAAACTTTTTCTTATAAATAAAGCTTATTATGACATACAGGATTTTTTAAATGATAATAAATAATAATAAAATATATGTATTAAAATGTTATTTTAACTTTATGCAATGTGATAAAATAAAAGCAGTAGGAGAGTCAATATTATACTTATATTTAAATGTTAATAAATATTCAAAAAACTATAGGTAGATATAATGTAATTAAAGTTCTAAGTTTTGTAATATGAAAGCATACTTATATAATTTGTAAAGTATCTATATTTAATTATGTTATAAAAAAGCACTCCTTGTCCTCTCTGTACAAATAGCAATGCCCTGACGGGGAGTCACAATATTATATTTAAAATCTCAATATACTCTGATGAATGTGCTGTACTATTGTGAAAAAGCTAATAAATAAATAAATAAATGTAGCTCCTGCAAACCAGAACAGACCAATCCCCACCAACAGCACCTGTTCACGAGTATGACGCATGTGACAGCCATTGCCCTGCTCGACCATTTTAGAGGGAAGTGAGCAACCCGCCAAAGGCAAAAACATTTAAGCGTGCATGACTGTTCCGGATATGCATACGGCAAAATAAAAGATGGAATTAATTTTCAGCCAGGGTATTCACATTATTCAATCCTTAACAATTGTAGATACTAATTACTGAAAACACGAAATTCACGAACACATTAAATATACTTTTTAATATCGGAAATTTACTTTTTAATAAAAAGTAAAACAGTAAAAGTAAGTAAAAGTACATATTAAAAAGTAAATTTCCGATGAATTAATTTAACAGTACGCCTGTATTGCTAGAGGCATATTTATTCCAGTGTATGAGCTTGAGGCGTGGTGCCTACCAACTCATTACATAATCTATCTACCGTCAAATGATAGTGTTCAACATCGTGTTCCATTTAGATGGTAGGTAATGTCTGTTAGCATGATTTTTTTTTATGTTATTGAAGTGGCAAACAAGCTTGCAGTTCACATTGATGTTAAGTGATGACTGGTCAAAATGCAGATGCGTTACCACTCCTGAGGCCTAAGGTGTTGAGCCTCGGTGCCGGAAATTACAGGGCCGTACATTACCACCTGACCGGAACACGATAATGCTGAACACTACCATTTAGCGGCAAGTTTATAGGTAATGCGGTGGTGCCTACACCCGCGAGCCCCGTCACTGGAGCTCTACCACCAGTAGTAGCATTATTATCTAATCGGAACATTATAGTGCTGAACACTAGATACCATTTGGCAGCAGATATCTGACATGCCTCTCGAGTCGGTAAAAATTACAAAAGACATACTTAAATAAACCGGTTTTGCCGGTTTATGCAATTATTGCAATTATTTATTGTGATATGTAGGTAAATGTTATTTAATTACACATATAAATTTTATCTATTTTCTGTTTGTCATGTCATAAATTTTCTGGAATCTTTCACTTGTCACTTGTCATAGTGACAGATGACAGCATGTTTTGTTTTTATTGTATCATCAAACATGTTTGATACCACGCCACCAAATATTTTGGATTAATTATTGTATGTATATATGTATCTTCGCGCCAGGTCCCTAACGGGGTAGGCAGAGAGTGTGTAATTTTATTCATGTATTTTATTTATTTGTTCTAATAATTTATTTATTTATCTATATTTATGTAATATTACGTAATTTTGTATATAAATATAACAGTAGTATGCATGGAAGTTTTATGTAGTTGGGCGGCTTGTAATTCGCAAAGCCACTTACGGTGGTCCCATCAGAACACCAGCGCTGTAGTGCCTACTACAGCAATCAGCTGAGATAGGTACCATTTTTTTGGTCTCACACACACATCATGCCGGTAGTTGTGTTAAGTTGTTTCTGTTTTTATTATTGTTTTTTTTTTCTTTATTATTATTATCATTTGTTTATTTAGTGTGTGTGTGTGTGTGTGTGTGTCAAAAAATAAACTATTTCTATAAATTCTTTACTTCTAGTGGGCAGCAAAGGACGATTCATATCTAATTACAAAAAAAATGAAACGATCTACCTATATAATCTTACGAAATAAAAGCCATAATATAAAAAATAACAGGCTATTAAAAGATATTTGATCTTAAATCATTTACGTTTAATCTTATTGAGTGATTCCCCCAATTCCAAATTTAAATCCGTCCGCCATGTTGTTTTAAGCGGCAGTTTCTTCAGATAACGAGCGTGAAAACAAATTAGGTAAATAAAGATTTGTTTTTTAACGCCGGTGTCATGTCTCCGCATTAATTAGGCGACGTCTGTCTGTCTGTGTTATGTGTAGCACGTTTCTGAATATTCTTGATAATCCATTTGCTTTGATCATGTATTTTTAATACATAAAATAATTCTGCTAAAAGGGTTATTGAATACTAGCTCTGCCCGCGACTTCGTCCGTTGTTATGATTGTTCAGTATGTGTCAAGTCGTGGGCGCAGCTAGTATAAATGTAGTCTAAGTTACTTCTTGTTACATAAGCTATCTGCCAGTGAAAGTCCCGTCAAAATGGGTTCAGCCGTTCCCGAGATTAGCGGGAACAAACAGACAGACAGACAGACAAAAATAGTAAAACAAGTTGTTTTGGTATATGTACCGTGTATACAAACATATGCATTGAGTAAAAAGCGGATATTTTTATATTACAAACAGATACTCCAATTTTATTTATTTGTATAGATTGTGCGTAATTACAGGAGTTGAAACTAGAAGTAAATTGATACAAACAGGAAGGTGTCAAAAATGTGTCTATAGGAACTTTTCAAGAAATTATAAAGAAGATGGTGGTAGAGCTGCAGTGACGAAGCTCGCGGGCGTAGGCACCACCGCATTACCTAATATACTTGCCGCTAAATGGTAGTGTTCAGCTCTACCGTGTTCCGGTCAGGTGGTAATATACGGCCCCGTAATTTCTGGCACAGAGGCGTAACACCTTAGGCCTCAGGAGTGGTAACGCATCTGCATTTTGACCTTGGTATTTGTGTGGATGTCTATAGGCTGCAGTCATCACTTAACATCAATGTGAACTACATGCTTGTTTGCCAATTCCATTACATTGTACATTAAGTAAATAACAATACAGTTCGGCATTCTCTTGGATATTGAAATATTTTTTTTTCAATGTAATGGAATTGGCAAACAAGCATGTAGTTCACATTGATGTTAAGTGATTTTCATCAGCATTCATTTGTATATTCGATTCAGTCGAGAAATTGTCTTCATACTTACCCAAATTTCGTACAAATCTCAGCGTTTTGTATGGTACATCGTTATTTTTTTATTTTATTTATCAAAGAGAGAGAACAAACAATTGGCAAGTAATAAAATTACATATAAAAAAAAACTAACTGCCCCAGTAGCCTTGTGGTAGCAGGCCACAACTACTCCGTTGGGATCCTGTGTTCGATTCCTGGTCCTGGGTCGGGGGGATATTAGAGATAACGGTGTAAAATCCTTTATCTCAGGTTCTATTGGGATTTTTCAATTTTCTGGAAGTTGCCCGGTAGGTACCTCGAAGTTTGGTAATGTGCCCAGAGATGTCAATAGGCTCGCCACCTGTTTTACATGTATGATGGAATGTATGCATTTATCTCTGCCTACCCCTTCGGGGATTACAGGCGTGAAGTTACGTATTAAATTTAAACAATGGCCGATTCGTTCCTTTACAATTTTGATTGAGAAATATTTTAAGATAAAATTTTAAACATACAAATTAAGTATTATTTTTTGGCATTTATAAAATTGGTATGGAAGGGATAAACGTACAGATCGCATGATAAGTTACCAACAATTCCAACTTGGGCGACTTCGACTCAAGTGACGTCACGTGTCTTACGTAAAAGGAAAAAAGCGTTCTAAATCCCGAAGGAAGTTAGCAACAAATTTGTCAGCGGCGTATTCATCTGCTCAAAGTCGATATATTTCAGTTTCCGGTTTCTTGTGAAATGTCGCTCGCACCTATATTAAAGCTGTAAAATAAATAGTTTTCATTGGGATTCGGTATTAAGGTGAACGCTCACTTAACGGAACTGAACGCGTCCAAGGAGTTGGAAGGCAAATAGATATGCCAATGGTATCTTGAGAATTATGGTACTGTAGTATTTAGTTATGACGAGTCTACACCACTACTAAATACTCTGTCTGCGTGTTTCGTGTGAGGTATTTCGGATGCGCATTAGCTCAGGCATGTCACAGCGAGGTATTGAGTGTTTTTTTTTTGGTCCGCCCGCTTACTTATCCTGGGGTGGTATTTTTGAAGCGGTTGTAAAGGTCGCAAAGACTCATCTTCGTCGAGTCATTACAGAAACGGTGCTCGGTTTCGAAGAACTGGCGACGGTCTTCTGTAAAATAGAAGCAGTATATTAACCCCCAAAAAGACCAAAAAGACTAATTTTATGATAGTCTCAAATCTCCAACCACAAATGTTAATTTAACTCTGGAAAATAACCAAATAGAGCGCGTGAATAAGTTTAAATATTTAGGTTGTTATGTAAACGAGAAATGGGATAGTGAACAAGAGGTTCGTATCAGAATAGAACAGGCCCGTAGTGCTTTTATAAAAATGAAAAAGATTCTGTGTTGTAAACGCTTTAACCTTAAAATACGTATTAGATTGGTCCGCTGTTATGTATTCAGTGTCTTACTTTATGGAATGGAGAGTTGGACTCTAACCTCAGCATTATGCTCTAAACTTGAAGCGTTTGAAATGTGGATATACAGACGTATGCTCAGAATACCATGGGTCCAAAAGGTTACTAATGTTGAGGTACTGCGTCGAATGAATAAAAAGGTGGAATTACTCAGAACTATCAGGAGAGGAAGCTGCAGTATTTCGGACATATTATGAGAGGTGACAAATACCGAATACTCCAATTGATATTGCAAGGCAAGATTCAGGGCAAAAGGAGACCTGATAGAAGAAGGACATCCTGGTTGAAAAATTTGAGAGAATGGTTCAACCTAAGCACTCGTTCTCTATTCCGTGCTGCAGCATCAAAAATTAGGATTGCCATGATGGTCGCGAACCTTCGTAGAGAAGTGGCACTTTAAGAAGAAGAAACTTGGTCTTTGTCAGTTGCATTGTCAAATGTGCAGGATAGAAAAAGACAAACGAGAGATTAGCAACACTATAGCAAAAATATGTTTATGAATAAGGGGGATAATATATAGCCTACACACACACATATCCGCACTGAAGGAATCAAGAATCGCACCTGAGAAAAAAATATTAAGAAATTGTTCTTGCGCATTGCTCTGTTATATGCAACTCGATAGAATGCGGGCGCATTGGTCAAGTCATTCGGTTTCTGGGATGCCGCCCTATTCGGGCGATTAGACGTGAATATGTGATCATGAGGTTATAATAACATTTCATAAAAAGGAAATTTGGAAATTCATTTCATTCGACTCGTTCTACGCATTCGGTGCGGATAAATGTGTGTTCACTCTGATTTACACATAGTTCGGTGAAGTAAAAATCTAAGAATAAAATATCGTTTATTTAGGATACTGGTGGTGACGCTTTAGGGGTGGCACTTGAGAATGTAAATATTCAGAAATTACTAACCCACGTCAAATTTATACAGAATATTGAAACTGGATTTAGTGAAGTTGGGCTAGAGTATTTTCTTACAGAGTAAAAGGAAGATCATCTTCTCGTTCAATTTATTGCAGTGTCCGAATATGAAGGTCTATTTGTTGCCAGTGTGTGTTGCCAATGATGACATATGAAACTGAAACGTCAAAAGAAGACTCACGGAGAGACCAATGGAGCAGCAGAGAGCTAAAATCGGCGTTTTCCTGCGAGATCAAATCAGAAATGTGGAAATCCAAAAAGTTGCTTTCATGTCCCACCAAATAACGAAACTCAAGTGGTAGTGGGGAGGGTGGGTACATAGCTAGAAGAACCGACAACCGTTGGGGCAAAAAGGTTCTCTAGTATCGCTACTAGAAGAAAGGCCCGGCAGATGAAGTGTGGGCAGACCCGCCACGACGCGACATAGATCGGCGACTTGGTGAAGGTCGCAAATAATCTGGATGAAGGCATACAGCAATTAGTGGGCTTTGTCAGAACAGCGTTGTTAGTCATTAGGGGAGAATTTGTCATAATCCCTACGTTTGACACGCTGATTGGCGATAATAGTGGCTCCAGTTTTATCGCGGGACGCTGCTGCTTCCGGCGCCGGGATCTGAGGACCCCACCGCACACACAAGCGGAAGAATTTTCCACCACTGGTAGAGAATTCTTCCACTAGTGCAGTCAATCAACCCAACAATGGCGGTTAAACCATTCTTATCGGACTGTATAAAATATAATAACGTGGGATGGACAACAGCATCCTGCCAAAAACTACCGCTTCTGCGATCGCCAAACCACCTGCCAAGCGTGGCGATTATGGCATGTCCCTCTTATGGCTTTGGTCCAGCAGTAGACATCTTATGGTTGCAAAAAAAAATATCCTCCGCTGATGGGTCCATGAATATCATGTAATATCTCAATAAAGACTAGTATTAAAATCATTCCTTGCACTTAGTATGTCTGCAATTTAATAAACTAAGTCCTTTGCGTAGTCGACATTTTTAATTATTTTATATTCTCCTTTATTTGCCGAGGAACGAAGTCAGGTAAGAAGTAAAAAAGGACAATAGGACTTAGCGCCGAGAAAGTCTGAGCTAAGGAAACCTTTAATTAAGACATATAAGTTACTTTGTAGACCGACTTTGTTTTTCTTCGCCTTGAGTTTATTTCTATTTTATGAGAACTAAGTGAAGTTCATATTTTATTCTATTTCCGTCCAGTTGGGAATCTTTGTAGGGTGTATAGGCTTTCGTACCTCAAAAAGAATAATCACTTGTGTGTCTGTCTGTCAAGAATTATTCGTTTCTCGAATTCGAATATTTATAGCAGTTTATTAGTTCCTAACATATATAATTGTAAAAACAAAAATTAAATAAATATATTTAATGTGAGGAAGGTAGCAAGCAAGAATGCAGGTCACATTGATGGTTTTTGTATAGACATCTACACAAAAACCATAGGTCAAAATGCAGATGCGTTGCCACCCTTGAGACCTAAGTTGTTATATCTCTCTGATAGTTATTACGGAGTCATACATTACCACCTAACCGGAACACGGTAGTACTGAACACTTCCTTTTTGCGGCAGATAGATTAGGTAATGCGGTGGTGCTTACGCCCGCGAGTTCCTACACAGGAACTCTTCCATCATCAAAGTATTACGTACGAGTATTTTATGTCAAATCACATCTTTCTAAGTTGCGGATGGACGGACAGACGAACATAGTGGAACATAGGTTATAACGTTTTCGCAGGTTTCCCGAGCTATTCTATTCTATTTCTACATTGTTGAAATTGATTTGCGGATTTTTGTTTCACGGTAACTGGAAAGCGACCGACACGTCAGGTATAAAAAGAAGTTTGGGAGTGTTGTATACGCGAGAAAATCCGCAAATTCATTTCTACAAACTACATAGGTTCTTTGAAAAGGAATATTTTTTACAATGTGTGTCTTCACACCAAGTCCCTTACGGGGTTGGAAAAGAATGTGAAGCCCAGATAAAAGATATCCCGCGCCGAATTTTTTGCCCTTTCAATATTTATTCTATAAAAATAAATCCTTGTTGCCATACCAACTATAATCATTATATGGACATCCCTTCAAAACTACCCGGGCCGAATCCCCGATAGATTCCTAAGCAACCACGTACACGCAAGTCTCAATAGGTATTATATTAAACACCCTTGCTGAATCCCTTCAAGCCCAATCACACGTGACCTAAATATTATTACGAAACAAACTTATTACGTTATCCTGCTACTGCAGAATCGCTCTTGGGTTCCAATAGATAGGATTGAAGCTAGGTGCAAAGTTGAATGGTAAGATATGACTAGTAGAAGGGTCAGTGGTTCTCAGCAAATAAACAATGATTCAATCCTCGTTAGTGTCCCGATATGGAGCGTGGACGTGCCGACCTTGGCTGGGCTATAAATGAGACAGTGGCGTTTGCTTGGTAGTTTATTGCCTGGACCTGTTGTGGTGTAAAGGTCACGGTGTTGGACTTGCTGGTGGAAAGATATGACCCGTTTTTGCAGATCATTGTTTTTCTTATTTTTTTTTTTAATTGTTTTTTATTAGTTAGTAACCTTAAGGTTAGTTAGTATCGGTCTAAAACATTCTTTTAAATACTATTATTGCCCAAATAGTCCATGCTAATATTAGCAACCTACCTTAAAAACCGATTTTATTTTTTTATTTCTTATTTTGTTGTTAGTCATAACTACATCATTGATGATTTGATTTTATTATCTCACTACTTTGTACCTACTGTAACTATACGGGAAGACACTGACTGCTGCAACACAGTGCAAACTACCGAAGCCGGCAGGGTTCATAATAAAATTGTAACTTCTTTTGCGTAGAATTAAGATATTTGTTTGTTTGTTTGTTTATTAGATATGTTAATTTGTAATTTGTAAGCACAGTATCCAATAAATATTACACATCGACCTTAGAAATGAGACTTTGGCTTATTTCGGGTCTATAAAGCGTTATCTCTTTCGCACCTTACCTATGTTATGTTTGTCGATCATTTTTTTTTTTTTTTTTTTTATGTAATGGAAGTGGTAAACAAGCATGCAGTTCACGTTGATGTTAAGTGATGACTGCAGCCTATAGACACCCACACAAAGACTAAGGTCAAAATGCAGATGCGTTACCACTCCTGAGGCCTAAGGTGTTACGCCTCTGTGCCGGAAATTACAGGGCCGTACATTACCACCTGACCGGAACACGATAGTGCTGAACACTACCATTTAGCGGCAAGTATATTAGGTAATGCGGTGGTGCCTACGCCCGCGAGCTCCGTCACTGGAGCTCTACCACCAGTAAAAATTTTGATCAAGTTTTGACCAATACCAGACTAACAGTAAACAAAGAGATAACACTCTTCAAAATGGAAACTACCCTATTATCTCTTTCGTAGGCTCGATGTGCAATATGTCTTGCTGTGTAACTGTAGTTAGGTACTTTTTTATATAATGGAAGTGGAAACAAGCATGCAGTTCACATTAATGTTAAGTGTAATTCTGATATTATACTGTTAATATTAAGTTTGTTTAAATTATGGAAAAATGTAAAATTATGTCTAAGAGATATTTTTAAAAGAGCCGACTGAGTTTTTTTGGGCAGGTTTTTCTCAGATCATATTGGTCTTTGGAACTCTGCCTGTGAATGACAAAGAATGACTCTTTTTCTTTTCTTTTTACTCTTTCTTATCAGTATGTAAAGGGGAAATGAGACATCTACTGATATACTTTTTACATTAGTATATGATATTAGTTTTATCTTAGTGATATTCTTGACTATACATATATTTTTTATCTTGTTTGACTTGTATATCAATTGTTATTCACTTTAATTTATTTTGTTTGTTTTGACGTGTCTTAAGGCGTGCCTGTCACCCTAAATGAATAAATGAGTTTCCGATTCTGATTCTGACTGCAGCCTATAGACTCCCACGCAAAGACCAAAGTCAAAAAGCAGATGCGTTACCATTCCTGAGGCCTAAGGTGTTATGCCTCTGTGCCGGAAATTACAGGGCCGTACATTACCACCTGACCGGAACACGATAATGCTGAAAACTACCATTAAGCGGCAAGTGTATTAGGTAATGCGGTGGTGCCTAGACCCGCGAGCTCCGTCAATGGAGCTCTACCACCAGTAAAAACCACCACTTACTCTAAGTTAAGTTTCCTTTCTATTTATCTTTTTTCTATTTACTAGACAGCATGGCCGTCTTTCGGTTGAAATGGTGATAACCTACTTTCTTCCCTTACTTTCTAGATTATTGCAATATACGTCAATAAATTCGATCCCTTTGCCAGTCTAAAACAATATTACAAACCGAACATTTGCAGACATGTTATAACATAATAAAAAGCACATCAAACCTAATTCAAGTCAAAATAAGTAAGGTCTGGCAAAAACGCGGCCGCTCGGAAAATATGAAATTTGGCAGACAAATTGATGGCACTGCGACACCGCCTGTCGGTAATACATCCGGGCGTTTCGTAAAAATTCAATTTGGGCCCCGATCATGTGACATGTGACGTGGGTCCGTATTGGAAAGCGTTCGGCAAATACGATTTCCTATTACAAGTTATGACGAAGGTGTTCTCTGGTTTCGTGCACACGTGTTTGACAGCAATGATGGGATTATTACAAGTGTTACTTTAATGTACTCGATGTTACTGGTGGTAGATTTTCAGTGTAAGAGCTCGAGGCCGTAGGCACCACCGCGCTTCTCAACCTACCTACCACCAAATTATAGTGTTCAGCACTATCGTGTACAGATAAGTTGGTGACTTATTTTGATTTTGACTGGTGGTAGAGCTCCAGTGACGACGCTCGCGGGCGTAGGCACCACCGCATTACCTAATATACTTGCCGCTAAATGGTAGTGTTCAGCACTATCGTGTTCCGGTCAGGAGGTAATACGGCCCTGTAATTTCCGGCACAGAGGCATAACACCTAATGCCTCAGGAGTGGCAGCGCATCTGCATTTTGACCTCTGGTCATTGTGTGGGTGTCTATAGGCTGCAGTCATCACGTTCACATTGATGTTAAGCGATGACTCATCACTTAACATCAATGTGAACTGCATGCTTGTTTGCCACTTTACTACATAAAAAAAAACTTGTGTATGTATATTTCTTCACACCAGGTCCCTAACGGGGTAGGCAGAGAGTGTAGAGCGCCAGATATCCCGGTCCTGACATACCTCTCGTGCCTCATCTACCTCATCTGCCTCTCTATCTTGGTAACTTGTGGGCTTGTACTAACTATCAGCACTATCGACCATATAGCTTATGTAGTAGATGATCACCACAGAGGCATAATAACTATAATATAAAATAACTTAAGCTGCAGGAATGGAAATGCATCTGAATTTTGGCCACAACTGGAGGTCATAATTCAGATGCATTTAGACACGTGTAAAGAAAAAAGATATATAAACATGGCATTCTGAACCAGTCAACTTTTGGGTTGTGTTGAATTATTTATAGTTTGCAGTACTTATCTATCATCCATAACAATTGTCCAATCCATCCATTTTTCCATTCCATACAAATTGTGTCCAAGAAATCAAAGAATCGTTTACTTCTGAATTCATGCCAATAATTTCCAAACCCTCATGTATGATAGCCAGTTGCTCGGCAACGGAGTAGCAACGCAGTGATGCAGCTAACGAACGTGCAGCTAATGCAATCAGAAATCAGTGGCTGGTGCATACACTGCGAACCTATTTGCCTAGAGTTTAGTTGCAACTACGTGCCTGTTGTTTAGTTTTTTTTGTGGCAGAAGGTATACTTATTTGTTACAATATTTATCGTTACAATGAAGATTGATTGAAGAGCTTAGTAACCAAAAAGTTAATATCAAAATAAAATACAAATACACACGTGATTATTCCATAGAAAATATATATAATACAATATACAAAGTAATTGAAAACAATTAAGTGGCACGGCACTATCATTTTAGTATTTTACACTATTTCAAACGAGATCGCAACGTTATTTTTTCCAACGTTTACTCCGACTCGATAACTGAACATCGGAGTAGCGAGGCGCCGATGCAGCTAACGAACGTGCAGCTAATGCAATAAGTAATCAGTGGCTAGTAAATGCACTGCAAATCTCAGCCTATAGTTTAGATTCTTTTTTTTTTTTGTAACGAAATGTATTTTAGGTTGTTTTTTCTCGTCATGGAATGAAAAACAGAAAAAATAAAGTTACAAGTCATTTTTTTAAATGAAAACTTACAAGATAAGTTGTCATCATACAAAATATTTTTCCTTTATTATTAATGTCTAGTCTTGTAGGTACTATTCGCAATTTCTTTTAAAATTTATATTATTTCTTGGAGAGGCGATGCTGAAGATATTTTTTTAAACGTTTGCCTCTATGCGGCAGCTGAGCAACTGCGCAGCGATGTACCGATGCAGCTAACGAACGTGCAGCTAATGCAATCAGCAATCAGTGGCCGGTGCACTGCAAACCTTTCGGCATATAGTTTAGTTCTTTGACAGTTTAACGAACTACAAACTAAAAACTGTGTGGTGTGTGAACAGTGAACTGAAAGGTACCTTTAAATTATGTAAAATCCTGAGCCAAATATTTGACGTCGCCGATACCTAGCTGTGTTTTTCAAAAAATGTTTTTTTTTTCAGATACCATAGCCAGTCTGAAGTACCATAAAATAGCGGTTTAACTAATTGGCAGTTTCATTCATAGGTAAGTGACCATTTCCGCATTTGTTTCTGCTTATAATGTCTGAATTGTGATAAGAACTTCCCTCTGAGGTACTCCCTCGGTGCTACAATACGGAGTTCTTCAAAAATGGCGTCGGTCGGATCCACGGCGCTTTGTGACTTTACTCCCCTGTTGTTGCACTTTCCATCACATGGCCCATCTACTTGTCTGTCAAACTTGTGACATAAAGCCATAATAAAATAGGCTGGTGTCAGAGCTCCAATGAGTAAGAAGGCACAGGCATCATCGCATTACGTAAGTTACCTGCGGTTAAATTGTATTTTTCCAGCGCAAGCGCAAAAATTCTCCCAATTTTGGGTGTGATAATGTATTTAAACTTCTACCTTTTATAACATTTACCTAATAAGACATTATGAAGAAAATATCATTAAACTTGTTCGATGCCCTAAGTCCACAGTTTTCGTGATAACTTAATGTAACACACGCTTGTGATTGGTCACGTCATAACTTGCGAATTAGCCGCTCTAATATCAATCCCGTAATTGGATGTTACATGTCTAATTGTTATGTCATTAGAGATCTTTGTTATATGATTAGACTTGCTTAATTTACTAATTAGTGCTGAGAGATAATAGTGAGGACGTAATACTAATAATAGAATAATATATCTATATTTTAGTATGTTAAATGTAGGTATACTGTTTTACCAACATTATTATAAATGTTGTATTAAATGAAGGTTCGAGGCGACCACGAGCTGATAGTGGGTCAACTTGGATATGGGCGACGAAACACCAGGGGCCGGACACTGGCTGACTTAATGTAGAAATAGAGCCTCTATATGATGAACTCTTTCTTCAAGAAGCGGGCTTGTTGGAAGTGGACCTGGATCAGTCCTGACGGTGCGACCAAAAATGAGATAGACTTCATTATGTCCACAAGGCGGCATATATTCAGTGATGTCTCTGTGATCAATTCAGAAAAAACCGGCAGCGATCACCGAATGGTAAGAGGCACACTGTATATAAATGTCAAGATCGAAAGATCCCGACTAATGAAGTCTACGCTCCGCCCAGCACCTGCCCAAATCCAAAACCCCGAGAGCTTTCAACTCGAGCTACAAAATGTGAGTGAGTGCGTAGATGTGGACGATTATAATAACAGGTTCGTGGAAACTGTCCGGACGGCGGGGTCTAAGTTTTTCAAGACCCGCCCTTCAAACAAGACCAAAAAGATCTCCAGCCCAACTCTCAAGCTCATGGAAGAGAGGCGAGGTATGGTTCTGAAGTCCTCTGAAAATGCTTTAGTGTACAGACGGCTCAACAGACAGATCTCCAAGTCATTGACTCGCGACCTTCGGCACTATAATACTGATAGTATTCAAGCAGCCATAGAGCGGAACCAAGGCTCTAAAGTGTTCGCCAAAGATCTGTCCTTAGGGCAAAGCCGTGTCACTAAGCTGAAGACAGAGGACGACAGAATCGTATCGTCGAAACCTGAGCTTGCAGAGGAGATCGAACGGTTTTACGGACAGTTATACACGACAGCACGACCACCTGTTAACAGTCCGGCAGCAGATCCTAGAGCCGGACTGACCCGACACTACACCGAAGATATCCCGGACGTCAGTCTAGACGAGATTAGTACGGCTCTCAAACAGCTCAAAAACAACAGGGCGCCGGGTGATGACGGAATCACTGCTGAACTCCTGAAAGTGGGCGGAAAGCCAGTATTAGAAGCTCTTCAGTTGATGTTCAATTCCGTCATATCCGAGGGCAAAATGCCACAGGCGAGGCACAGAAGTGTGGTGGTACTGTTCTTTAAGAAAGGCGACATACCCTCAATATACGAGTATATAATACCCTTCTAAAAAACTATAGGCCCATCGCACTTCTAAGCCACGTCTATAAGCTGTTTTCGAGAGTGGTTACGAACCGTCTATCTCGCAGACTCGACGACTTCCAGCCTCCCGACCAAGCCGGTTTCCGTAAAGGCTTTAGCACCATAGACCACATTCACACGCTGCGGCAGGTTATACAGAAGACAGAAGAGTATAACCAGCCCCTATGTCTAGCGTTCGTGGACTATGAGAAAGCCTTCGATTCGGTTGAGATTTGGGCTGTGCTACAGTCACTCCAGAGATGCCAAGTTGACTACCGATACATCGAGGTGCTGAGGAGCTTGTATGAAAACGCCACCATGTCGGTCCGGCTTCAGGATCAGAACTTGAAACCTATCCAACTGCAGCGAGGTGTGAGACAGGGAGATGTTATATCTCCGAAACTGTTCACTGCTGCATTGGAAGACGTCTTCAAGCTTCTGAACTGGAAAGGACTCGGCATCAATATTAACGGCGAGTACATCTCCCACCTCCGATTTGCAGATGATATCGTAGTCATGGCTGAGACCCTGGAAGACCTTAGCACAATGCTCAATGACCTCAGTAGGGCCTCCCAACGAGTGGGCCTTAAAATGAACATGGACAAGACGAAGATCATGTCAAATGTCCATGTTACACCCACTCCTGTTATGGTCGAGGGTACTACACTCGAAGTTGTTGACGATTATGTATACCTGGGACAAACGGTCCAGTTAGGTCGGTCCAACTTCGAGAAAGAGGTCAATCGCCGAATCCAACTCGGTTGGGCAGCGTTCGGGAAGCTACGGCTTCTTCTTCTCGTCCGACTTACCGCAGTGTCTCAAGAAAAAGGTCTTTGATCAGTGTGTGTTGCCAGTGATGACTTATGGGACAGAAACGTGGTCGCTCACTATGGGCCTCATAAGAAGGCTCAAGGTCACTCAGAGAGCAATGGAGAGAGCTATGCTTGGAGTTTCTCTGCGAGACCGAATCAGAAATGAGGAGATCCGCATGAGAACCAAAGTTACCGACATAGCTCACCGAATAGCGAGACTCAAGTGGCAGTGGGCAGGGCACATAGCTCGACGATCTGACGGCCGTTGGGGCAGAGCAGTTCTCGAGTGGCGACCGCGTACCGGAAAGCGAAGCGTAGGCAGGCCTCCCACAAGATGGACCGACGACCTGGTGAAGGTCGGGGGCAATTCTTTGGGGGAGCCCTTTGTTCAGCAGTGGACGTATTTTGGCTGAAATGACGATGATGATGATGATGATTAAATGAAGGTACCGAACAGCAACTAATTTGGATAAAAAGTGCTACTTGGCAGCTTACTGGACGAATATTGTAATATTGTAAATCAGGCCTTTCGGTTTATATAAATGTAACGGTGCCAGGACAAACCCAATAAGAGTTTTGTGGCATCCATATACTTTAATTCATATGTCGTTATGTAACAAATCTTAATAAATAAATAAAAAAATTAAAGTTTAACAAGATTTATTGTTTTTAGAAAATATATTGAAATCCTTAAGTATGCAATATTAAACAGACAAATAACTAAATTAATCTACATGATAAAAAAAAACATTGGAATATATTTAAAACCTAAATAATATTTACATAATATAAAGTTAAAACTTAACTAAAAACAACATGCATCCAAAAATTCCGCATCACTGCCTTCCTGTGTTATGGTACCCAGAAGGCTGGCAGCATTGCCTCGTTGGATGGCAATGCTGATTCTATAAAATTTCTAATTTCTGATTTTAGAAAATAAAATAGAAATGAAGATAACAATTAAGTTGGAAGTTATAAAAACGTTTAAGGTTTTCAATATGCAACATGGGATGTATGATGATGCGGTGTATGGCTACTTCTACATTTTTAAACGTGAAGAAACAGCTACAATTAGTATCAACATTTTAAAGTTAACAAAAAATTACAAACTTATTTAACTGCCTCGGTAGCTTAGTGGTAGCAGGCCACTACTACTACGCTGAGGTCCTGGGTTCGATGCCCGGGTAGGGGGTTATCAGAGATAATGGTGTAAAGTCCTTTATCACTGGTTCTATTGGGATTTTTTCATTTTCTGGAAATTTCTCAGTACCTCGAAGTTTGGTAATATGCCCGGAGATGTCGACAGGCTCGCTACCTGTTAAAAAGGCCGATAACGTAACCGGCGAATCGTAGGGTGTTTGCATGTATGCTTGAATGTATGCATTTACCTCTGCCTACACCTTTGGGGATTACAGGCGTGAAGTAACGTTATGTTACGTTAAAAAATTGCTTTATTTCAAGCTTAGTTACTTGAGATTTTGTTACGAAGTCGTCTCAACTAAAGTAGCTCTCGAAAAATGAAAGAGCAGAATTCTGTGCTCGTCATCTGAGCAAACACCACGGCTTGGTGTAGTTGTTGGAGCAAGACAAACCTTGCATTCCGATTGAGACCACCAAATGTCGCGAGAAAATTTCGAACATCGACACACACAATCTATATCTTGGAGAAACAAATTGATGGAACTGGTGGAGGACTCTAGTGACGGAGCTCGCGGGAATAGACACCATCGCATTACCTAATCTTTTACATATATTTTTTAAATGTTCTGTTGTCTCTTGGGCCCTGCGCCGAATAAATGTCGTTTCTTTCTTTTCTTTCTTTAATCTACTTGCCGCTAAATGGTAGTGTTCAGCGCTATCTTGTATACACCTTAGGCCTCAGGAATGGCAATGCATCTACATTGTAATCTCTGGTTTTATGTTAATGTTTATAGGCGTATGCAGCTCACGTTGATGTTAACTGATGACTGCAGCCAATAGATATCACACACACATAGATATGACACAAAAACCAGAGGTCAAAATGCAGCTGCGTTGCCATCGTTGTAACATCTCTCTGATTGTTATTACGGGACCATTACATTACCATCTAACCGGAACACGATAGTAATAATAAATAGTCCCACTGCTGGGTACGAGTCTCTCCCCTTTTTTGGGGGGAGGTCTAGAGCTTACTCCACCACGTTGCTCCAATGCGGATTGGTGGATATACGGGTGGATAGTGACCAACCCGCTGTCAGATGTTTTCAAACCGCCCATAAGGCCTCCGACAAGGTTTAACGACTACTATCTATCGATAGCAACCAGGACAGCCGGCTTAACGTGCCCTCCGAAGCACGGAAACGCGCATTTTAGTTTGCCACTAGCGGTCACCCCATCACACATCCGACCGCGCCCGCAATGCTTAACCGAGTAGATCGCTTACGATCTACGCCAGCCGCTGGACCATGCGAACACGATAGTGCTGAACACTATTTGGCGGCAGATGGATTAGGTAATGCGGTGATACCTACACCTTCAAGCTCAACAAGCAAGTTTTTAAAATAAATGTAAAAATCAACCAACACTTTTTTTAATTAGTACCAAAATTCGAAAGGTACTAAACATACAAAATGTCAAGTTGCTTATTCACAAAGACGTTCGAATTGAAGTAGCTTGAAAAATGAGTGAGCAGAATTCGGGCGTCGTCATCTGAGCAAACAGCACGTCTTGTTGGAACAAGACAAACGGGGCATTCCGAATGGGCCAACCAAATGTAGCGGAAAATTTCGAATATTAAGGAAGACCCAGTTCCTTTTCCAGACAAAGGAACTAGGTCTTCTTTATGTTATATTACGTTATTTATTTATTTATTTGACACTAAAACTACCTCGGTAACCTAGTGGTAGCGGTCCACAACTACTAAGCTGAGGTCCTGGTTTCGATTCCCGGGTAAGGGGTTATCAGAGATAATGGTGTAAAGTCCTTCATCTCTGGTTCTATTGGGAAAATCGTAACCGGCGAATCGTGGGTGTTTGCATGTATGCTTGAATGCATGCATTTTACCACTGCCTACCCCTTCGGGGATTACAGGCGTGAAGTTACGTTTTTTTTTTACGTTATTTGACACTAGCTGTTGCGCCTAGCTAGCCGCCCGCCTGTATGTCGCTTTTCGCGTAACCTTTGGAAACTCATCAAATCATCCTATGGAACAGGAACATTTCTTCGGGATAAAAAGTATCTAAGTCAACTAATACCCTATTTGTATAACAAATTTCATCAAAATCCGTTCAGTAGTTTCGGCGTGATTGACGGACAAACATCCAAACAAAGAAACAAATAAACTTTCACATTTATAATATTAGTGTGATAACTGCCTCACTAGTCTTACTACTGCGCTGGGGTCCTGGGTTCGATGCCCGGGTTGGGGACTACCACAGACAACGTTGTAAAATTCTTTATCAATGGTTCAAAATGGACTTATCCATTTTCTGGCAATTTCCCAGTAGGTACCTCGGAGTTTGGTAATTTTGGTAATGTGCCCGGAGAAGTTTTATACTGTTCTGTGGCGTTTTACATGTACCTACCTGTACCTTAATGCATAATAAAACCTCTGGCTACTCCTTCGGGGAAACAGCCGTGAAGTGACTTCCAATTCAACATAATACATGAGTTTGTTCGCCTAATTACCGAATAACCTGCTTTTCATACATTCCTTTACGATTATTTCCTATCCCTTCTAATTTATATTTGACTAGCTGACCCGGCAAACTGCGTATTGCCTCACAATGAAATAATGTGTCAAAGGTTTGATATTGTATAGGAAAATGAAATTAAATGTAGAGATTCCCGTGGGAATTAGTGATTTTCCCGCAGTAAAAAGTAGCCTAAATGTTGGTCAGGCTTAGTATCTATACACCACAAAAAGTTTCATTCGAATCCGTCCAGTATCTTCGGAGATTAGCCTGGACAAAGGGACAAACAGACAGACAAAAAAATTATAAATCATTGAAAAGTGTTCTAATACTATTTTAACATCGCCCCCAATTGGTTTTTCGTAAATATATACAGTGTACAGACACGCGGGTTTTACTGTTTTATTATATGTATAGACTACACTAAAAATATAACGCTTAACTGTACATTCATATTCAAAATTGGAAGTAAACGTTGTGTGAGACGGAAAAGCAGGAGAGAAGTGATCCATCACCCGTCATTGGTGACAGTGACGGCTCCCGCTTCGATGTCTGACCTCTGTGGGAACATACCTAAAGGTTACAATAATATCATCTCACTAGTTCTTTCCCGTGACTTCATACGCGCATAACTCCCGTTTTTATAAGTAATCTACACAAAAACGAAAGGTCAAAATGAAGTTGTGTTGCCACCCCTGAGAACTAAGTTGTTACTGGTGGATTTCTACTGGTGGTAGAGCTCCAGTGACGGAGCTTGCGGGCGTAGGCACCACCGTATTACCTAATATACTTGCCGCTAAATGGTAATGTTCAGCACTATCGTGTTCCGGTCAGGTGGTAATGTACGGCCCTGTAATTTCCGGCACAGAGGCATAACAACTTAGGCCTCAGGAGTAGTAACGCATCTGTATTTTGCCTATAGGCTGCAGTTACCTATCACTTAACATCAATGCGAACTGCATGCTTGTTTGCCTCTTTCATTACATATAAAAGATAGGTATCCATATTCTATGGGTTGCAGTATTCACTTGGGAAGTCGTTTTTTTTTTAAATCAACACAAAAATCAATCGTGAACTTACATATGAACTGAAACCATTTCTCCATTGCATGCCAACCATGCAGTCCACATGCACCGCACCGGTGCGCGGTGGAGGTAGTATTTATTTGTGCGCGCGCGCAGGGCACGCCACGAATAGATTGCTTCTGTATTGGTCATGTACTAGACTGATTGAGCTTAGAATGATTTAGACATGCCATTTAATTTTTTATTAGTACAAAAGTTGCCTAACGCCAGTATAAGATGTGGCTTCGTCTCATTTTAACTGCGCAGAAAAAATCTCGTACATATCCGTATACGAGTAGATCTCCAGTAATATGGGCGTAATACATACATGTATAATCTTCCTAGCTTCCTACCTTTTCGGATACATAAAGCCATGTTTTTTTTTGTTTTTATTCGCATTGGTAACTAACGTAACTTCACGTTTGTAATCCCCGAAGGGGTAGACAGAGGTAAATGCATGCATTCAAGCATACATGGCAATACATGCAAACACCAACGACTCGCCGGTTACGTTTCGGCCCATGTAACAGGTGACCTGTTGATATCTCCGGGCACATAACCAAACTTCGAGGTACTGGGAAATTTCCAGAAAATGGAAGAATCCCAATAGAACCAGAGATAAAGGACTTTACACCACTCAGGATCTCAGCGTAGTAATAGTAGCCTGCTACCACTAGGTTGAAGTTTCGCTTTGGTATTCAGAAATATTGCATTGTTCTCCAGAGCACGAAAATATATAATATTTTGACTTCTATTACATTCCATGTAATCGGAACCCAATACAATTAATCCGTCATTTGACAGAATATAGAATTAACCTTACAACACTAGAGAAGAGAGTATATCTATCTATTATGATAATTGATGCTCTTGAGCACTTCAAATGAAACTTTGACAAAAGAAGAAAGTCTAGAGCAACTCTAAACAAAACTCTTTCAATAGAAGAGAGTTTGGCAACTCGAGAATAATTAAAACTCTTGAACATTTCAAAGAAAACTCTGCCATAAGAAGAGTATCAAGCAACTGTATAATAAATAAAACATTTTCCCTTGTCTACACACGAAACAAAATTGCACATAATCCAATCTCGGCATATCCATCGTCACTATCAAACACATTTAAGATCCCATTGTGCTCCACAAATCCGTCACCAAACCAGACACTGAGCCGCCTCTATTCCTATTGTATTCTCGTCTGATTGAGTTTACAGTTTACATTCAACTATACCGCTTGTTATTTCCACACCTCAAACTTATTCCATCTCTACACCGAACTATCTACCAGGTTGCCTTCAATCGGATTTCGACTTTAGTTGTATTAACTAAAACTGAATTTCAAACGGCTGGTGCACTGTAGTTTGTAGACACAAGCCGTTTAAATTTGACAGGTTTATCGAGTCCCGGATGAAGGCGCGTTGGGGAAAATGAACTGCTTATAGTGTAGATAGCGTCTCGATTAAAACGTTAACGTAGTGACGTAGTTTTAATTATATCGTTTAAGTTACAATGATCATGTGATGGCAATTTTAGTTAAAGTATTCTTAGATATAAAAAGCGCGCATAGCCCCGCGGTTGGTGTAGAACGCAAGCGATCTACTCGGTTAAAGCACTACAGGTGTGTGATGAGTGACCGCTAGTGGCAAATTGCACGTAAAGCCATCGGTCCCGGTTGCTATCGATAGATAGCACTCGTTAAACCGTGTCGGAGGCGTTATGGGTGGTTTAAAAACATCCTACAGCGGGTTGGCCACTAACCCGTATCTCCACCAACCCGCATTGGAGCATCATGGTGGAGTAAGCTCCGGGCCTCCTAAAAAGGGGAGACACTCGTGCCCAGCAGTGGGACGTTTCAAGGGTTGTCATTATTATATACCTATTATATTACACAAATCTGATCACCAACATAAGTACTTACAATAACAAGTCACGGTATGATGGAGTACCTTGTTGAGAACAAGATACATGAGGACCCGTAATTAGGATGTATTTAGGCAGTTGAGCCAGATAACAAGGCATTAGGGAGTCCATCGATCATGCGCCCGCGACGATCCCTGACACCGCAATTGTGCGTCATTGATATTAATTTAACGCCTTTAATTTTGAAGGGTTCATAGATCATGGTTTTAGAGATCTGCTGGTGTTGGGACATTGCTGTCTTCATTGTCTAGCTTTCTGTTGTTTAATGGAGGCTAATAAGGACAGAGACCCTATAAGGTTTGGGCTTAAGTTTACCGATATGTATTTTATTTCCAGCTAGCTTTTAAATTATTGTTCAATATCTACCCGGACGAAATCGTGGGCACAGCTAGTATAATAAAATTCATAAATTAAAGTAGGTACTGGTGGTAGAGCTCCAATGACGGAGCTCGCGGGCGTAGGCACCACCGCATTACCTAATATACTTGCCGCTAAATGGTAGTGTTCAGCACTACCGTGTTCCGGTCAGGTGGTAATGTACGGCCCTGTAATTTCCGGCACAGAGGCATAACACCTTAGGCCTCAAGAGTGGTAACGCATCTGCATTTTGACCTTGGTCTTTGTGTGGGTGTCTATAGGCTGCAGTCATCACTTAACATCAATGTGAACTGCATGCTTGTTTACCACTTCCATTACATAAAAAAAAAAAAAATGAAATCCTAAGTTACTCATTATTATATGAGCTATCTACCAGTCAAAGTACCAAGTCAGGTACACCACCGCATCACCTAAGCTGTCTGCCATGAAATTGTAAAAGTGTGTAAAACGCCTGTAGTACTCGTAGTGTTTTGTACTACAGGTTATATTGTCACGAGGCCTCAGTCCTCAGGTAACTATGGCCAATGCCACAATGTTATTGTAATTTCTACCTACCTAGTAGTTGTGTAAAACTATACAATTCTCAATCATATTTTACTTACAGTTTGTTTTATTTTTTCGTTTTTAATTATTGTTTCTGTAGTTATTTTTTATTAATTAAAAAAAAATGTGATCCTGTTAGATGGTATTTAGGGAATTAAAGAAGTGGTAACACAACTGTATTTTGACTTCCATTTTTTGTGTGGATGTGTATGGGTAGCAGTATTCAATTACCATCCATTTGAACTGCATGCTTTGTATGTCACCATAATGTTATAATAGAAATTTACATTAATATGAACTCTGCTTATTTGACTCTGTGATACCAAAAAAAGAGAAAATCCGCAAGTTTAATTTCTACAATGTATGAAGCTCGCGAAAACCTACGAAAACGTTATCTGTGATACCATTCAATACTCTTTAACTATTAAACTAACTTTATAAATATTAGATATCGACTCTCTAACCCCGACGGAACCAACTAAACACAAACAAATAACAGGATTTTAACGCATCTATGGATCGCTTACTTCACTCGGTCAGTTCAAAGGAGGTTAATAAAAATATGAAATTAGCTTTGATCTATCTTTTATGTTTTTTTTTCAGCTATTATTGAATCTAGTATTCATGTCTATGAATGAAAATCAGGGTTGAAACAAAAATAAGTTAGGCGCAGCCGGCAAGCGTCGTTAATCTATAATAGTAGCCAATACAAAAAAGTTTTCAAGGGATTCGAACAAGACGCCGCAGTAGTTCAATTAGTGAAAGCCAAGTGTCACTATTGACAAGCGTAAGCGTAGCTCTCGGACGCTTTATAAGCGAATGGTGACATCTTAGACAAAACGAATAAAATGCCCACTGTCAATTAGCCCTAGATTTTTATGGACAATTGTGAGGGTTTCAAATTGTTAATACCCGTTTAGTTTAAAAATGTACATGCTACGATTCTTTTGAGATATGTGTGTATGTATGAGAGTTCTTCCACCAGTGTTTAACACTGGAGGAAGAACTCTCATACATACAACTGAGGAACAACGTGGCACTGTGCAACTGCCAGAAAATGGAAATTTCCCAGCAGCATCAGAGGTAGAGGATAATAAGATCTTTATTTCTGATAGCTCCCGATCTGAGAATGGAACCAGGAGGCGTAGCAGTAGTCCACCACAAAACAACTGAGGCAATTAAAATTTCGATGATAACAGATTTTCTATCTCACTCCCACTGCACACTACGATTTAGCTCAACCTGTATAAAATTTAATGAAATATTTACTCAGTTACACAAACACAGACAGGGTAGCCGCGGGCACAAGTACATCAGTCTGACAGTCTGCGCGTACGCATGCGTTTGCATACAAACAGATAAATTTGTCCATCGACGCTCGTACCCGTACTGCTCAAATATACAACACATCCAAAGTCAAAGAAAAAAATACTTTATATCCCGCTATCAAGGTTGAATTTCGATTTTCGTAGCGTCAGATTATAGAAACATTAATTTCGAGTGATATTTAAATTTCGAATTTTATTTCCCTTTTCGTTCTGTAATCATGTTGTTCAGCTTCTGAAATCACTTCATAAATCGTGTTCGGTCGTTTTAAATTCAACTTAATTGCCCTGTTAATAAGGTCATGTTTGTTGTTGGGTGTGGCGTTTGTTTAAAATCGACTCATATTGCATAGAGCGGATGTTGCGGTGGTTATATTTGGAGTAGAATGTATTGGACGGATGCATGAATGAGGTGTAATATTGCAACTAGCCAGTGTTTGTTTTTTTGTTGGTCGGAACTTGGCCCGATGGGTAGGTGCTCTGAAAGGATTTTGTTCACATTTATTTAAGCTCGTCACATGTCAGTGCAGAAGGATCATTATCTTTTTTTAAAAAGAAAAAAAATGTTCTTGATTTTAAGCCTGGGTTGCACCACGACTTACTTAACATAAGTCGTGGTGCAACCCAGGCTTAAAATCAAGAACATTTTTTTTTCTTTCATCCTTCTCTAACTTTAACAGATTTCTATAAGTTAGAGAAGGATATGAAATGTTATAACTTTAACAAATATCGTGGTACAACCCAGGCTTAATCTGTTATAAGTTCATTCGATTTAAGTTTTATATTTATTTGAAAACTGGAAGCTTTACGTATAGGATAGAATATACATATATAGAATGTATTCCTAGCAATTTCACTTTATTTTTTACCAAAAGGAAATTGGTTTCTTGGTCATCCTGGTCTACTCAGGTAAGGTTTGCAAATTTTTAACATGGTGATAACTCAAATGCTAGGGATCAAAGCGTTAGGCAACCTATGTAGCTTCGGACATATTTCTTTCAAATCTTCTTATTTAGCCCATTTCAGCCTATGTTTGAAATACATATATTTAAATGTTGATCCAGTCTATATATCAATCGAAATGCATGCGCAAAGGTTACACACTATTCACACTCCATGAAAATATCCATATTCACACAATTTGTCTTATTATTAACTGTCGACTGCAGTCATGAACTTACAACTAAACACGCGTCTATTTTTGGTAATTATTTCAAAACAATTTCCACTCTCCATTTGATCGTATTCAAATAGCATTAGATCGGTGATCGATAAGCGAGTAATATCTTACGTGACATTCTTATTGTCCCCAAAAACGGGACATTTTTGAAATTATGCTCGGCTACAGAAACTTTCTTCCGCTGAATGGTATTGTTCAGCATTGTCGTGTTCCAGTCAGGTAGTAATGTATGTCTAGGCCTCAGGAGTGGCAACGCATCTACATTTTATACTCTGGTTTGATGGAGATGTTTACAAGCTACAGTGTTAGATACCATTAATGTTAACAGTATACTTTGCCTCTTCAGACGTTAAAAACGTTTGCCTCGTTAGACGCGTCTACGCGCGTCCAACGAGCCTAAAATTGAACTCGCCTAAAAACCAATGCATCAAAAACTTAAGCACTGATCCATGCATTTATTGCCATGTTATTTTCATTTCAGCACCACAATGCAACTGAATCGTAAATAAGAAAAATGGCTACAACACTAATCACACCCACGTTTTCACTAAAGCAAATAATATATGTTTTAGCCACTGAAATGAGGGGAAGCGAGTACCTACTCGTTTTTATGATTATCTTATAGTTCTAATGGTTCAATCCTTTCCTTCATTACCACCGATTGTCTACGACATTAAAAAAAATAGACGCGTGGATGTGCGTCCAATGAGCCTACAATTAAAGTCACCCTAATCACCGATGCATCAACAACTTAAGCACTGATTCATGCATTTATCGCCATGTTATTTTCATTTCAACACCACAATGCCACTGAATCGTAAATATAAATAGCTACATCGCTAATCACCCCCACGTTTTCGCAGACTAATCGCTTAGTTATTTTGTTCTGACTAATTAAACAATTCGAGGGACGAAATGTGTTTTATAAATTAATGTCACCGGTCTTTATAAATATACCAGCGTTTTCCAGAATTTTCATTTGGTGTTAAATGGGGGACAATTAAGTTTGAGCGTGGTTAAGGCTCTGCTAAGGACAGGCTAAGGTATCAAGCCTATATCTAAGTAAGATATTTGTATTTGGATTGGTTGGACTGGACTAAGATGATTTAACTGGGCGAAGCTTTTCAAGAATAAAATGAATATGTATTTGTATCTTTACGTTATTTTCTTTTTCTCAAACGGTTGACAGGCATGCAGACGACCATTTTCACGTTCTGCCAGAATAAATGCGCGAACCGGACTGTTGCGCACTTCACTCACTTCACTCACACACACATTCACTCTGTGGGTGGATCTTCTCTTGTCGGCTGGTGCGATGTACGCAAGGAGACAATAGCACTAGATCAAACAGGAGCTGTGTTCAGCAGCACACTGACTATTGTAGAGGCTGTAGAAAATACACACACATTTGATGTGTCTACGCACACTCAGATTTTCGAGTTTATCTATGATTCCATTGACGACCTAGATTCGAACCGCGCGATTTTTTATGGAATCCATTGTATTACACTGGTATTTAGGAGCTCCGTTCACATGTGAGAACAGTGTCCCAAATGGGGATTCACTTGAGCTTTATGGAATTGTAGAAGTTATCCCGATGTGCAATACTGCCTCGCTTTATTTAACCAAGTCCTATCTTGCTTGGTCTTACCTTCAATGTGACTCAGAAGTTGCATTTCATTCGATATGTCAACGCCTGTGGGCCTGTTCCCTTACTCTTACTAATAGTGAGTTACATTGTCTGACCCTAATATCAGTTGGATGGCCGATGAATATTATCTCATAATACAGTTAGGAGCAGCACATTATCAAGGAACTCAAGTAGATTATAAGATTGAATAACAACACTCAAAAATCAAATCATTTGTACTCAAAGCCGTTGAATTTAAATAAACACAATCATTCCCATACTTCTCAACATAACCTTCAAATTTTGTATTGTTAAACGAGAAAAAAAATACATTAAATATTAATATAATACTGCGTCTCCAATTACAATGGCGTCACGCCCACTTCTGGAAGTGTTATTGTATATGATTGTAAAGCATGTTGAGTATAATATGGTCAGGCCAGATGGACGGATAACGGAGAGTTTGTGGGCGAAACACCGGGCGTATTAAAAAAAGGTAAGTTTCTTACATTTTTTTTAAGTAATGAAGGTGGCAAACAAGCATGCTGTTCACATTGATGTTAAGCGATGACTGTAGTCTATAGACATCCACACAAGACCAGAGGTCATAATGTAGATCCGTTGCCACCCCTGAGATCTTAGTTGTTATGTCTCTGTGATAGTTATTACGGGGCTATGTATTACCATCTAACCGGAACACGACAGTGCTGAACATTATAGAGAGTGAGAGTGAGAGTGAGAGTGAGAGAGAGAGAGTGAGAGTTGGAGTGAGAGTGAGAGTGAGAGTTAGAGTGAGAGTTAGAGTGAGAGTGAGAGTGTAATGCGATGGTACCTACGTCCACGAGTCCCTACACTGGAACTCTACCACCAGAAAAAACAATACGCATTAGACACAATTATAATCCTCACCAATGGTTC
Organism: Macrosoma leucophasiata; assembly: GCA_036365455.1. Lineage (NCBI taxonomy): Eukaryota > Metazoa > Arthropoda > Insecta > Lepidoptera > Hedylidae > Macrosoma > Macrosoma leucophasiata. The sequence continues at coordinate 21,895,854 of JAWQUS010000024.1, read as the reverse complement.
TCCATTGCGCCAGTTCCCTAATTTACTTACCAACGCATTGTAAGTGAAATCTCTGGTTCTTAAGTTGATATTTTGGTGTATATTTGTATTTTTTTTATTTTATGCACTATCACATGCGAGTGCCTTTAGAAGTTAAATAAAAATGGAAGGAAAAATTTAACTTCGGGCAGGGATCGAACATGAGATCTCAGGTTATCCAGTCACTGGACCTCTACAACCATAGAGGAATCTCGTTTTTTAAAGATGTGATTCTTCTATTTGTGGCTGGTGCATTGTATGAAGCATCGAGTCAAGCAAGGGCACAGTCGTAACATACTATTTACGAAGTCATTCGAGATGTTTTTGTCGATCCTTTATAAAATAGCTAATCGTCTGTACACTCGGTGTTTCGCTGTGTATGCGTTTGGTTTTGAATAAAAATTGCGGCAAAAAATGTCGCGACTTGAGTCTTGATGCGTGTTTTCGTTGTCCAAATATGTCGTGTCGCATGAAATGTTGAATAATAATAAAATAAAATAAAAAAACGTCACTTCACGCCTGTAATCCCCGAAGGGGTAGGCAGAGGTTAATGCATGTATTCAAGCATATATGCAAACACCCACGACTCGCCGGTTACATTTTTGCACATGTAACAGGTGGCGAACCTGTTGTCATCTCCGGGCACATTACCAAACTCCGAAGGGGAAACTTTCCAGAAAATGGAAAAATCCCAATAGAACCATAGATAAAGGATTTTAAGCCGTTGTCTCTGATAGTCACCGACCCGGGAATCCAACCCAGGACCAAATAAAATAAATTAAAACACAAATGACATACGATATTCCAGTAATTGTTATTTCTCACACATGGGAAAAGCCGAATATTTTGAGTCTGATTATAATCGTATAGGTATATTCACGCCAAGTCTCTCACGGGGTAAGCAGAGAGTGTGGAGCGGCTAATATCTCGGTTTATACACATCTCTCGTACCACTTCTACATTCATCATCCCTCCATACATACACGCAAATTCCGAAGACTCTTGACTCCATGTTCAGATAGTCCGCCTATTTGGTTAAGGACGGTCTGTCTTAGTCTTCTTGAGCATATAATACCTATCATTGCTAGTAAAACAATCTACGACTACCCTCAAATGTTATTGTTAATCTCTTCCAAAAGTGATGCAGAGTCCACAACTTTCGTGACGTCGTTAAATATCGTGTCGTCTCACACAATGTACGAGGTGAACAAAAGTAATCTTCAAACAGTAGCGTTTAAGATGATCGTGACGTGAATGGGACCCTTAATGCGCCAATTGTTTGCCGATACAATGTGTCCGCTAGCTTTAATCATAATATTGTGACTATTGTACGCGTCTATTATGACCACCCACTCATTATTGTTAGCTCTTATTGTCGTAGCAATAAGGACCGTAATAACCTGCCCAAGAATTCGGTCAGAGAACATTTCTTTGTTAAACGTGACTGATAGCTGGGGAATGTTTCTGAATTCGTCCAATATTATCCTTTATTTCCACGTAATTTGGTCGCATAATAGCGTGTACAAATTTGGCGATATATTAAGTAAACGCACAATCTAAATCTATTGTGGCCAGATTTAATAAAGGGAAGATCCTTTGTGGTTCGCTCGGAGTTGGAACATTGCTGTTAATGTCTTTATGGCTGTTCTTCTGGAAACAATTTTACAGGCCATTTTACTCTTAATTTTAATTTGCATAAATCCATGTTTAAATACGCGAAGGCAAAACAGGTTGCAAGCTTTGGTATAGGTAATTAGAAAGATCGGAAACATGTTCCGATTTTCCGATTCTCGTGTTATGATTTTTGAGATTACACTCTCCTATTACGGATCGCCTGATTTTTATTGTGGCTTACACATTTTGTAGGTATGTGGTCGCAAAGTATCATTTACACTAGCGATACTAAGTTCACAGGGTCAGCTTGTTTTTATATATTACTAGATGTTCTGTCGAAATTCGTATCGCTTTAGCAATATGAAAAAGTTCTTTGCAGCAGTATCAAAAATCTTTCTCAGACCTACCGAATGTACATAAAGAACTTCATGAAATCGGTCAAGCCCTTTTGGAAGAGTTTGGTAACGGTTTTATTTTGGTTAGGTCACATTGAATAACAATATATAAAACAACTATAAATTGCAAAGCTAGCAAAAAAACCATATTAGTCCCTGGCGAGATCGAATTTGTCGATGAAATGGAGCGTGAAGGCGTGCGTCGATTTGGGAATGTATGCATCGCGTCACACGCAAATGACGCGTTAAAACCTGCTCCCATTCCCATCATTGTTGGTTTTACTTCCAATAGCAGGACCCAAGGGTCCCAACCGCTTACGCTTTAAGATTAACTTGGATGCTCTCATGAAACGTACGTAGTCAAATCTCATTCAACTTCGGATTTAGGTACATACCTGTTTTTCTGGCTTTTCATGGAAATTACGAATGATACAATAAATGGACGTATTTCTCACGCACGTTACCATTGAGGCTTCCTCATTATCTCCAACATTTCGGTCCCTTTAAGATAAATTTTTGATTATCCAAAAGTTTGTCCTTCCGTTAAGTTTGACAACCAATATCAAAGTCGATTACTTTCAATGGATATAAAATTTGGATGTCTGTAAACTTTTACCCTCAACAGCAATTGTACCTATGCTTATTTACTATCTTCATGATAGTGTACATAATTTCAAACAGTCTTGTTACATTTGCCAAAAACATTCAAAGCTTTCCTGAAACCATGGAGACGACCCTTCAAATCCACACGATTTGCTAATGCATGTTAAACACGCTAAAATAAATTAGCGTCCCTCCATCCATCCCTCCGGTCTACCCTCTAATCACTTCATCCCAGTTAACGAATAAGCCTGCAGCTTAATAGGTACGTCCTTTCGTGTAGAGAATCCTAATATGTGTACCACGTATTAGAGCGTACTTGGTTCTTATATAGTGTACCGAAAAGGTTTTACGAAAGACATTTGTATGGTCTCGTTATTATTTTCACAGAGACATAACAACTTAGGTCTCGTGGGTGGCAACGCGTCTGTATTTTGGCCTCTAGTTTTTGTGTAGATATCTCTAGGCGGCACTCATCATTTAACATCAATGCAAAATGCAAGATTGTTTGGCACCTTCATTACATTAAAAAAAAGGTGGTCAGCCCATCGACATCTCCAAACTCCAAGGGTGTCATTGGAAAACTTCCAGAAGATGAAAAGTTCTAATAACACTTACCTCACCGACCCTCGAACATAGCGTCGCAATAATTAACTTGTATATTAAGGAAATAAAAAAGGCTGTAATAATAAAAAAAGGATACCACATCATACACAATAAACATCTATTTACATAAGTCACTTTTTAGTCCCGTGCCGAAGGGATCATCATATTACGCATACCACGACAAATCGCGGACAAAAGCTAATGGAATTAGAAACCGATAAATTAAATGCCAAATCTGCATTTAACTGAGTGTAAACTCCTAATTGGTCGCTCGATACTCGAAACTATTTTCACCGAATTCACCAGACTCTGTCCATTTAACGCTATAACCCGGAGAGGTAATTAGAGCCGGTGGCGAAATTAGCAGCAAGTGAGGAGGAGCGAAACTAATCCCACTTCCACCCTGATGATACTCCCGCTCCAGAGGCTGTGTCGCATGAACGCAGCGTTATTGAGCTCTCTTACATGAAATATGCCACGGTACACTTTAACTGTGCGTGAATCTGCTCTTAGTTCCCATAATATTATATTTATACAAACGCAACCCTAATTATAAGTCGGGATTGACAATTAAACACCTGGACAAATAAATGAACTTATGATTTTATTGGAAAATAGATTTCATAATAAAAAATTACAACACTACATGTGTTAAAGTAAACTTATAAGGAAAAAATGGAAAGGGAAAAAAAAATAATAAATAAATTCTTTAAGCGGGACTTCACCCACGACCTCCAGCCGCTTTTATACCAAGACGGTTCAAATAAAAGAGGGAAGAAAACTTCGGCGTCGAGTGAGACGACCTTAGAAGAAGTCCCGAATTACGTAGCAATAATACAAAGTCAAAATACTTGTGTTTTTGCTTGTAAGGAATAGTTACACTAAAAAACTATTAGATCTATTTTAAAAATATGTGTACCAATAGGATGATAAATGAAATAAATGATCTTCACAGCAATTTTTTTGCTGACGTCCCACAGTATAGGGGACTACGTTGGTAAATCAGCCGTAAATTGCTAGTCTTTGATATAATTTAAAGGTTCGTGGTACAACTACACATCATACTTACAACATAATACAAGGATTTGTTATATCTACTGTGATAATATTAGCAGAAAGAGTTTAAAATGGGTACTAGGCGAGCATAACCCCGAGAGTCAGTCACTTATGTCGGGAGATATGGTTACGAAGTAATTTCTAGCTTTTCATTCATTCACTATAAATCTCAGGTATGGCTTAAATGTGTAGCTACTAGGCGAGCATATACCGGAGACAGTAACCCCGGAACCGCGGAGGGCGCGACTGACGACGACGCGTCAATGTGCCGTTGTGCGGATGCGGTTAACGCACCGCGTTAACGACTGGTAATGATGCACCGTCTTCTGTGACACACTGCTTATATGAATGGACAATTGAAATTGTCTTTTTGTAAGGAGGTCAACTTAAAAGTAAAGAAGTAATTCGTGAAGAAAGTGTGATTTCAATAGAAATCGACTTTAAAACTTAAGTAAGAGCGATTTGCCTAATCTACGAGTATCTGCCGCCAAATAGTAGTGTTCAGCACTATCGTGTCCTCTTTAGATCGTATAGCATAGCCCCGTAATTACTGTCACAGAGGTTTCAAGGCTGGCAACGCTCTGCATTTTGAACTCCAGTTTTAGGTATATACGAGTATCTATAGGCTGAAGTATTCACTCAAAGTCTGTGTAAACATGCTCGTTTGCCACCATCCATCGTTTTGCGTAGAAAGACCATTTTCATTTATGAATACAAAGACAAATGTAGAATTAGGGTGCATTTATCACCATCACAATTTCAGCCGAAAGACATCGCCTTCTATACAAAGTCGTTGTCCCAAAGATGCTTAAAACTGGGCTGTGCATCATTAGGGGGTAATACACCTTAATCGCCACGCCTGACTAATTAGCGGATTAGCGAAGTGGCGGTGATTTTATCACAGGACGTTGCTGTCCGTCCCGCTTTAATGTATTTACTCTATAGTAAATACATTAAAGCGGGACACACACACACTACAATAGGGCTATCCCTATTCAAATGGTTCACCGCCTTTCTCCGTTTGACTGCATGAACTAGCGGAATTCTCCTCCACTAGCAATCCTCTGCGGTGGTATCAACTGCACAAACTTTCTTTGCCTTCGAGCAAGCTCACCAATCGTCCACGCCGTGTGTCCCAGCAGCCGAACTGTGAACTTAACACTCTATGCGTCTAATTACCAAGTTTACAGCAAACAAATAAAGATCGGGTAAACAAGACTGCAGTCACTGTACCCGCAGGAAGTCATAAACACATGCATCATGAGACCACCAGGGATTATGATTCAGGGCATAATTAGCAACTGTTTAATACGTGCCATACCTTCTGTGGTATTCCACACCTTCTCTGGGTTCTGTCCGTTACCAGAGCTCAATCGGCAATGAAGAAGTCCAGAGCTCTAGCAGAGAATATGTAATAATACTACGTAATAGAATGGACACTTCGATGTCCTCCCTGATTTCCCCGCTTGCCCGCACCTCCCCTTGAGTACTATTCCGGCAGCCTTGTACACTAAGGTGGCGAGCGGGTTGTGTGTGTGCGTGTAAAAACACGTCCTGATTGATGTCTGTGTAGTAGGTAACTAAAATAAGCGTTTGTATTGTATAGAGTTTTTTTTTCAAGTTTAACAGCCCTCAGTAGTCTAGTGGTGGCAAACTTCGCTTGCTGGGTCACCTAGTTCCATATAATTATGTCCATTTTCAAAGAAATCGGTGGAACCTAAGAGGACAAATACCCTGTCGACCAATAAATGTCGAATGAGCGAATGACTAAACAGATATACAATGCGAATGTGGATGGTTGCAGAGGCCCAGGAAGACCAAGACTGACCTACCATGACCAAATAGGTCGAGTTCTGTCTGATGGTGGGGTCAAAAGTCTTAGGAATCGGCGTGCATGTATGAAGAGAATGATGAAGGTAGACGAGGCACGAGAGGTTTGTCAGAACCGGGATATCTGGCGCTCTACACTCTCTGCCTACCCCGTTAGGGACCTGGCGTGAAGATACATACATACATACAAATACCCTGTCACTAGTAAGCCCACTAACTCTGCTACTTAATACCAAACTTAAACAACATTGACTCACAATATCTGTACCCATAATCCGCATATGCCCTTCACCCACTACCGTCCCGCCATAATGTGATTGTCTGTTTTAATGATCTGCCACATCTGGTTAACTTGTTGATGGCGCTGGCCTCTTGTTGAACTCATTATTATTGCACAAACTCATTCAGCAGCCATTTTGTTATTGCAAATATTTACAATGTTGCTGGTCGTCTGATTGCTTTAACAAATTGATGTGTGAATGTAGCCCATTGTGGTTTTGCGTCTGTATAAGTAATTACGTCGAGAAGGCGGGACGTGATGACCCCATCGCCTTCTAGTGGAGGAAAGCAGTCAGTCAACTGAACAATAAAAAAAAAAATATCATAAAATACGCTTACACTCACAGCCCCACAATAGGTATAAACCTGTGTCGTGGGTGCCGTTGTACACATACAACACATACACAAACACCCAGACCCGAAACAAATATCTGTAGGCCATACAAATACTTGTTCCGGTGCGGGAATCGAACCCGCGACCCTTCGAATCAAACGGTGGTTTCGCACCGCGGGACTAACCGGGTCGTCAAAACCAAATCAAAACTATGTCGGTCAAACCATTCTACCGTTACTGCGATCACCAATCCGCCTGCCACTTTAACAAATATTTTGGTGCAACCCAGGCTTGGACACAACCGTATTCTATCGCAATTGATTAACGACTATAGGTCGCGCCACGTAATAAGAACGCTGGAAGAAAGTAGAAGGGATGTGTTCGCGCATCGGTACACTCGCACACGAAAGTACTAGCCCTATTGGTTTATTTTTTATCTAGCTTTCGCTTGCGGTTTCGTGTATTGGTAGGCAGATTGAAAACTATATTACATAGAATAACATAAAATGAAATAAAAACACATGACGCGCAGCTTGACCGCCAGCGTTCTTTTTACCTGGCGCGACCTATAACAAGCGTCACATATGAAGTGTGCGGCAAAGATCTACGAAGCCGAGACTAGCCGATGTCTGTTCCCTAAGGTCGATGTGCAATATTTCGTAATACCTAGCTTATGTAATTTCTCTGCTTATCTCTTCAGGGAATACAGGCATGCAGATACGTTTTAAAATAACAGTAAAAGATAACAATTTCAAATCAAATATAAATCCAACACCCATAAATACTTGCACAGACATGAGTCATTACCCAAAAGAACGTGATCTGAAAACAATTTAGTTTTGCTAATTCACTTGTTGTCAAGAGTACCGCGTCATCGGCCATTTAAAATCGAAGCGATCGTGGGACTTATCGATAAATGCGCACGCGCATGGAATGCTCAAATATTGATTTGCATTGAGGAATACGAAATACACGGATGGCGCGACCGATTTTCTGAGAATTTGGATGATGGTGAAGACGTTTGACTTAGTATAAAAGGATAATTTGAAGCATATTTGTTAGCCTGATTGATTGTAGCTAGGAGTTGTAAATTTATCTTCTTAAAAAATATACAGGACGGGTAAAATGTTCCGATCTGTCCAATCCGTGACCGGTGGTCATGTGCGACCGTGTAATTTCAGGCACAGAGATGTACCAACTTAAATCTCAGAAGTGGCTGATCCTAGAAGTGGCTCAGAAGTGGGTTCAACTACATTGAAATCTCTGTAGATGTTCGGTAGTTACAGTATTCACTTACCATCAGTGTGAGCTGTATGCTTATTTGCCACTAGACGCGGGTTCAAGTCCCGAGAGAATGCAACTCTTTCTTTCCATTTTTTCCTTAAAAACCTAGGTATATGAAGCCCATAGTTTGGAAGGTAACATAGAAAATCTCAGTTTTACGGAACCCCATGCACTTGCAATCCGACTCGCACTTGACTGTTTCTTTATCCAAACCACGCGATACAAGTCGCTAGCTAGTTAACAACAATTCCAAAATCACTCCATCAGTAAACTAATGCTGTAATCGCTCAATCAACGTCTTATGTTGCCGCTAATTAAGATCTACACCTACAAGTTGTATGTATAATGTTGACAAGCCATTGTTAAGCCTCGCTGCGTGGGCGCATGTCATTGTGCAACTGAGACCACAATGGATTTAGCGGAATTGAGGTCAAGTTTGTGTGCGTTAATTATCATTTTAAATCGATAAGCTTTCATTTTCGGTTTTCTTTTTAAGTCATTAATGGTTGATATGCAGTCAACATTGATGAATGGAAATTAGGGTTATATTACTATTTAGGGTTCCGTACCTCGAAATGAAAAAACGGAATCTTTGTAGGTTTACTTAGTTGACCGTCAATCCGTCTATCTGTCCGTCCGTCCGTCCGTCTATCTGTCAAAACGCTTTTTCTAAGGAACGCGTGGCGTTAATTATATCTTGAATAAGACCTCTAATTACTGTCTCAGTGAATCATCATCATCATCATTATATCGACCGAAAGATGTCCACTGCTGGGTCAAAGCCTCCCTTTATGGGGGATATGCTGTAATTGGCGATCGCAGTAGCGGTAGTTTTATCCCAGGACGCTGTTGCCAATCTTGCGTTATTCCACTTGCACTTTGCACCGCCGCCCCATTGGAATGATTTGACCGCCATTGTTCGGTTGACTGACAGCAATATTGAAAGAATTATCTTCCAGTAGAAGAAAATTCATTCAAGAAAGTTTTGTGGACTTGGAGCAGTATTTGTCCAGGCGTCTCTATTTTTAACCCATACCCTGTCCCATTTCCAAATACAAAGCAAATGCTTAGATACATGTGATTCATGGGTGCGTATAATACTCGACTTGAATTTACTATCTGTAAGTTCAAGAATGAACTCTAAGCTTAAATGCCACTTTCGTTACAAAAAAAAACGACACGGTAGAATTCTAGAATATGAGTAATGTTCAAACGCGCTAGCAGCTGCGCGGGGACCGTCAGCTTGCATTACACCAACCACCATTTATCTTCACACTTACAGTATGAATAAACGAAAATTATGAAGATTTACTCGTAGTGGAACTAAAGCGGACAACCGAGGGTGTATTGTGGTGTGTATTTATGACTAAGATTTAGATCAAACTCAAACTCAATCTCAAAAATTCATTTAATCACTTGGAAATAATAGAATTTGCTTGTGATCGGTCAAATTACAAATATAAAATTAAAGCGAATAACAACTGATACGTTGATTAATATGTCAAAGTAAACAAAATAAAATACAGAATGTTCCATACTTTCTTTTACAAACGGCAAAATAAGACTAAACAAAAAAATATGGGACATTCTTTGTCATTCACTGGCAGAGTTCCAAAGCCCACATTACTGAGAAAAAACCTGCCAAAACAAAACTCAGTAGGGTCTTTTCAAAATATGTTCCTTAAAACTATTATCACAATATGACACTTATAACTATGTTTTACAATATCAAGTACAATGCACATTAATTTCACAAAATTATTGTTTAGTCTTGTGGAGCTAGACCAGCATTTGTCCAGGCATCTCTATTCTTTAGATAGTCATCGAGTCTATAGTACGCATTTTTACATAGTGTGCGTTTAATACATGACTTGAATTTATTATCTGTAAGTTCAAGAATGTTGGACGGAATTTTGTTATAAAACTGTATACAACATGTTAAGAAACATTTATGTGTTTTCGATAGGCGAAAACTTGGAAATACTAATTTATTTTTATTTCTGGTATTATAAGTATGTATATCAATAATTTTCTTAAATAAGTGCAAGTTTTTCCTAGCATACTATACTATACTATTTTCATAAATATATTGGCAAGGGACCGTCATTATATTTATTTGCTTGAATAATTCTTTCAAGGAGTCACGACTATTTAAGTTATGTATCGCTCTAATAGCTCTCTTTTGTAATATAAATATTGAATCAATTTCAGTTGCCCGACCCTACAACAAAATACCGTAGGACATGACACTGTGAAAGTAGCTGAAATAAACGAGTCTCGCAGTGTCGACATCCGTTAACTGTCTAATCTTCCTGACGGCATAAGCAGCAGAACTTAGACGTTTTCCTAACAGTTTAATATGAGGACCCCATTGCAATTTTGAATCAAGCGTTATACCCAAGAAGACAGCTTCACTAACAAATTGTGTTTTATCATTGTTGAAGAATATTTCCCCTTCTTTACTTTGACATTTGGAAGAGTAAAACGAATACATTTAGTTTTTTTACTATTTAATGCAAGATTATTTACTGTAAACCAATTATGTACTTCTTGTATGGCTTTATTAATAGTATCATAATTTGGTTCTTTTCTTTTTTAAAATTGTTTTAGGCTCACTGATGGGCATCAAATGGAGCAAATCATTTATATATACTAAAAACAGAAATGGACCTAATATTGAGCCCTGTGGTACACCCATTTCTACTTTAGAGCCTGGTGATTTTACTCCGTTAACTTGTATTTTCTGTTCCTGGTTTTCTAGATACGATTTAATAATCCTACCAATAATTTCAAAAATATTTGAAAGGGTTCTTTACAACCGACTTGAAACGTATTTGAGTTCTATCAATTTTCTATATGAAAAACAGTATGGCTTCCGTCCCAAGTCAAACACTCTTTCGGCAACAATAGGCATTGTAACAAAATTAATGACCAGCATTGATAAGAAACAGGTAGGCCTGGGAATCTTTATTGACCTGAAAAGGGCATTTGACTCCATCAGCCACGACTTGCTACTTAAAAGGTTAAATCAGATTGGTATTACTGACACTGCGCTAAAAATATTCAAATCATATCTAGAAAACCGTAAACAAGTGGTAAAAATAGGTCAAACTCAGAGTAGTACCAGCGTTGTCACCTACGGAGTACCTCAGGGCTCAATTTTAGGTCCCCTCTTATTTCTTGTGTACATAAATAGCGTCAAAGATATTGGTTTGATAGGTGATATTACCCTATACGCAGACGATACCTGCTTATTTTACTTTGGGAAAACATTAGTGAGTGTATTAACTAATGCACAAAGAGATCTGAATGTTCTAAATACCTGGTTTCAAGCTAACCTCCTTACAATTAATATTACAAAAACAAATTATGTTTTATTTGCAGCTAAAAATAAGAAAATATCACAATTCGCACCTGTTACAATAAACAATCATCCCATTAATAGAGTTTACAAAGAAAAGTACCTAGGATTAATTTTGGACAGTGGTATGACATGGAAATCTCACCTGGACAAGATAAAATCTAAAGTTAATTCTCTCACAGGAGCACTGCGTGGCATAGTTAGGTGTCTTCCGCGGCAAGTACGATACACTATATACAATACACTTGTTAAGCCCCATATTGATTATCTCATAGAAGTTTGGGGAACCGCTGCAAGAACTAATAGAATTAATTTACAAAGAGCCCAAAATAAATTAATCAAAAGATTATTTAACTACAAATTTTTCACCCCTACAGATAAGATATATAAAGAAACAAAATTAATGAATATTAACCAATTATATACTTATAATACTTGCATATTAATACGAAAGATTTTAAATAAAAAATTACACACCCAAATTAACTTCACAAAAAAATACCAAGTTCAAAAAATCTTACTGAGAAATGCAAATAATCTTATTTTACGTCATCCCCGAACAAATTATGGAAAACAAAATATTTTATATGAGGGTGCCAAATTATATAATAGATTGCCAAAAGATATTAAAGAGGCAAAATTTACGTCAACCTTTAAGAGACTTCTTAAACACTACGTTTCTAATGCTATAAAATGAATAAAGTAAATAAAATAGTAATTTATAATCAAGCGGCAAAAACAAGAAAAAAAAAAAAAAAAACTGTTAAAAGTATACGTTTTTATGTTAATGTTTATTTATGTCTATATGTACTTATAATTATATTATATTATGTGTGTATGTAATGTGTCAGTATAATAACATAAAAATAAAAGTTTCAATGTTAACAAAATTATTGTAAACATCTAGCATATCCAGGAGCGCGCTATATCGGTGTAATTAGTGAGTTCGTTACGTAACTAACGACGTTAAGTGCAAGCCGAGTTCAGTCTTATCTAGAACTACCTACATCAGCTCATAATTGTTCACAAATATAATTGTTACTTTACGTTCTGTGGTGTGATGTGATGTGACTTGTGATTGTAATAGGATAATTTTAAATAGCCCAACAAAACGTTTATACTATACAACTGTTTCTCATGTAAGTGATTGTAAATCTTTATGAGGAAATAAATGTCTTTAAACCTTAAACCTTAAGTTGAAGGGCTTTATATCTAAGGCCATAGTGCTCAAGTTTGCACATTAACGTATTATGGTCCACGCAGTCAAATGCTTTAAAGAGGTCGCAAAAGATTCCTATAGCATCCTGCGAATCTTCCCAAGCTTTATAAATATGTTTAAGTAAAGCAACACCGGCATCAATTGTATTACAACCTTATGTGAAACCAAATTGTTGGTGGTGTAAGATCTTATTTTTATTAAAGTGCTGCAGCAATTGATTAAGTATCACTTTCTCGAAAACTTTACTAATAACGTGAAGAACAGATACCGGCCTATAATTATTCGGGTCTTTACTATCCCCTGATTTAAATAATGGTACGACTTTGCTCAGTTTTAACAAATCCGGAAAGATTCCCTGCTCAATACATAAATTAAAAATTAATAAGGCGCTACAGTACTAATAATCGATTTACACACTTTAACAGACATACCATAAATATCTTCAGTAGCTTTGTTTTTAAGCTGATTAAATGTGGATATGATTGTTTGTGGACTAATATGATTAAAAGTTAGTTTAATATGACAAGGCTCTACGTTCCTTTTAAGAATGTCAATCGATATTCCAGTAGAAGAATTTAAAGTTGCCGTAATTTTGAATGGAATATTAGCAAAGTAATCTTCAAAGTGTGTAGCAATGTCAAAATCTGAGCCTAAAATACCCTGTGGTGTCTCCAAAAGGACACGAGTTTCAGACCGCTTGTTTTTGCCTGTTTCACTATTTATTATTTTCCAGATCGCCTTCATTTTATCGTCTGCATTTTTAATTTTATTGCTTATATAAATTGACTTTGCGTTTTTACAAACTCTTTTAATTTTTTTTTAATATGTAGCGACATACTTGTAAAATTTGGATTTTGCATATAAGTTTTAAGACCATAAAGTTCAAATAATCGTTCCCTACTTCTTCGAATGCCATCAGTTGCCCAGTCACAAAAACTAAATTTACACTTTGCGGTTCTTGTTCTAATTTTAAAAATATTATTAAAATGTGTGTTAAAAGTATCAAAAAATTGTGCATAAAAATCATTTGCACTAGTTATGTCAAAATTTTGAAAATATAATTTTTCTTTTAAAATATTATTGAAGTTATTCAATCTAACAGATGTTACTGGTCTATGTGTTTTTTCAATTTTGCTGGAAGGTTTATCTACGTGAAAAGTAATTGTCTGGCCGCTATGATCAGATGGCAAATAGTTAACAATATTTGTAGATATATATTTACATTCACAAAAGATATTATCTATACAAGTAGCCGAGGTTGGGCTCACTCGGGTGGGTTCCAAAGAAACATTGCATAAGTTGAATGATTTAAATAGATTCAGTAATCTATTGCTGTTTGAATTGTTTTCTAAAATATTAATGTTAAAATCACCGCATACAATTACAGACTTTCTACCTGAACATAGTTTTTTTTAACAAATCTTCCATAGTGGACTCAAACACATTCAAATTCTGATAATTTGGTGGTATATAAACGCACACTATTATATGCTTATCCAGCTCAACACAAGAAACTTCTACAATATGTTCAATCGATAACTCAACTATGTCTTTACGTTCCCTGGATTTAATTGAGTTTTTTATCAAAATTAAAGTGCCACCATGTTGCATAACTTTTCGATTGTAACAACTAACAACAGAATAATTCTTATAATTAATTAAGATTTGGTTTTCTTTTAACCAATGTTCAGATAAACAAACAATGTCATACTGGAATTTCTCCAGAACTAGTTCTAATTCCAATAACTTGGAATGCAACCCTTGAATATTTTGGTGTAATACTACCAAACTGTTGACTTTATTAAAAGTGCAAATGCCAGAAGATGCCGGTTTATTAGTATGTTCAGTATTGGTAACTTCTTCTGTCTTAGAATCTAGTTTAAATAATTGAGAGTGCAACCCATGACGCCTCCGCCAACACCAGTCAGCGAGGATGTACAGTTTGTATTTCCCCCCTGTGCCAGAGAATACTCAGAGTCCCTGGTGTTAGCAGATGTCATCAGGGGTTGGATGCTATTACTATCTACGTCATTCATAAAATTGTTGGTAACACTTATGTTACTCTCTAAACTACTAAAAGCATTTGCTATATTACATATAACATTGTTAATATTATAGGCTATCAGCGTAGCCAGTAATTTCCTATACTTTTTGGGAAGATACATAGTTTCCCGTGTCAATTTAAATCCACTAATAAACTTATTAGTGTCAAAATACAAGAATTTGTCACTATGACGACAAGTCAATGTATGAATTACATTGTTCAAATAATAAATACTTTTTATTATTATTGATCTTTTCAAAGTGTACGTCACATTTGTTTAACCCATCAGCTGGCGAGAAAAATATGACAATTGAGGGTTATAGCTCAGTTCAAAGCCACCCGGCACCCGACCTGCGCCCGACCGCCTCGAGCGGTCTGCAGTCATCAACGCCGCTCCGTATCGCCTCAATCACAGTACAAATATGAACAGTATGGAAACTACGTACAAAACGTTCGAAATGGCACACTAACACAAACATGCGCATCGACGCTCGATGTAGCGAGTGACTCAGTACTGCAGCACCGCGAGAACCGCTTAGAGACCTCATCGATGCGCGTGTTTGTGTGGGTGTGACAATTCAAGGTTTTGTACGTAGTTTCCACACTGCTCCTATTTGCACTGTGCCTCAACCGCAAGCTGACGAGCGAGCGGCGCGCGGTCCAAGCGCGGACGGCGGGTGGACCACTCAGTGACCACTTGCTTGTCTTGCGTTAACTTTGCATTTATTTATTTTTTTATTTATTTTATTTATTTATTGAAATCAGGCAACAATGCTTAAGATAAACAATAGGCCCATAGAATAAATACCTTACAGACTAACAAACATATCAAAACACTACACTATTTATCTAAGGAGTTATGCCGGAGGAGCTGTGCCGGAAATTACAGGGCCATACATTACCACCTGACCGGAACACGATAATGCTGAACACTACCATTTAGCAGCAAGCGGCAAGTATATTAGGTAATGCGATGGTGCCTACGCCCGCGAGCTCCGACACTGGAGCTCTACTAGAGTGCAGCCTATATACATCTACATAAAAACAGAGATCAAATGAGATACGTTACCATTTACCACCTCTGACCTAAGTTGTTTGGTCTCTGTGATGGTTATCATGTGGGGTCATCAAGTACCTATGCCATAAGGGATATTTAAAATATCAAACAGTGGTATATCATACAGGTACATCAGCAATTACGTGGGTGTAATATATATCAAACGGCACAATCAATTACAAACAACAGTTATACATGTGTGGTGTGGACAGGCCGCGACGCAGCTGTGTCGCTGTCGCGCGCCACACGATGATGTATTGCGAATTACACTTGGGAAAGTGTATCGTTACGTAGGGTTGGTAGCTGAGCAAATATCTATTTAAAATGCAGAGTTGAGAACTATCAGATAAGGTTTTCAATCGATGCATTTAATCTTTTTTTTTGTTTGCACACCCAATTTTTACTGGTGGTAGAGCTCCAGTGACGGAGCTCGCGGGCGTAGGCACCACCGCATTACCACCACGCATATACTTGCCGCTAAATGATGATGGTGTTCAGCACTATCGTGTTCCGGTCAGGTGGTAATGTACGGCTCTGTAATTTTCGGCACAGAGGCATAACACCTTTGGCCTCAGGAGTGACGCACCTGCATTTTGACCTTGGTATTTGTGTGGGTGTCTATAGGCTGCAGTCATCACTTACCATCACTATGAACTGCGTGCTTCTTTGCTACTTCCATCACATAAAAAAACTCACTGTTTAATATTCCTTAATTACGTGCGTTGCTTTTTGGATTAAATATGAATTTTGTGATTATGCACTTTTTAGTGATGCGATTACCTAGTTTGAGAAATCGGTATTTCTTTCTAAAAAGTTTTTTTTTATAGTTGTAACAAACACGAGCTATTTTCTAGCTGAAATATCATAGAAAGCTCTTGAAGTAAATAATACGCAGTACGATGTTGAAACCGTCAAGTTCTTGAAGTCCTTCGCACAGAATTTCTATTATTTGAATGACTGGGCAACAAAAACCCTACCGAGCTTCAAACAATATTGCACTGTAAGTTTAGAACAGATACGACTCAAAATAAAACAATTCTACACTGAAATGATATATTGAGCACTGCACCAGAATTTACAAACTGAAACCACAAAGTAAATTAAATGTGGACAGGTCACAACGCAGCTGTGTCGCGCGCTTCTCAAAGATGTATTGACTATACTTACGATGATATGCATTGCTGGGATAGGGTTGGCAATTGCCGAAATGTACACTTCTATACAAATAAATAAAATTGGAGTGTCTGTTTGTAATATTAAAATAACTGATTTTTACTAAATGCATATTATGTATGTATATACGGTACATATACCAAAACATTTTTTTTTTAATTTTTGTCTGTCTGTCTGTTTGGCGGAGCTAATCTTGGAAATGGCTGGACTGATTTTGACGGGACTTTCACTGGCAGATAGCTGATGTGATAAGGAGTAACTTAGGCTACTTTTATACTAGCTGCGCCCACGACTTCGTCCGGGTAGATACTGAACAATCATATTTTTTTTCACGTGGACGAAGTCGCGGGCACAGCTAGAAACTAATAAAATTATAATTTATAGGGTTCCGTAGCCAAATGGTAAAAAACTGAACTCTTATAGATTTTCTTTGAAAATATTAGGATTACATACTTGAAACTCGGTAGGTAGTCGTTGTCGGTAGGTTTTGCTGTCAGTTTAATTACAGTTACAATTGTGATTGACTGTGATTGACGGTGAACTTACCGTGTAACGCCAAGCTGTTCAAGCGACACACACAACCAACATAACTGTGTGATCCAAGTGGTAAAGCTGCCACAGAGGCAAAATGAACTCAAAGTTAGTGCAGATATCTTCATTTTGACTCTTGTTTTTGTGTAAATATCTACAATTCGTAGTTATCACTCGCGATTAATGTAAATTGCAATCTTGTTTGTCACTGTAGGGTTGTCACCATCGCTTACACGGCCTCAAGTGCACGTTAGGGAACTTATGGACCTAGTGATAGGTACATAATTACCTATAATTAGGTATATAATGTAGTAAGACAGAGGCATAACACCTAAGGCCTCAGGAGTGGTAACGCATCTGCATTTTGATCTCTGATCTTTGTATTAGTGTCTATGAGCTGCAGTCATCACTTAAGATCAATGTGAACTGCATGTTTGATTGCTACTTTCATTACATAAATAAAACATAATAAATATCAGACTATGTGACAACCCTAACAAATAGTATTGCAGAAACATGATAGGTCAGAATGATCGCACCCCTCACGTGAACTTGACGCCGTGTAAACGATGGTGACAGCAGCCCTACGTTAATGGATATCGATTAAGAATACATTTTATTGTAATAAATGGTTTCATATTTCTTGTAGCACTTCGGTGGAGAACTCGAGGGTCTAAGTCCCGTATCCATTTGGCAAATAATATGGGAACGTGATGAGTCAGATTTTTTAACTAATAGTCGAAGACGTAGCTTCATTCCTGTGAGGAGTATACAAAGGGATCAGCGGAGATAAAGCACGACTCGCTTGCAACCTTTTGTCCCAGGTATAATAATATATCGCACCTTTAGATATGAAGTGAAATATCTCAAAAAATTAAGATAATTTTTTTTTTTTTTTTTTATGTCTGAAGATTGACAGACAAGCAAACGGGCCACCTGATGGAAAGTGGTCACCGTCGCCTATGAACATTTGCAACACCAGGGGAGTTGCCAACGCGCTGCCAGCCCTGAAGGACTCTTTTGACGCCATTTTTGAAGAACCCCATATTGTAGCACCTAGGGAACACCTCAGAGGGAAGTTCGTTCCACAATTTACACGTTCTGGGCAGGAACGAACGTGAAAACCGCACCGTTGAGCACTGCCAGGTGTCCAGTCGGTGTGGGTGGAACTTCTCTCTTCGGCGGGTAGTACGGTGTAGGAAAAGAGACGGTGGCACCATGTCAAACAGTTCCGCAGAGCACTCACCATTGTAGAGACGGTACAACACGCACAGACTCCCAATGTCTCTGCGCAGGCTCAGATGTTCGAGCCTGTCGGTAAGTCCTGGATCGTTAACAATACGAACGGCGCGTTTTTGTAGGGAGTCAAGTGGACCAGGCTGGTATTTGGGGGCTCCCGCCCACAAATGAGAGCAGTATTCCAGATGGGGCCGCACTTGGGCCTTATAAAGCTGTAGTAGCTGCCCCGATGTGAAATACTGCCTCGCTTTGTTAAGCACCCCCAACTTTTTGGATGCCAACTTGGTCTTACACTCAATGTGACTCCCGAATTGCACTTCGTTCGATATGTCAACGCCCAGGATACCGATACTCTTACCAATGGCAAGCGGAGTGCCCTGGAACTGTGGTGCTACAATGAATGGGGTTTTTTTAGCGGTGAACGCGCAGACTTGTGTCTTCGAGGGGTTGAACTGCACTAAATTGAGTCGACCCCAATCTGAGACCCGCTCCAGAGAGTGCTCGACTTCAGACACAAGTCTAGTCCTGCTTTCTTCGATAAGTGTCCGAGAGGCATTTGCACGGCTTGTATAGTGTGCATCTCCCGTGCTATCATCCGCATAGCAATGAAAATTGGAGTTTTGCTCCAACATTTCATTGATATGCAGAAGAAAAAGCGTGGGAGATAGCACAGAGCCTTGCGGCACACCAGCGTTGATAGGTAGTCTGTCTGAGCGCTGACCGTCAACTAAGACTTGTATATAACGCTCAGACAGAAAGCTGGCTGTCCAGTTGCATAGCCTCTCGGGAAGACCGTAGGATGGAAGTTTCGCGAGAGCCGACGACCGAGTGCCAGACCCGGTCAAAGGCCTTAGCAATGTCCAGGCTTACAGCCAATGCCTCCCCACTCTTGTCCAAGGCGTGGGACCAATGGTGCGTAAGATATACTAGAAGATCACCAGCAGATCTGCCATGACGAAATCCATATTGGCGGTCACTGATCAGCTGATGATCCTCTAGATACTGCAGCAGTTGAGTATTGATCACACGCTCCATGACTTTACAGAGTAGGGAGGTTATTGCTATGGGCCTATAATTGGCCGGGTCACTGCGATCCCCTTTTTTGGGTATCGGGTGCACGAGGGCGGTCTTCCACGCAGACGGTACGGTTCTTTGATCGTAGGAAAGCGAGAACAGGCGCGTCAGAAATATTTTGTAAATATTTTGTACATCAAACGACTTAAAGACATGTAGGTAATCTATCAAATTATTAATCACTATCGGCCCGCCCCGGCTTCGCGCGGTTGCAATGTTACGTACCCTCTCCAATTCACCTTAATAGCGTGATGTTATGTATAGCCTAAAGCCTTCCTCGATAAATGGGCTATCTAACACTGAAATATTTTTTTTAATCGGACCCGTAGTTCCTGAGATTAGCGCGTTCAAGCAAACAAACAAACAAACTCTTCAGCTTTATAATATTAAGTAGAGATTAATTACATTGATGTTAAGTGATGACTGCAGTCTATAGACACACAATTATCAGAGTTCAAAATGCAGATGCGTTGCCACTCCTGATTGCTA
Organism: Macrosoma leucophasiata; assembly: GCA_036365455.1. Classification (NCBI taxonomy): domain Eukaryota; kingdom Metazoa; phylum Arthropoda; class Insecta; order Lepidoptera; family Hedylidae; genus Macrosoma; species Macrosoma leucophasiata. The sequence continues at coordinate 21,875,651 of JAWQUS010000024.1, read as the reverse complement.
AGGTGTTATGCCTCTGTGCCGGTAATTACAGGGCCGTACATTACCATCTGACCGGAACTCGATAGTGCTGAACACTACCATTTAGCGGCAAGTATTTTAGGTAATGCGATGGTCCCTACGCCCTCGACCTCCGTTACTGGAGCTCTACCACCAGTAAAAACTACTATAAAAACTACTATATTTTTGATTTAAAAATAAAGCAAGTACAAACTGACAGGGCGACTGACCAAGGCGAGTAAAACCAGAAAGACAAACGGACCGAGATTGTGCCCACAACATTTGACCAGCGATATTCCACGACGTTTGTTTTCCTATTAGACACAGAAGCGACTGTGTGTTCACGACGAGTTATTATAAAGTCTCGTTCACACCGATGTATGTTTTACCCGAATAAGTAGCGAGAGTGACTGATATTTTCTTACATTGCAGAACTTTCTCCTGTTTTACCCACAATACTTAACAGGCTTTACTCAAAGCGACTAAACTACTTTAACATATTAATCAACGTATCGGTTGTTATTCGCTTTAATTTAATATTTTTAATTTGACACAAGCAAATTCTATTACTTCTAAGTAAGTAATTAAATAAATTTTTGAACTTCAATTTGAAAAAAATATTTGAGAGAAAGAAAGAAAACATTTTTTTTATTTCGAGTATGATTTTAAAACCATTTTCGAAAAGTCAATAAGAATCAATAATTACCTTTTTACTGATGGTAGAGCTTCAGTGACGGAGCTCGCGGGCGGAGGCACCACCGCATTACCTAATATACTTGCCGCTAAATGGTAGTGTTCAGCACTATCGTGTTCCGGTCAGGTGGTAATGTACGGCCCTGTAATTTCCAGCACAGAGGCATAACACCTTAGGCCTCAGGAATGGTAACGCATCTGCATTTTGACCTTGGTCTTCATGTGAGTGTCTATAGGCTGCAGTCATCACTTAACATCAATGTGAACTGCATACTTGTTTGCCACGCCCATTACATAAAAAAAATAAAAAACCTAGACTAGAGTGAATAACTATTACATAAAGTAAAATAGATACTATGTTATTTAAAATGATGATAAAAAACTTACAGTGATATTTTATCATAAAAATTTCAATTCCATTCTTCCAAAAATTAGATAAGAAGAAAAAGAAAAAAATGTTCGTCAAGACAAAATCAGTCTCAGTTTTTTTTTCTATAACTACCGAATGAGGTTCTATATTTTGATAAGAAATTCGTGTGGAAATATTGAACCGATTATTGGAGTCAGAGTAGCACTTGAATTATATAAAAAAAAAGAAATGGTTTGACTGCCATTATCCGGTTGACTGACTGTCCTAGTGGAAGAATTGTCTTCCAGTTAAAAAAAAATGGGTAGTCACGTCTCGACCGCAGCCAATATTACAGGTTGCGTGAATAAAAATGGAGTAGCTGGAACCTGCTGTGTGTCCGTAACCTTACGATGCGCACGCGCAGCGCGGTGTGTATTCGCGCGCACCGCTGTATTGTTTCAGCAAATGGCCGCTGCGCCAAACAACGGATAACGGTAAACGGCTTTATTTAATTATCACTTCTGTATGCAAACTGTTTAAGCATTTATCCGGTTGTTGGCATGATTACGCAACAGGATCTCAACCAATTAGCGGCAGTAGATTAATTAGTTAATACTTAACTTTTTTAATGTTACAAAGCTGGCAAACAAACAGTTCACATTGATGTTAAGTACACGCACAGAAAGACCAGAGGTCAAAATACAGTTGCGTTGCCACCCCCGAGACCTTAGATGATGTGTCTCTGTGATAGATATTACAGGACCATACATTACCATCTAACCGGAACACGGAACACGATAAAGCTCAACACTACCATTTAGCGGCAGATAGATTAGGTAATGCGGTGATACCTACGCCCTCGAGCTCCTACACTGTAACTCTAACTTGGTAACAGGCCACAACTGCTACGCTGGGGTACTGGGATCGAGGTCTGGGTTGAATCTTGAATCAGTATAACAGCGAAACAGCGCTGATAAGCGCTACTGGGGGTAGATTTTCGGTGCATTACAACAACAACATTACCACACATTTACTGGTGGTAGAGCTCCAGTGACGGAGCTCGCGGGTGTAGGCACCACCGCATTACCTAATATACTTGCCGCTAAATGGTAGTGTTCAGCATTATCGTGTTCAGGTCAGGTGGTAATGTGCGGCCCTGTAATTTCAGGCACAGAGGCCTTAGGCCTCAGGAGTGGCAGCGCATCTGCATTTTGACCTCTGGTCAATGTGTGGGTGTCTATAGGCTGCAGCCATCACTTAACATCAATGTGAACTGCATGCTTGTTTGCCACTTTTATTACATAAAAAAAAAACATTACTCCTTATTGTAAGTGCACCATAAATAAATTAACAGTTCACATAAAATGTATCAAATAGGCACAGTACAATCGGCGGTCTTATAGCTCATCAGCGATTTCTTGCAGACTACCACGATAGAAGAAACTAGTTAATTAGTGTGGGGTGTACTGATTACGTGGTTCTCCATAAATAACCTAATCTATTTGCTGCCAAATGGTACTGTTCTGATTAGATAGTAATGGCCCTGTAATATCACAGAAATAACAAATTATGGTCTCAATAGTGGCAACGCAAGTATATTTAGGGGGCGTCCATAAATAACGTGAGATTTTTAAGGGGGAGGAGGACGAGTCTAATCTCATCAAATCTTACGTTAGAGAGAGGGGAAGGGGCAAATATCACGCAATTTTTTTTCTGATGGAAAACAAAATATACTATTCTCGTCCATTTAATCCAGATTGCACATGCTAAGATTTAATCTTAAGCGTCATCGTCATACGATTAAGATCATTCACTAATTCGTTCGTTCGAAAGAAATAATTTCATTCATACTTCGATGTTATACAGCTACTGTTTTATACCAAATTTAATCTGAATTTGCGGTATGCCCGTTTTTTGTATTCGCGCCACTGACAGCCGCGTTTATTACAAAAAAAACCCACATTTTGAAAAATCTCACGTGAGATTGGGGGTCAGGGGAAGGGGTTGAATAAAATCTCACCAGAGGGGAAGGGAGGGATAGGAAATTAAAAAAATCACCTCACGTAATTTATGGACGCCCCCATATATATATCAGCAAGAAGATTATGTACCTAATGCGATGGCATCTACACCGCGACCTCCATCATTGGGGCTCTACCTAAACCACCAGCTGTACACAAGTGGATAAAAGTACACCCTGTAATAGAGAGAGACTTAGAGACATACATTTAATCTCAGTATGATGTTAAATAAGTTAATAATATAATTTCTTGGAAATCGTTTCAATGACGCAGGCAGACACAGTTGACTGGCTAACCTCGTCTATCTGTCCGTCCCACCGATAGACATTGTAATTCGCACTATATTAATGACTGTCCAATTAATTGTGTTGTTTATTGAATAAGATAGCGACGTTTGTACACAGTTAGTTTATGTTTAATAGCGATTGATAATATTTATTCATTCACCTTTGGCCGAATAACCTATAGTGGATACTTATTGAAATGACACTATATTTTAAAAAAACAAACGTAACTTCACGGAGGAGTACGCAGGGGTGTTGCATGTATTCAAGCATAAATGGAAACACACACGAATCGCCGGTTATGTTTTGGCCCATGTAACAGGTGGCGATACCCCTTGACATCTCCAGGCACATCACCAAACTCCGGGGTACTGTAAAACTTCCAGAAAAATGAAAATACTTCAATAGTAAGTATATGGCCTAGGTATGGCTTGAATGTATAGCCCCGTAATCACTATAACAGAGAAAACAACTTATGTAGGTCTTAGCGGTGGCAACGCCTCTGCATTTTGACCTCTGATTTTTGTGGAGATGTCTATAGTCTCTGTCTGCAGTCCTCACTTAACATTAATGTGAGCTGCAAGCTGCATACTTGTTTGCCACCTTTCTTCAAAAAAATCCGGAAAACGAAGCGTAGACACCCCACCCCACAAGATTGACCGACAACCTGGTGAAGGTCGCGGGTAATCGCTGGATGAGGGCCGCCAGGGACCGTTCGTTGTGGCAATATTTGGGTGAGGCTTTTGTTGAGTAGTGGACGGCTTTTGACTGAAATGATGATGATGAAACCTAAGCATCAGGCGTCGGATAGATTAGGTGGTGCCTACGCCCTCGAGCTCAGTGTGCATCAGTGTGCCGAGGACAGTTATCCAATATGTTTGTCACGTGAAACTCAAGTAGCATAGAACCGTTTATTTGCTCGTACTAAGTAGCTTCGGCAACAATATGGGATTTTAACACCGCGCCGTAATGGCTGCCACCGTTTAATGACGGTCTTGAGATGTGTTCACACTAAACTTGGATTTAATCTGAAGATATTAACGATTTGAGGTTGTAGTCTATAAATTTGGGTGCTTAACTTGCGCTGACTTAGGGCTCTTAAATGAAACGTTTTGCGTCTTCCTGCTGTGAGACTGGAGCAGTGCAACTGTCTTATTGCGAATGAACACTCTTTCAAACGAGGGGAAAGTTTTATGTTCAAGTGTATGTTTTTTTAGTACGAGTATGTTCACCGATTAGCCCGTGAATTGTGGACCGATTTTGCAAATTGTTGCACTGTGTCGTTTCATTTTGCCTTTGTGTTAGTGTCTATAGGCTGCAGTCATCACTTAACATCAATGTGAACTGCAAGCTTGTTTTCCACTTCCATTAAATAAAAAAGGGAGACCCCTGCTGGCCCGATCCTAAGGTGGCGCCCTCTGTGGTATTTCAGGGCCGTACTTTATCGCTCGATCGGAACACGATAGCGCTGAACACCACCATTTATCGCCAAGTTGATTAGGTGATGCGGCTGTGCCTACACCCTTCAGTTCCATCACTGGAGCTCTACCAGAATTATTGAGTTAAGTCTAGAAAGAAATTGAACCTCCATAATTCACGTGTTGCTTAATATACATTATAGCTAAACAGCTTTAGTTTGCTTTATTATAGACGACCAAGCTCCATTGTGAAGGGTCCCCTGTCGTAAGGCGTGTTTACGAGCACACGTGCGGACACACGGAAGCTGCTATGTCGTCAACTGTTACACCGGGTATAGTGATACCCACAAGGCAGATATTTTATCTTTTAAACTAGGAAAGCGAGGTATTTGTTCTTGTATTGGTTTCTCACATATTGAGGTTTCACTCTACACTCTCTGCCTACCCCGTTAGGGACCTGGCGTGAAGATACATACATACACACTATGAGGGTTTCACGTCGCGTCGTCAAGAAATAATATTGTTATAAATTTTAATCATCATCATCATATCAGCCTTAGGACGTCCACTGCTGAACTAAGGCCTCCCCCAATGACCTCCACCAGCCAACCAGCCTTGACTAGGTCGTCGGTGCATCTTGCAGGTGGACGTCCCTCGCTGCGCTTATCGATACGTGGTCTCCACTCGAGGACCTTTCTGCCCCAGCGGCTATCGGTTCTCCGAGCAATGTGCTATGCCACTTCAGCATCTGAGATCTGCTAGCCTATGTCAGCGACTTTAATGCGTTCATTCAATTCAATAATTGATATTCGTTAAGCTGATTTGACCTGGCGTCTGGACGTGACAACCCCACAGCCCACTAGCGGAAGAAGTTTCTTCTACTGGAAAAGAATTCTTCTACTAGTGCAGTCAGTCAACCGAACAATAACGTTCAAACCATTCCAATACGGCGTAACGCAAGATGAGTATCAGGATCCTGCGATAAAACTACCGCCACTGTGATCGCCAACCCGTATGCCAAGCGTAGCGATTATGGCATATACCCCTTATGGCGAGTCTTTGGTCCAGCAGTGGACATCTTTCGGCTTTTGAAATGACGAATGTCTTAAAATAATGGCAACCCATTATACGTCCCACTGCTGGGCACGAGTCTCTCCCCTTTTAGGGGGGAGGCCTGGAGCTTACTCCACCACGCTGCTCCAATGCGGATTGGTGGAGGTGGGTGTGGGTTAGTGGCCAACCCACTGTCGGATGTTTTTAAACCGCCCATATGGCCTCCGACAAGGTTTAACGACTGCTATCCATCGATAGCAACCGGGACCGACGGCTTAACGTGCCCTCCGAAGCACGGAAACGCGCATTTAATTTGCCACCAGCGGTCACCCATCACACTACCCGACCGCGCCCGTAGTGCTTAACCGAGCAGATCGCTTACGATCTACACCAGCCGCTGGGCCATGCGCGCTTCACGACGAATGTCTTACTTTCACTTAATGTCCTAAGTCCCCTGGATGGGGTAAAGGGCGTCCACAATGTATCGCCAGTTCCTTCGGTCTTGGGCTTCATGCTTTATTTTGCTCCACGACTTTCCGATGCCTTTCGCTTCGGCAATAATGGAACGACGCCATATTTGTTTTGGACTACCGCTTCCCCTGCGGATTCCAATCAAGCGCCTGCCAAGGAATATGCTTATGCTCCCTTCGCAGAGTGTGTTAAATGACGAATGATGATGCTGATTTAACACTATTGTAACACAAAAAACATAGGTTTATCTTTTTATAGGCTCGAATGTTTCGTGGCGCTAGACGTGCTTCAACTTAATTGATTGATCATCATCGATTAATATACGAGGCACGCCTTAAAAACGGCAATAACATCCTATTGACATAGCTATCGAAAATACACCTCATGTATAATTTACTGGGCGATGACGATCGTGATAGCTTCTAGCATATATTGGATGTATATGATCAGCCAGTTAACGTTCAAAGATGATTTTTGTAATGCCTAGTTACTCGTATTAGAGATGAAACAGATACCTAGTTGTTTGGCCGGATACCGGCATAATCGGTAAGCTACGAAGCCGAAGCGCAAATTAAAATTGATTTTACTGAAAAACAATTTAATATTAGTCGAGTGTATGTTTACATCACTCTTTATCCTTTATTTGCAATTCACGTGCGTGTGTGCAATTGAGAACAGAGTGCCTAGTGCGAGATTTTATTTACTCTTATGCGAATTCGATCGCGTAAGAGTAAACGCAGATTTGTATGGAATTGAAAGAGCGTCATCTAATCACCGCTAGATCAGGCACTCTGGCCACGACTGGCCGGTCCGTAACACACGCACACGAACACACCTTACATGTACACTTTGACACCTCTCATCACAACCAAGCGCGGACCGCTTGTGAATTGCAAACATTTAATCTAAACTAATATTATAAAGAGGTAATATTTTTTTGTTTGTTTGTTTGTGATGAATAACTACTGAACCGATTTTAAAAATTCTTTCACTATTTGAAAGCTACATTATCCGAGGGTAACATAGGCTATATATTATTTTGGAAAAAATAGGGTTCCGTAAGATATTTGGGTTTTTCAGACACAAGGTGTAAAAAATCAATTAGAAAAGTTACTTATTTTGCGTACGCTGCCTAAACTATAAAAGATATCGAGGAAGACTTTAGGCTATATCTATGTATAATCATCACGCTAAGACGAATAGGAGAGGGTAGGCAACATTGCACCGCGCGAAGCCGGGGCGGGCCGCTAGTTTTATATAATCTGTATAAATAATAAACACACAAAGTGAAAGTTGGTTATAAATCAGCTAGCGAGTCGGCCTTAGTCATTTTGTAAAGTTATTATAACAAAAATCTTGTGAATTTAATCAAAACTAAGTAAATTACTGACAGCCTCTTCGTTCAAAAGGAAACAAAGGAAAATAAGCAATTCACATTTAATTTGTTTCGTTTGTTTTGGCTCGGTTTCTGACCTGAGTATTACTCAGCTAAAGAAACAAATTTGCTAAAATATAAAAAGTAAACATTATTCTTTACATGTGTCTCAACATCTTTTAGGGTGTCGGGTAGCGACACTTATTGCTTTTCTCTGATAAATAAACGGACAAGTGCGAGTTGGACTCACGTGCGCAGTGTTCCGTACGATCGTGAGAATTCATAAAAAATATTTTTTAAATCCCTCGCATTTCACATTCATCACACACATTTTAAACCGGGTCGTTACGTGATTATATTTTCGTTCTTTGTCCGTTAAAACCGCACATTTATTGTCCTACACTTATCACCTTATACTTTATATGTTTCCTCTGATCTACACACCAATGGGCGGTGGGATCGTCACGACTTTACGCGCATCGTTTAGAGATACAAAATGAGTAAGAAAACAAATCTCGCAGTCAGGAAACTCGACGATGCGAGGAACGCGATCAGCTGTGAAATCATACGCTAAATCAATCGAGTGATTCAGAATCAGAATCAGAAACTCATTTATTCATTTAGGGTGACAGGCACCTCTTATGACACGTCAAATTCATGTATCAACTTATAATGTGCCTAACAGTCGTCATTAAATGGACAATTTTCTCTGTGTCTTTCTCTCTAGTCGTATCCCTCACTGCTGAGGACCGTAGCTTCTTTTTCCAACCAGCTGTGTATTGCAGCACTAAGGGGCCGTTCATAATTTAAAATACCTAATTATAAGTATTTTCGATTCCCCGAAACAACGAAAACACATGCACGTAAGCATATTGATATACCTATTTATATTTAATACGAAATTGAAAAAATACATTAAACTACCGATAGCCTGCATTATGTAGAAATTAACATTTAAAATTGTTCTTTTAAAATACCTTACAAATGCCAAAACATCACAGACAACGTAAAACATTATTAAAAATTATCATACCAATTACTATTTAGCCAATATTTCGATGAAATTTGATATTTTATTGAATGTCACTAATATCATATTTCTTATCACCGCACGATGTTCATTTAACAATACAATGTTTCCATGAATTAAATTGTGATGCTTGAGACATATTTGCATATCTATTGAAATTCTAACTCACAAACAGATTTTTTTTTGAGATCAGCGCTTCCTAAATGTTTTTTCATTTGTCTTCAGTCCCACACCAGCAATACCCGATATTCTAGAACCATACGGCAGCAAGACTGTTGGGTACGGCCACGTTTTCGCTTTCCTTGTACCAATGCATTGCTTGTATAAATTGCCTTTTCAAGTATATAGTCGAATCCTCTTCGCAGTGTGTGACCGATCCAGTTCTAGTTTAGGCGCTAATTTTATGGATGATCAGGTTTTCCTGACACCATACATACATACATACAAGAATATAAGAAATAGTTATTTCAAATTGCCTGGAACCAGTGAACTTCGGGGATTCGACGGAAACAGTGGTTAACAAAACCCTGGAACTGGTACGATATGGCCTATTTTATTGCACGATTCACTCAGTTTACAATAACACAGTGCTTCACAGTAGATTTCAATGGATCGAACTTTCCCTTGAGGGAGAGATAAATCATAGGTAACTGCGTCACTACGTCTGAGGCAAATCCCTAATCCCTTTAAGCTACAACTTTTTTTGGTCATAATGATGCCAAACAACTAATAGGTACCGCAGCCTATAGACATGTACACAAAACTTGGAAGTCAAAATGAGGGCCTATGGCCTAAGTTGTTTGGATCTTTGATAGATATTATTGGGTATATATAAATTTAAAAAATTAAGCGCGCATGGCCTCGCGGCTGGTGTAGATTGCAAAGCGATCTACTCGAGCGGTTAAGCGATACGGGGGCGGTCGGATTTGTGACCGGTAGTGGCAAATTAAAATGCGCGTTTCCGTGCTTCGGAAGGCACGTTAAGCCGTCGGTCCAGTTGCTATCGATAGACAGCAGGCGGTAAGCCTTGTCGGTGGCCTTATGGGCGGTGTCAAAACATCTGACAGCAGGTTGACAACTAACCCTTATCTCCACCAACCCGCATTGGAGCATCTAGGTGAAGTAATCTCCAGGCCTCCTTCCAAAGAAGGGCAGAGACTCGTGTCCAGCAAAAAGACGTATTAAGGGTTGTCATTATTATTGGGTATACTACTTTTTATATTTATTAATGTATTATTGCTGATAGTCTTAAGATCGTAGTTATTTATATTCCGGAGAAATTCGTATGCAACGTATATATAAATATATCATGACTTAAGCGTCGGCATATCATATAATGAATAAGCGAAAATATATCTTCACGATACAGGCTTGCCTAGTGTGAAGATCATTACATAACTTTATTATGGCAAATACGCTTCCAGCGCTTGGCTCATATTGACATTGCTTAAGTTTTATTTTAAATAAACTGTTATGTAACCTTACTTTATGTGTCACTTGCTGCAAATAAATGTTTTTTTTTTTTAATTTATATAGGCTAATATCCATACCCGACAGTAACCATATTTCATCTTACCTACAAGGAACTTTTAGGACTTTTGACCCTACCTGATGGTGGGGTCAAAAGTCTTAGGAATCGGCGTGCATGTATGGAGAGAATGATGAAGGTAGACGAGGCACGAGAGGTTTGTCAGAACCGGGATGTCTGGCGCTCTACACTCTCTGCCTACCCCGTTAGGGACCTGGCGTGAAGATACATACATACATACCTACAAGGAACACATGCTTGAAAATATATTCATTATAGTTTTAAGGCTACGGGTCTCTATTAATACTCATGAAGATGGCCAAAAAAAAGCTCAAGTGTCGCAATTAATAACAGCACTGAGATCACCACCATTGGTGCCTGGTTTACATCATCGGACCACTTGAGCATGTCATTCCGTGGCGCCATAACGAACATGTTTGGTTTTAGGGTTCCCTACTTCAAAGGGAAATAAAAGCTGGCCGAGTGCGAGTCGGATCCGCGCAGGGGTTCCGGTTGCTTAAAAATCACGTTTTTTGTATGGGAGGCCACCTTAAATAATTACTTCATTTTTATTTCATAATTTATTTATTTTATTATCTACTACTTTTATTTTATTTTTTATCCAACGACGGTCTTTACCCGGTAGAAGAGATAAAAAAGGAACATTTACTACATTTTTTTTACTAATGGTAGAGCTTCAGCTGGCGGAACTAGGCACCAACGCATTACCTAATATACTTGCCGCTAAATGGTAGTGTTCAGCACTATCGTGTTCCGGTCAGGTGGTAATGTACGGCCCTGTAATTTCCGACACAGAGGCATAACATATTAGGCCTCAGGAGTGGTAACGCATCTGCATTTTGATCTTAGTCTTCGTGTGGGTGTCTATAGGCTGCAGTCATCACTTAACAACAATGTGAACTGCATGCTTGTTTGCCACTTCAATTACATAAAAAGTTCGATCCCCGCACCGGGAGAAATATTTGTATGGCCTACAGATATTTGTTTCGGGCCTGGTTGTTTGTGTATGTGTTGTATGCACGACACAGGTTTATATAATACCTAATGTGAAGCTGTGAGTGCAAGCGTATTTTTTTATTTTATTTTATAATACAACCAAAAATTTACCAAAATCTAGGCCCAAATCTTTTATAGAACATCGAATCACAATCGCATTCATATAAAAAAACTCAGTGTAAAAGCTATTAATACTTATCGTATCGCCTCAGTTAGTGAGGTGTTGAGACATTTATAATGCGATACAATTTGTTCTGAATCGCGGGATGGACAGATATAGCGTGGGATTGATCCCGCATGTTTGTCACGTGGGGAAAATATCTGGAGTCGGGTTTTATTGAGTTGTAAATCATTAATTCGGTTACAATTGTTCGTCAGATGTGGTAATTATAATGGTTTCTTGAGGGAAACGTTTTTTTTTTTATCTCAAATATATATATTTTTAATTTACAGTTTGTGTTTTCATCTTTTGGTACACAATAAAGAGTATGTGTGATAAAGTTGTGTGTTTGGGTTGTACGTACGTAACTCCACGCCTGTCTACCCCGAAGGGATAGGCATAGGTAAATGCAATCATTCAAGCAGACATGCAGACACCTACGTATTTTGGCCCATGTAAGAACCAAATACCGAGGTACTGGGAGACTTCCAGAAAATTGATAAATCCCTAAAACCAGAGGTAGCTTTTTAGCCTAGTGGTAGCCGGTCACTACTATTACTCTGGAGTCCTGGGTTCGATTCCGGGGTTGGGACTACCGGATTCGGAGTTCTAATAAGATTTTTCCATTTTCAGGAAGATGCCCAGTATCTCGGGGTTGGTAATGTGCCCGGAGATGTCAACAGGCTCGCCACACGGGCCAAAGCGTAACCGCCGAATCGTGGATGCATTTACCTACCTCTTCTGCCATTACAAACGCGAAGTTCCATACGTACTCATCTCAAAATACCTAAAAACTGCCACCGTCCATTACCAAAACTAGTATTGTTAATGAGATAATAAAACAGCCATCACTTTTTATAGCCTATTATCTAGATTTTTTGCGAGACCTAATACATGCGCAGCGATTGTCATTCTGAGAACTATCGACGAATAAAATATTCATTTTATGACCTGCCAAATGGATGGATTGAGTTTTTTTTGTAACGTATGTCGCAAAAAACATGCATGAATAAATTGAATAGCATCTTGTTGGAGTTAGGGTTCGGTATGAAGAGGTTTCAATAGAGTGCTGTTCTTGTTAATTTGTAAATTATTATTCGATGTACCTGCTTTTATAAAAATAACGACAAAATAGCGTAGTTTACGGTGTTGGTAAGAAATAATGTAGTATTTAAACGTGTACTTCAAAAACCGAGATTTTAATGTACTGTACTCAACAATTAATATTGCACATCGGCTCTGCGAAAGAGACAATCGGCTCGTTTCGACTTGGTAGAGAGTTATCTCTGTTGTACACTGCCTACGTAAGCAATGACAGTCCGGTATTGGTTAAGGCTTTATGGTCAAACGGTCAACAAACGTCAAATAGGTACGGTGAGAAAGAGATAACGCTCTACAGACCCGAAATAAGCCGAAGTCTCCTTCCTAGGCTCGATGTGCAATATTTATTGTTGAGCACTGTTGCGATGCGTTGCTACCCATGAGACCTTAGTTGTTATGTCTCTGTGGTAGTTATTACGGGGCCATACATTACCATCTAACCAGAACACTATAGTGCTGAACACTACCATTTGGCGGCAGATAGATTTGGTAATGCGATGGTGCCTACGCCCTCGAGTCCCGTCTCTGGAACTCTACCACCAGTAAAACTAAGTACACTAGTAAGACTACTGGTTCCCCTACACTTTATGAGCGTTATCTTTGTTTTTTGTCACAAAAAGAAATCTCCGTTCTTTGTCACAATTCAATCTATCTTTTTGCAAAATTTCGTCATAATCGACTCGGCTTTTTGCTCGTGCAATTCTTTTTGTCACTATTCAATCTATCTTCTTGCATTCGTCATAATCGACTCAGCCTTTTGGTCGTAAAATTTTAACGGACACATTTAAATCCGTCTGAGAGTATATTTTATTCTTTACTCAGTACGGAGCCTTTGAATCCCACTCACGCTTGGCCAGTGTTTGTATCGATCATCTAAGGTCAAGTACGTGTTTAGCGATTCGTGACTAGTTTGTTTTTACACGACTTATGAGGTTATTTGTTTAGTGAATTATATTTTATTCATGCTAAATAGATATTAAAATAAAAAGTTGTTGTTGTAGACACGGAATAGATAAATAAAGATGGAATGGTAATGTGGGTGTGGCAAGCGTGCCGCAACTATGCGTGAACACACACAGTTCAGCAGAACCATTCGTTCGCCGCTCGTAGTGTCGTGTAGACTGCTTCGAACGACGCATCTCTTGGTAAAATACCATGTAGTGCTAATTTTAACATGTACTAGGAAATGTCAGACCTCATGTCTATAGCGAGGAGGTATATCTTTTCATCGGTAAGTCACAAATAACATTTATTGTTATAATACTTGTAAAAAACATAAATATACAAAGGAATATGAATATTCGAGCTTAAACTGCATTATTTAAACGTTACTGCTAGCGAATACATTGCTCGTTAAGCACTCGCTCAATTAACGCTATTACTGTCTCCGCTTGCAATGTACACCATGTAATGCGTCCGCTACACTTGGACCAGTTTATTGGTGAGTATATTGTTGTGTGCGTGCGAGTGTTTATTGCCTACGGACACAGTATAGATACAAACAGTATGGAAACTAAGCCCATTTTATAAAATATTTACCTACACTCCATTGAAGCAACAGGGATGTCACTATTTTTTTTTAATAATCGTGTTATTATTTTAGCATTTACTGACGTTTAGTCAATCGTATTGGTATGTTGACTATTTTTTTTAATGGTTACCCTGTAATGGTATTGGATAAATAAATACTATTTGTCTTTGAAACATATAGTCAATAAGTACTTAAAAGTTGTTAAGATATAACGATTCAAAATGTTGCCGCGGTTAGTCCAGCGGTGCGAAACCACCGTTTGATTCGAAGGGTCGCGGGTTCGATCCCCGCACCAGAACAAATATTTGTATGGCCTACAGATATTTGTTTCGGGTCTGGGTGTTTACGTATGTGTTGTATATGTACAACGGCACCCACGACACAGGTTTATATTATACCTACCTACTGTGTGTAGTGTAAGCGTATTTTTTTTTTATATAAAATTGCAGCACGTTATGTCGTTACACCGCGGTAAAACAGTTTACAAATAATAATATGTAGTCTATGCAGATAATCTTATGGTGTTGGTTAATACTGCAACGAGTTGTCGAGACCGGGCGAGTTTCTCTTCCCCTCACCCACCCGGGTAAGCAGGATAATAAATAGCTGCCTCGACGAACTTCGTATCGTTTTAGAGTTATAAATAAACAAATTAACTGTCCAAAAAATCGAAAAAAATAAATGGTGAGAAACATCCTTACCATTTAGGGATATAAAAAACAACTGCAACCGATTCTCATACACACAAAATTTCGTAATGATCGGTCTAGCCGCTGCGGAGGAGTATTGTTACAAACACTGTCACACGAGATTTTTTTAAATATGTTAGATATTATAACAATACATCATTCTTGCCTTTCAAAATCACCAGGAAGTTTAAAAAACGATAGCTCCGGTTTTGATGATGCAGAGTTTAAACAGTCGTATACCACGCAATACGCTCGTGGCATCTTTAAAACACTCCTGGAAACAAAAACAAATCACCACGTGACCGCTCGTCTCGACGCGACACTCGCTACTGTAGCACCGCGAGAACCGCTTAGAGGCCTCGTAGTGCGCAAGTTTGTGTGTTGTTCCTCACTGTTCTATATTTACATTGTGCTACGGGCGTTACATCTTAATATGCAAACTTACGCAAACGAATAGGCGCCTGAGGATTAATGTGTGGGTGATTGTCGAGATGGTGTTACATTTGTGTAAGAAATTGCATGGTGGGAGAAAAGCGGCGACACTGGTTCTAATACTAAATTGAAGCAAAGGCCTTTCCATCCTTATTTATCTATTCCGTGGTTGTAGATATACCAGTGACTTAATATATAATTTGATGCATCTACATCTACATTTTTTTAATGTATTTTTTTATTGTATTTTTTATGTATATTATAGAAATCGTATTTCTGGTACCTCACGATACAGATTAAATCTAGTGTGAGGGCCGTAAGCACATCTGTTCATGTAACATAAGGTTTTTGGTAAATATTTTTTTTTTCAATGTAATGGTACTGGCACACAAGCATGCAGTTCACATTGATGTTAAGTGATGACTGCAGCCTATAGACACCCACACATAGACCAAGGTCAAAATGCAGATGCGTTACCACGCCTGATGCCTCTGTGAAATCAGGTCCGTACATTACCGCCTGACCGGAACACGATAGTGCTAAACACTACCATTTAGCGGCAAGTACATTAGGTAATGCGGTGGTGGCTACGCCCGCGAGCTCCGTCAATGGCGTTCTACCACCAGTTACATTATATAAGGCTAGTACTTATCGTGAAGGTATCTTCATACTCATATTTAACTGGTGGTAGAGTTCCAGTGTAGGACTCGAGAGCGTAGGCACCACCCTATTACCTAATCTATCTGTCGCCCAATTATAGTTTTCAGATATCTTTAGGCTACAGTCATCACTTAACATCCGTACGAACTGCATGCTTGTTTCCCAGTCTTTATATTTGTTAGTATTGTATGTATTTAGTGTTGCAGTTCTAAGCATTCAATGCGCAAACGCAAGTATCCGTCGTTAAATATTTTGACAGGCTGACGGTTTTATTCGCTCAACGCTGTTAAAATTCAATATGGCGATGCTGATTCGCGTACTCATACTTATCCAACTATATTTGCGCATGCCTTACATTCTCACCCGATTTTATTTCATTCATATAAGCTTCATATTCGCTTGTAGATCAGGTCTCTTGGTTTCTAATTAATTTTGTAAAACTCTCCGGGCTTATAAATTGCAAGAGTGGCAGCCCTGTGTACGAACGGTGTTTCGATTTGTCACAGCCCTGAGATATATATGGTGACCGTGTTCCCGCCATTTTAAACTTACACTGACAATATTATAAATTATTATGGTTTGTTGACAATAACATCCCTTTATTTCATCCAAAATACATCCACTGCTGACAAAAGACTCACCCAAAATCATCTTTTTGCATCGGATATGCCATAATCACCACGCTTGGCATACTGCCCACCCCGCGTATTTACTATCGCCATATTAAAATGGTCTGACCGCCATTGTTCGGTTAACTAACTGCACTAACGGGAGAATTAGGAGCTTACTGGTGGAAGAGCTCCAGTGACGGAGCTCACGAGCGTAGGCACCACGACTTAGGTGACAATTCATCCGCAAATGTAACTGGCACCACCGCATTACCTAATATACTTGCCGCTAAATGGTAGTGTTCAGCGCTATCGTGTTCCGGTCGGGTGGTAATGTACGGCCCTGTAATTTCCGGCACAGAGGCATAACGCCTTAGGCCTCAGGAGTGGTAACGCATCTGCATTTTGACCTTGGTTTTTGTGTCGATGTCTATAGGCTGCAGTCATCACTTAACATCAATGTGAACTGCATGCCTGTTTGCCACTTCCATTACATTAAAAAAAAGAATTCTCCCAACGCCTTCAAATTTGGTTCATCACTAATTATTTATCGATTCTACGGATTTCTCTCAAAACCACTTTAGTAACCGAAACGAATTACATTCAATGAAAAATGGGCACACGATCCGCTAACAGGTCAAGTAGACATTCGAAACGGTCTTTTATCTGTTGCCCCTGGACTCAAAGTCCTTTTCAAACGGGCTTTGGACTCAAAAACGTGCATTCACTATTTTTAATGATTACACTTGAATGACTGAATCTTTACGCGCTAAATGTTGTTTTCAGCAGAATTATGAGGTTTTGCCATTTTTTATTTTGCTATTTTTATACTTTTTAGGGTTCACGGGCTTTTGTTTGCATTTTTGAAAAATTTTCGAACAAAGAATGTAAGGTGATCGCTTCTATTCACGATTTTATGTGGTCTGGGATGGAAATTGTGCCGAAAAATGGGACTGAACATATATTTTGCCGCTGAATGCAGCATTGTGTGATGTTGTGTTTCTACTGGTAGAAGAGCTCCAGTGAAGCACCCGTAGGCGCAACTACATTTACTGATAATTTACTTGCCAGTAAATGGTAGGCTTTTCTGTGCAACTGTATTCCGGTAAGATCTCACAATAATTAGGACAGAGGTATATAACAAAACACAAAACGCATCTAGATTAACATTTCTTATTTAAATGTGATTTATTAAAGGCAACCATCAATACACTGCTTGCTTGTTTGCCACTTTATGACCCGAGACAACATACATACACACTTATAACTTGTTTTACACATTCATCACACATCATACATACAACTCGCCAGATGTGTTTTTGTATGTATGACATGATTCCAGCCTATTAACATTTTCATACTCCAAGAGTGCTGCGGAGATTAATACAATAATAAATATAAGAAAGAAAGAAAAGATAAGTATTTAATTCCAACCTCACTACTACTACGCTGAGGTCCTGGGTTCGATTCCCGGGTAGGGGGTTATCAAAGATAATGGTGTAAAGGCCTTATAACGTAAAACGTAACGTAAAAACGTTTAAAACGTAACCGGCAAATCGTGGGTGTTTGCATGTATGCTTGAATGCATGCATTTACCTCTGCCTACCCCTTTGGGGATTACAGGCGTGAAGTTACGTTTTTTTTTTAGTAGTATAATATATATACACAAATAAATATGGAATTATTAAATAATAAATAAGATCCAAAACGTAACACTTTCTTTCACGTAATAATCTGTATAATAATAAAGAAATTAATTATTCTCTGACCCGAATCGGCTTGAGGTGAGCGACCTATGAGCGACACTGGCGACACCTAATGAATTAATGACGCAATTAAACAAAGTGTTAACACGGTCGGCGCGGGCGCCACTTTATTTATTGCTGTAACAATCGTTTCACGTTCTGTTGTCCACGTGTTTTTTTATAATTAGTTTTAAACAGTGAAACTCTCTCTGTGAATTTGTCGGAGAACGTACTTTACAGACTTTTAATAAAATTTCTCAATTTTTCCCTCAAGATATAAACAGAAGTGTGACACGCATTCATGCACTCTGACGATTTGGTATATCTAATTTGTATATGTATTTAACACTTTTCTTATTTAAGAAAGATGGCAAACAAGCATGCATCTTTGATATTAAGTAACTGCAGCCTATAGACATCTATACAAAAACCAGTGGTAAAAATGCAGATGCGTTGCCACCCCTGAAAACTAAGTTGTAATGTCTCTGTATAATGTCGGTAGTTATAACGGGTATAACATTACACTACCATCTAAGAGGAACACGATAGTGCTGAACACTACCAGTTGGTGACAGATAGATTAGGTAATGCGTACGCCTGTGAGCTCCGTCACTAGAGCTCTACTACGAGTAATAGACAGTTTCCTAAAAAAAACTGCCTCAGTAGCCTAGTAGTAGCAGGCCACTACTACTACGCTGGGGTCCCGGCTTCGATTCCCGGGTCGGGGGATATTAGAGATAACGGTGTAAAATCCTTTATCTCTGGTTCTATTGGGATTTTTCCATTTTCTGGAAGTTTCCCAGTACCTCGAAGTTTGGTGATGTGCCCGGAGATGTCAATAGGCTCGCCACCTATTACATGGGCCAAAACGTAACCGGCGAATCGTGGGTGTTTGCATGTTTGATTGAATGCATGTATTTACCTCTGCCTATCCCTTTGGGGATTACAGGCGTGAAGTTACGTGTACTTACTAATAGCTAATATTTGATACACTCTACAATACTTTAGAAGCCCTTCACCGCCACACCATTTTGACGCAAATTACGATCATTAGTATTGAATGTCCGATTTCGTTCATCCACTTTTGCCGTTGACTATACCAATATCTAAAACAATCCACACCAACCAGTCTATACCATCAGCATCAAAACTACTCATGCATACAGCAGCCATTGCTTCAAACAAAAGGCATCTCAAAACGCTATCAAAGTAATAAAACTGTATATTTTGCAAATACAAGCAATTTACAACATGACCGCTTACTGAAATATGTGAATAGCTTTCTTTATCTCTCCCTTTGCACTCTTCGTGCCAAACGAATCCTATGCATTGGAAATTAGCCAATGCATCCAAAACAGTTGAGATTCAGTTTTCTTGTTGACTGCAGGCCTTTGTCTTCCAAGTAATTATATGCGACGGTTCATGTTCGCATGATATTTGCATGGAAAGTATTCTTTAAATAGGGAACGAAGGACCGATACGAAATGTACAGAAATTATAGAGAGAGACCTGAAATTGCTGCTAATCCCCATTAGCACATAATTTCATTTTTCGATTTAGTTAACTATTCGTGACTTATTAAGTTTTAAAGTGCCAATTTTTGTTAGAGTCAAGTGTCCGGCCCCGGTGTCCCTCTACCAACTAAACGGTTATTGTTAGAATTTCAAACGTTGCGGCAATAGTAGCTACATATAACGAAATTAAAAGGAAAACTATCAAACTTAAGTTGACTTTACAAGTTTGAGAGTAATAGTCGACCAAATGTATTTTACTCGAAATTTTTGAACAACTCCATACAAAACATTAATTTATTTTTTTATTACATTAATCAAACCTAAAAACTACGGAACCCTCCACTGCGCGTGGCCCGACACGCACTTGATCGGTTTTTTTTCCTTTTGAGGTACAATACTAAAAAAAAATTGGGTAAAAATGCTTGCCTTAACCACAAAAGCCAAAAGTGATATCACGATGACGAGTAAACTTGTAATTACGTCTATTTTCCATTGTTCTAAACACCCAAATACAAGCTGTTTGTTAATGAATTTTCCATTTGAAGTCTGCTTAATTAATTCAAAGTTGGTTCGAAGATAAAACGGGCCCTGCATTATTCTGAAGATTTCGCTAAACTTTTATCGACGATGTAAACGGACTTTATAATAATAAGCCATTCTTGGCTATTGTTGTGGCTTGTTTTGGTGATTCGCTGTGTTCATGCAATTATAATTAAACTTAATTTAAAGTGTTGTAATCAAATTAAAATGAGATAAATCCGTGTTGAAACAGATGTTCTGGAAAGCGTCGTAAGCTAAATAATGAACAGGGAGTTTATTCTAGCAGGAACACGACAAGTCACGAGTCAGTATTTGAACCAAACGGCGGAGGCTGAAAATTTGTGAAATATTTGTATGTATAAGTGACCTTAAAATTAGACTCTGTATGTCATAAAAAAGGTTCAAAAACTCTACTAAAACCTAACACAAAGACCCCTGAACATAAATTAATGGCCTGACCTGACCGGGTTAAAATATATCTTTTTAGCATAACTTACAATCATACGCACCCTTTTGAATGCTACGGGTACAAAATGATCGTTTAGCAATGATTGTATGACAGTTAGCCTGGGTTGCTCCACGCAAATATCTTGGTGCAATCCAGGCGAATTAAAATAAAATGTTTTTCGGGAAATCGTGTTTTAAGAATCTGAATTTTCCGGTCCAACCTACGAATAAAATTATTATTCGTAGTACAGTCTAAAGAAAACGAACATGTTTATTATACTGTGTTCGTAGGTTGGACCGGAAAATTCAGATTCTTAAAACACGATTTCCCGAAAAACATTTTATTTTAATTCTGCCTTTATTTTACTGAGAGTTCGATATGACGGACTGGTGTGACGGACTGGTGCGACGGACTGGTGCGACGGACTGGTGCGACGGACTGGTGCGACGGACTGGTGCGACGGACTGGTGCGACGGACTGGTGCGACGGACTGGTGCGACGGACTGGTGCGACGGACTGGTGCGACGGACTGGTGCGACGGACTGGTGCGACGGACTGGTGCGACGGACTGGTGCGACGGACTGGTGCGACGGACTGGTGCGACGGACTGGTGCGACGGACTGGTATGACGGACTGGTATTACGGACTGGTATGACGGATTGGTATGACAGACGACATATATTTTAAACGGTAATATATATTATATTGGGACGCCAACTTTGGTAAGTAATATTGGCGTTTTTTTTTTATGTAATGGAAGTGGCAAACAAGCATGCAGTTCACATTGATGTTAAGTGATGACTGCAGCCTATATACACCCACACGACGATCAAGGTCAAAATGCAGATGCGTTACCACTCCTGAGGCCTAAGGTGTTATGCCTCTGTACCGTAAATTACTGGACCGTAAATTACCACGTGACCGGAACACGATAGTGCTGAACACTACCATTTGCCGCAAGTTAATTAGGTAATGCGTACTATTACTATCCTACCGAGGCAGTTAAATTAATATACAAAAGTTCATCTACCGCAAAAATTAGAAACTTATTTCTAACATCACAGACGTGTGCGGGCCCAAGGAGCCTCGCTAACGAGATGTTGAAATTGAAGAGATCTGTTAATTAGTGCCGTTAAAGTTCAGCTTCCAGCCGACTTTAATACGTTTTGTTGATCACACTCTTGCGGTTTTTCGCTGGGCGGTGAGATGTTTAATAATCCATTTGTGTAAAATGTTGTTTTATGGAATACATCTGTCTGGTAAAAGAAATATCTTCATAAAAAGGAAACCCTCTTACAATAACTTTTATTAAAAAGAAAATTTGATAAACTAACAGTCCTCCTCCTCGCGTCGAACTCTTCTTTACTGAGGGTCGCGATTCCCGCGATAAGGGATTAATTAAATTAAAAAGAAACAGTATAAGGTGTATAATCTTCTTCTGAATAATCTTAATATGTATATATAAATTGCGTGTCACGGTGTTTGTCCGCGACTTATTCGATTTTAATCAATATTTGCACACCTTCTGCAATTTGATCCAATTTGAAAGATAGGATAACTTATTCTACTAATATTATAAATTCGAACTCTCGATTCTTTCACGAAAAAATCTGCTTTACGGATTCGGATGAAACTTTATAGTAATATAGGTTATACATTGGAATAACATATAGGCTACAATTTGTAATCATTAAAAAAAGTACACGCGGACGAAGTGGCGGGCAAGAACTAGTAATAAATAAATTTCCGGTAGGTATTCTCACACAGTACAATTCGCCAGTTCTGATTAGACCCATGTGATAAGAAGTTACATAAGTTTACCTCATTTGATAAAATGGGGAATTGCTTTGCTATAGATTTTGGCACTACAATGTTAAACTTCTAGCTACATAACGCTTTATTGCAACTAACTACTGAAAATTATTATTTACCGATATATGAATTAAAAATAGCAGAAATCAGCATTCATCTTCATTTTATAAAAAATATAACTACGTTAAGAAAAACCGACTTCAAAACTGAAAAGTAAAAAATAATAAAGATTTCATTGTAATTATATACTACCTATTATTTATATGTGCTATTTACTAATAGGTTTGAAATCGGTGCCAAGCCTTAAACAAATAATTATATTTTAACCACTTAAATATGAATACGAGCAAATTAATACACTGAACAAAACGTAACCGGCGAATCGTGGGTAAATGTATGCTTGAATTCATGCATTTACCTCTGCCTACCCCTTATAAATAATAGGTAGTATATAATTACAATGAAATCTTTATTATTTTTTACTTTTCAGTTTTGAAGTCGGTTTTACTTAACGTAGTTATATTTATTTAATACTTTTTAGTTTATTGCTGCATTGTCAATTAGATTAACTTTTAGCTTCGGGACAATTAGATACCTAATTTAAATTGTTTAGGTGTGTCGACACAAAATTATTACACGACTATACGAAATCAATGAAAAAAAAATATCCACGGAGTTAATATGCTGTGTTGTGTCGTCGATGAGTAAATGTGTCATTGTCACTTGTTGTCATGCGCATTAGAACTATCTAGGACGTCAGTGGATTCAACGTACTGTATGACAACTCGCCGTCTATTCTTATTCCTTTAGTCTGAGGTGAAAGTAAGTAAAAAAATGCTCATAAAATGAAAACTAATGGGCCTATCTGAATCAAATTTTTATGGGACCAATTCGAAACTATTCCGCATTGAACAAAAGAAGAATTACGTAAATCGGTCCAGAAATCTCGGCGAAATTCACGTACATACATAAAAAATATATATATACCGGCCGAATTGAGAACCTTCTCGTTTTTTGAACTCGGTTAAACAAAAAATCATTTTCATTGTCTCACCAATATAAAAAAAAAGATTTTACTTGTCGAAATATTTCGCAGTAAAATAGGGAACCCAAATACACACAGCTTTAAAATATCAGATGGTAGTTGAGAATTATATATTAAAATAGAATTTCCGTTGAATACGCCTTCAACTTGCAGTAAAAGAGCAAAATATTGCAATAATCCTCACAATAGTTTTTGTCTCAGATAAAAAGATTATATTTTGACGTCTTAAAAGGATTTACACCCAACAACAAAAGGTTGTTCACAATAGGCTTGTTCTAATACTGAATGACATTTTGGGTAGATGTTAATCTTATAAGTTGGGGACAATTTTTTTCAGCAACCTTATGGGCGTTCCGATGGTTTGACGATATCATTGTTAAATGCAACCTTTGGGAAGTGTCGCGATAAGACACAGATAAAGCCTTTTTTTGATGGATATGAATCGGTAATTTGTTTCTCGGAAATAAGAGATTCTGATTGAGTTTTTACGATATTGACATAGTTTCTTAAAAAAAATAAATCGGCAAAATGCGAGTCGGAATCACTCATGATGGGTTCCGTACCATTTGTCTATTAAAATGGCAAAATAGCCCATCTGTTATGTTCCCCCCTTATTTTTTTATATCATGAACTGAAAAACAACATACTGGTGGTAGAGCTCCAGTGACGGAGCTCGCGGGCGTAGGCACCACCGCATTACCTAATTATAAGTACTTGCCGCTAAATGGTAGTGTTCAGCACTATCGTGTTCCGGTCAGGTGGTAATGAACGGCCCTGTAATTTCCTAAGACCTCAAGACCTGTAAGACCTCAGGAGTGGCAACGCATCTGCATTTTGACCTCTGATCATTGTGTGCCTATAGGCTGTAGTCATCATTTAACATCAATGTGAACTACATGCTTGTTTGCCACTTTTATTACATAAAAAAATATAAGCATAATTTTTGTGCATAAATAATACAATAATCGTTTATTTCCATTATCAGCAAAGGCACAGATACATAATAGGCTTAAAACTAAACGAAAATTGACATGGTTTGTTTTTGTCGCGAGATAACCGACGGGGATAAAAGATTAAATAAATGACGATCTCAGGGTGACAACACATTTGCATTATTACCTCTGGTTGTTGTGTAGATGTCTACAGGCTGCAGTCATCACTTATCATCCATGTAAACTAAATGCTTGTCTGCCACCAGACCTTCATTACATAAAAAAAAACACGGCGAAAAAACAGTCTGGTATACATATTGTTTTATATCATTTCGCATTAACACATGCTTGTGAAATATATTTTATTTTAAAGAAAAATTTGACTTCAGGCGAGACTCGAACTCGCGGCCTACTGGGAATCTAGTCCAGCCGCTCTTCCAATTGAGCTACTGAAGTCCTGCCCGATTTGTCAAACATTTTGTATACATATTGTATTTTTTTTGTATACATATTGTTTGGTACCACAGTTTAACAAACCTTCTAACTAGAATCATTATTCAGTCTGGACCACTACTTTCTATTACCGCAGGGTTGCCCAGCCCGCCCAGGGCTACGGCAAGACGGATGCCACGCTCGCCGACCATTACTCAGGGTTAAATGGTATCAACTTGATCTTCACCAGTTATAATGTTGTAGTAGATATTTGACTGTTTTTTTTTATGTTATATAAGTGGCAAACAAGCATGCAGTTTACATTGATGTTAAGTGATGACTGCAGCCTATAGACACCCACACAATGACCTCTGGTCATCAAAATGCAGATGCGTTGCCACTCCTGAGGCCTAAGGTGTTATACCTCTGTGCCGGATTTTAGAAATTACAGAGCCGTACATTACCACCTAACTGACCGGAACACGATAGTGCAGAATACTACCATGTAGCGGCAAGTATATTAGGTAATGCGGTGGTGCCTACGCCCGCGAGCTCCGTCACTGGAGCTCTACCACCAGTAAAACTGTTAGGTTGCATCCATATTAACCTCCAGCTTCATAAATAGACGATACAGCGCCTAACAAATATTGCTTAACTAAATAGGTGCTTAAAACTCATAAAAACCGTCCATATAAAATTAAATTCAGACCTCCAAAGATGTTATTGCCTTGGCCTTAAACCGAAGTGCGGTTGCTAAACGCAGTATTTAGTTAATTGTTAACAGCCTCTCTCATAGGTTTATGGTGCAGGGTTTATGGGTTATAGCTTTATAGGCATCCCTTCTCTCTGCAAATGGAACAGCTCCGTTATCTTATGAATTTGGGTCACATAGAATTAAAAGGTTGCCATCAGTACCTACTATAATTATGCAGTTGTTCAATAAAAAAAAATTATAAATGTTTAGCAACTAACTTTAGTCCAGAGGTTCCCAAACTATTTTTTCTTGTAGACCCCTTTCGATTTTTTTTCTGGTTTCGGTAGACCTTCTCCTTGCTACATTTATATCACATTCCAGGTGGTAGAGCTCCAGTGACGGAGCTCGCGGGCGTAGGCACCACCGCATTACCTAATATACTTGCAGCAAAATGGTAGTGTTCAGCACTATCGTGTTCCGGTCAGGTGGTAATGTACGGCCCTGTAATTTCCGGCACAGAGGCATAACATCTTAAGCCTCAGGAGTGGTAACGCATCTGCATCTTGACCTTGGTCTTTGTGTGGGTGTTTATAGGCTGCAGTTATCACTTAACATCAACGTGAACTGCACGCTTGTTTGCCACTTCCATTACATAAAAAAAATAAAAAAAATAATAAACCCGTATTTCTATACACGCCTACGTAGACCCCGATACAGTCCCCCATGGACCCCAGGGGGTCCACCTGAATCACTTTGGGAATCACTGCTTTAGACTGTAGCTTTAATCTGTCGGTGTGCGCGCGGATCATTCATAACTCTCATCATTTTATTTCGGCAATTGGAAAGTTACTCTTAACTAAACACAGGTCTCTACCTGTGCATACAATTTTGATTAAAGATTAGCGTACACTCGCGACTGCTTTCGCGTGAAGTGTAAAAAAGTAAGTTTGTTTAATTACTCAACACAAAAGAGGTTTTGTTGAAACGGGCTCAGTTTTAAATATTTGTTTTAAGCAAACCACACAGGCCTCCCACAAGATGGACCGACGACCTGGTGAAGGTCGCGGGCAATCGCTGGATGAGGGCAGCTCAGGACCGTTCGTTGTGGCATTCTTTGGGGGAGACCTTTGTTCAGCAGTGGACGTCTTTTGGCTGAAATGATGATGATGATGATGAACCTGGGGATCGAACGCTGAGGCGTTGTAATGCTGGCCTGCTACCACTAGGCTACTGAGGCAGTTACTTTCATGATCAAAATACCTATGTGTATTTTTCTTTGTTCCAGGTTCTCCTAAGATAAACTGAAAAGGATAGTTCGGTGAGTATTTTACATAAAATTATTTTATTCTGTAAATTTCATTGATATTAAGTTTTTAGGGTTCCGTGGCCTACAAGGAACCCTTTAAGTTTTGCCATGTCCGCCAGTCTGTCCGCAACTTTGCTCCGAGGCTTTTCTAGAAAGCTGCAATTTTTTTCGCAAAACTAGATACTTTGGCGATTGACTTCATATTTTACACCACACCGCTATTGATTTGAGGTTGACCCGCATAAGTGTGAATTTGATAGCCTTCTTTTGGGGAGGGCCATTAATAACCCCTTCGATCCCCGCTCTTCACTAGGACCGCCATAGCTTCTTGCATAAATTCATGAGAAGGAATTTATTTATATGAAAAACTGGACCATACATTATCAGGTGGTAATGTATGGCCCTGTAATTTCCGGCACAGAGGTTATGGCTCTAAGCTCAAACATTACTGAACACCTCGATAAAGGTAAAAAGAGTATCGCAGTATTTTTAGACATTAAAAAGGCCTTTGATACAGTATCCATTCCGCGCTTAATTGATAAACTGGAAAGTATTGGAATAAGAGGTCCTTCACTAAATTTGTTTAAAAATTATCTTACAAACAGGAAACAAAAAGTAAAAGTGGGTAATTGTCTCAGTGAGGAATTAGTGGTTTCTTATGGTGTCCCCCAAGGGAGCGTGCTGGGTCCCACGTTATTTTTAATTTATATAAATAATTTATGTAATTTAAATATACCAAATGCCAAGATATTTGCATATGCAGATGATACTGCTATCGTTTTTAGCGGTAACTCCTGGTACGAAGTCAAACAAAATGTAGAGGTTGGTATGACATTGGTGGCAAATTGGTTGCTTATTAATCAATTGACTCTCAACACGTTGAAAACCAATTATATCTGTTTTAGTGTAAATGAGAGCACTCAACCTAAAGAGGACCTTTTAATAAAAATACATAACTGTAATCATATTAGTAATGTTTGTAACTGTCCTATTATCAATAAAGTTAAAAATACTAAGTATCTAGGTGTCATAGTTGACGATAAATTGACTTGGTATCCTCATCTCGAACAAGTAACTAATAGGGTCAGAAAACTTATTTGGATGTTTAGAACATTGAGACATGTCATACCGGCTACCGCAAAATTAAATAGTGGAAAAAGTCTTTTGAATAATATTTATATTGCATTGGTACAGTCTATATTATCATACTGCATTTGTGTTTGGGGAGGGGCGGCTAAAACAAAATTTATCCAGGTTGAGCGGGCACAGCGTGCATTACTTAAGGTTCTATATTTCAAACGCATAAGATACTCTACTGAAGCTCTTTACAAAGATTGTGACTTACTAACTGTCAGGAAACTATATTTATTATCGATAATTTTGAAAAATCATAAAACTATTAACCTCACCCATGGAGGCATACAAAAAAATAAACGATCAATATGTAATGTAATTTCTGTACCGATTGCTAGAACCAAGTTTGCTCAAAATCAATACAGGAGACGGTCGGCATATATATATAACAAAGTGAACAAAAAATTAAATATATATAACAAACAAACTTTTGAATGTAAAACTATTGTTATTGATTGGTTAAAACAATTATCTTTTAATGATACAGAGGCAATCTTTCAAACACTAATTTAAAATAAATATTAAAAAATATATATATTCTGTGTACTACTATGCGTGCTAATTTATACTTATAATATCGAATTAGAATCAGAAGTTCATTTATTCATTTAGGGTGACAGGCACTACTTATGACACGTCAAAAACAAACAAAATAAATTAAAATGAATAACAATTTATATACATGTCAAAAAAGATTTAAAAAAAAATTGATCGAATGCCCGCCGCTTGCTCTTGGACCACATACCATTTATACTTACGTTGGTTGCTAAGCGCGTTGCGATAGTGCATAGGTGGGTAAAATTGCATTCGTTTGAACGGCTTCGGCCAGATATTATTTGCATACTACCCTCAATTCTCGAATAATTGGTTTTTGTGTTTGGTTATAATAAAATTAACGTGAATTTGAATATGTACATTTTTCTATAATAGTCATGTCAGTAACTTCCATGTCAGTAACTTCTTAACTATGAATATAACTTTACAATGTGATATTATGTGAATTTAAAATGATTATGTGCTGTCGAAGGGGTTTCTGGTCATCCAAAACATTGTAAATTGGACTTTAACATCATACAAATAAGTCACTTACGTGACTGACCGGATATTTCTTCGATAGAACTTATTCTATCGCTGGTCACCTATTGTAAGTAAAAAAATAAATCTAACGAAAGAATTGTAAATTAGAAGAGCGGAGCCCTCTGGCACAGGCATTTTGCAATGCTTAAAAGGGGACTCCAGCCTATTTGTGTCATAAAACATTTTGTTAAAGAAATAAAGATTATTTATTATTATTTATTATTATTATTATAACACCTTATGCCTCAGGAGTGGTAACGCATCTGCATTTTGACCTTGATCTTTGTGTGGGTGTCTATAGGCTGCAGTCATCACTTAACATCAATGTGAACTGCATGCTTGTATGCCATTTCCATAACATAAAAAAAAATGGACAAACGATTATTTAACAAACTCAGTCAAACACTGAAATCCATAAAAACTAATCTTTGTATTACCAGTAAACCGTAGTATTTGGTAAATAAATTATTTCATTTGGAGTTAGCGAAAGGCTAAGCCCCAGATAACTGGAGGTTGGACGAGATTATTTAAATAGATAGAACGGACAGTCGGGAGCCGCAAATACTAAGTTATGACAGACTCGACAATCCGTTCAAATGTTCACAAATAAAATAAAAACTATTTGATGGCCTTTTAAAAACTACTCTTATTGCTACTGCGTTAGAATATGGAGAAATTTTGTTTGTTTTTATAACGAACATTTTAAAATTCAGTATGTACAGACTGTATAGTATTAAATGATTCTACCAAAAGCATATGGACGACAGTAAATTTGTTTAAAAATCTATTTATCAGGAGTATCAGATGTCATAAAAAAGGTACTGGTACATTTTCAATATTTATAGCTTTTGTTATACTTAGTTCTTTCGATTGATTGCTTGTTACGTTCATTCTCGTTACGTTGTCAGTCTGTTATTTTTAAAACTCTTCATAGGTTAAATTGCGGTCAAAAGTAAATTAATCTTAGTAGTCGTACTGGAGCGCTTTCTGCGCTCGCCGATTGCCCGGTGAAGTAGACTAGTGCCGTCTCGAGACAGGCCGCCTACATAAAGCCCGATCTAAAAAAAAAAATTAGTAGTCGTAACTCTTCAAAATATGTCTTTTTGAATGGAAATTCCACATCCATTTCCCTTCAACAAATAAGAAAATTGCTCTGTAATTAACGATGAATGACAACCCTTTTAATCTGACGCACTGATCAGAGCCCATATTTCCTCAGGCTGGCAGGCAATCGTGAAAAAATAATGGAACGTCACTCCAGCGACATGTCACGTGCTATTTGACAAGCAATACATCAATAATGTCCCATCATCGCGTATTTTCGCATGTGTCGATTGTTATCGATGTTTATGAGACATCTGAAAAGCTTTTATGACAAGATATTGAATATATGTTTGAGATATTGGATTTTTACTCGAGCCGATATTTTTACGTTTGAAGTGGGCGCAATTCATATGCCAGGATGTAGAAATTGGTGCGATTACATTGATGGTGAAGTTATATCTGGTCATAAAAGGACCCACCTTCTTGCAGTTTTGTTGTTTGCGTCGAAGATTAATTTTCATAAAGCGATAGTCGCCATACCCAGCCAGCCAGTTATGGCTATATTTATAACTCAAAGTTTGAATTGTAAATATAGCCATAACTTATAAATGCTATAAGCTAACCCTAACTCATGTGATAATTGATTTTGACCCTGAGTTGAACAACTTCTAGGTAGAGGCTCTGGGTTTTATACCAACTAAGCTAGTGCAAGATAGGAATATTAAGGGAAGAAGACAGAGGCTTAAATTGATTTTCTTCTTTATCAGGAAATATGAGGCCATTACCGTCTAGCTGGGAAATGAGAGAACTAATCAACATCATTTAGCGACAAACAAATTAAATATGATATGACAGAGCAACCTGATGACAGCACAAAATATTTATCGTAGTGATTATAGTTGGAAGAAGATTTTTGAAAAAACCGTAAGAAGATC
This sequence comes from Macrosoma leucophasiata, assembly GCA_036365455.1. Taxonomy (NCBI): domain Eukaryota; kingdom Metazoa; phylum Arthropoda; class Insecta; order Lepidoptera; family Hedylidae; genus Macrosoma; species Macrosoma leucophasiata. The sequence goes on along the minus strand of JAWQUS010000024.1, from coordinate 21,844,576 downwards.
GGAAATTATCGTATAATAGTATTTATTTTGTATGAAAAACTCAGCAATATGAAACTGAAATACATTCCGAACGTTCTGATAGCGTACGTCCAACTCACAATAGTCGTATTCTATAGGTGGCGATGCTATATGGTACCAAAGACCAAAAGACAACGTCTGAGCGGTCCATAAGTAATTTTTGTTTTGTCTCTTAGAGACACACCTTTACAATCTAGAAAACGTTTAATCCCTACCTTCTCTGTGGATGGTTATCTGAGCTACACGATCGGGTCGCAGCGGCAGCCACATTAAGATGCAGATAACAGCTGCTTTCCTCACTGACCGACTCACTTCTGTTGCCGCTTTATTTTGAGAGTTTCCTGTCCTGTCGTTATACGAACCTTGTTGAATTATCTTTGATCTTTCTTTTCAATATTGGAAACTTTTAACGTTAATCTTTGGATGTTTATGTCAGATGCTAATTGAATCGACAGGTTTTATTATTTGAATATTAAGTAAAAGTGTGAAATGTTGAAACTATAGCATATGGTAATACATACTGAATGTGTATGCTCACATGTACATTCTTCTCGTAAATTGTATGTCAGTTAATTGTTTTAATACAGAGTCATGAGGCTACTGAGGCCCCATGACATCTCGTCTAGATTTAAAATTGACTGTGAGAGACGGACAGAGAAACAGACAAATGTATGGGTTTGTTTTTTTCCTTTTGAGGTACAGCACCCTAAAAAAACCCCCCGTTCGTTGTGGCATTCTTTGGGGGAGGCACTTTGTTCAGCAGTGGACGTATTTTGGCTGAAATGATGATGATGATGACCCTAAAAAAATGTAACTGCCTATTACCCAATGGGGTAGATGAGTAGTACCTAATGTAATCACTATTTAGCGTTGTTTTCGAAATAGGGGCAAGTATTTCAGTATTTTTACCACTGTAGTTTTTATTAAAACAAAGAGTTAATCCCGGAGTATCGGTTTCTGTACCAATAATACCTGGTCTATTATTATTGTTATATAAAAACATACATACAATGTTTACTGTAGGTATGCATATAATCCTGGATTACAATCCGGATTCAAAACAATTTTGTTATTGCTTTTTTTCACTGTCATTGTCATTTCAAATTACAGTATTTGTCTTGTGCATAAAATCGATAAAAATGACAATCACACGATTCTAAAATTGAAATAATCTCAACCTTCAAATTCAAAAGAGAAATCTAACGGCCATAAAAATGGTAACCCGAACTCCACGCTGTAGGTCTCTCGTAAAGGGCTAGTTTACAACTCAAATAACATTACCGACTATCTCCTGTGTCAAGTTTCACCATAGGAAGTGCATGTGATACCATCTCGCACTGAGAATGGGTTCTGGGAACATATTACGTATGCATCGAGCTATCACTTGACAATAAATAAACATAACTGCACGACGCTTCCCGGAAAGTGTAAGTAGAGGTATTATACATTTAATGCCGTAGAAACACGTTTAAGAAGCCTTAATTACTTTTGATAATCATCTCAAAAATTCACTCGAATTTAATTAAATATTGTTCTAATGTTACATTGATGTTAAGTGATGACTGCAGCCTATGGACACTTACACAAATACCAGAAGTCAAAATGGAGATACGTTGCCATCCCAGATCCCTTATTTATTATGTAAATTTAACCTTAGACTTTATTTCTGACACTGTATAGAAAACGAAAAATAAAAAAAAACATCCACGTGTTACATGTAGGGGAGGTACCCTAAATAGACAGACAGACAGACAGACAGACAGACAGACGGACATGGCGAAACTATAAGGGTTCCTTGTTTACCACGGAACTCTTAAAATAGAACAATATCTCTCTCACAATCACGCGAGAGAGAGAGTCTGAGTTCAGTGGCGATGACGTTTATGATCGAATTATCATTATCGCGATACTTTATCGAATGATACGAGCGAGCTTATTCGGCTTTCATCTCGCTCAGAATGAATCGAGAAATTAATGTTTATAGCGTCCGCTCTACTATCGGGTTATCTTTTATACTAATGATAATATAAATTAATTGTATGATCTTTAATTACGAAATAAAACTAGTTTTCAGATTTATCTCGCGTATATTAAACTAAAATGGTTATTTAAAATCAACCCGACATCTGCCCGAGACGACGGAAGCTGAAAAGCGACCGTAACGTGTCGGGTTGATTATATAATTTTCTTTCATTCCAATGAGTATAGTAACACCCATGGGAACTGCTTGCTCATTTGCCACCTCCGTTACATAAAAAATATATATATATATAAGTCTGTTTTACTACATGAAAGAAATAAACCTTGTGTTGCTGTAAAGAAGATTTATTGTTAGTTTTTTTTATACAGAGATTATTTTATTTAGGTAATATAAAACAATATGAACTCAAACCTGTAAAGAAGAAACGACAATGAAAGTTTATTCTTTCACTTTTAAAACATAAAATAATATAATATTAAAATTTTCATTGATTATCCAATTGTCAATCAACTCGTATTTAAATCTGTCATCTGACATTCTGAATTCGTTTCTTCTTTAAAATCAGACAATTAAAAAGTTAAAAACTATAACCAAACTTCATGGTAAGTAAACACACAGAGTGCGAAGAAAGAAATAGTATTTCTTTACATCTCCCCCCATGGGGAAGAAAATTCACCCGTGAATTTTCACTCCAGTTCTCCATTTGATACTTGCACATTCTCATCCTCTGTTATCTGTACTGGAATTAGTTTTGTGATATGAAAAAGATTTGACTCTGTTTTTCTATGTCCTGTATCTATCTCGTAAATTGTATTAGATTTCTTTTTAATTATTTTATATGGTCCAATTCTCAATTCATCTAGCTTTTTCCTATTTAGTTTATTCCCATTTTCTTATCTCCGATCCAGTCACTATTTATACCTCCTTGTTGTAGTTCTTTTGGTAAAACCTTTACATCTGTTCCGTATAGCAAATAACATGGTGCATAGCCAGTTACTGAGTGGTTAGTCTGATTGTATTTTTCTACACATTCATGTGCTATTGTAGTCCACGCTCTGTTTTCTCCATCTTCATTGATTTTGCATCTAATTTTGTTAACTATCGTTTGATTCAACCTTTCATTTAGGCCATTAGAAAACGGTGCATTCACTGCTGTAAAAATTATTGTTATTTGTTTGTCAGTAAGGAACTTCTTGAATTCTTTAGAGTTTATTCCAGGATACTGGTCGGTAAGGAGCATCCCAATCTCTTCGGTTTCAGCGACCTTATTTATTAACTTTATAAAGTCATGTGCACCCTGGGTTTTTGATGTTATAATAAATGCATATCTAGTGAAGTGGTCCACTAAAAGATGTATGTATTTCTTGGTTGATCTAGAACCACCAAAACCTCCAATTGTGTCTATTGATACTATTTCAAAGGGTCTTGTCGCTGGGCCTAAATATGACATTAATCCATATTTGTGTTGTCCTCTTGTTTTGTTTTTTATGCAAATTTCACAATTCCTACAAACATTTTTAATATTTTTCGTTAAATTTTTTGTTGCGTACAGTGAACTAATAGTCTTTAGCATTTGTCCCACTCCAATGTGACATAGATCTTCATGTATTCGCTTTATAAATTTAATACTGAATTCTTCTGTTATTATTATTTTCTCTTTGTTCCTAATTCTTTTGAAGTATAAATTGTCTTTTTTGATTATTTTATTATTGTTTCTCTGTATTTCTTTATTTTGATTCTGATCTATTACAATATCTTCTAATGTAATTAAGTTCACAACTTTCAGTTGTTCTTCTAGATTATCCTCTGGTTCTAATACAGGATTCCGACTTAAACAGTCCGCTTCTAAATTATCTTTTCCAGGGGAATATTTGATTTTAAAATCATATTGTGAAAGGTAATAAGTCAAATCACCTAGTTCTTCGTCTGTTCTAGCTTTTAAGTTCATGTTTTCTAATGGTTTATGGTCTGTGTAGACTGTAAACGATTTACCTATCAGCCAGTACTGCCAATATTTTAGTGCTTCTTTAATAGCTAAGCATTCTAAATATATTGCCTTTTTCTTCTTTTGCGCTCCATTCAGTTTTTTTGAAAAATAGGCTACTGGTTTTTCTTTACCATCTAGTTGTACTTGTTTTAAAATTGCTCCAACACCCAGCAGAGAACCATCAGTATAAATATTTATTGGAAGATTTTGATCATAAATTTCTAGTATTGGCTGTGAACACAAGAGACTCTTTATTTTTTCAAACGCATTTTGACATTCTTCAGACCAAACAAACTTTTGATTTTTTCTTAGCAAATTATGTAATGGGTCAAGAATTATTGCGCTCCTTGGTATATATTTATGGTAAAAGTTTACTTTTCCCAAAAATTGTCGAATATTCTTCTGGGTTTTTGGTACTGGAAATTCTTTTATCGAAATGAGATTGTCCTTCAGTGGTTGGATAGAATTATATTGAATGATATGTCCCAGGTATTTTACCGAATCTGATGCAAATGTACATTTTATAAATTTTAGTCGAAATCCTTCCGTTTGAATTGCTTCTAGTAACTGTTTCAAGTGACTTATGTGTTCATCAAATGAGTTTGAAAATATCAGGATGTCATCTATATAATTGACAGCAAAATCGGTTAGTTTATATTTTCTAAGTATGTTACACAATATTCTTTGAAATATTGCTGGAGCAGTCTTCAAACCAAATGGTAGGCAAGTCCATTGAAAGTGTCCCTCTTGAGTTACAAACCCTGTCTTCTTCCTGTCCTCTACTCGTAGAGGTATAGACCAAAAAGCTGAATTAACGTCTAAGCTTGTAAAAAATTTGCAATTTCTTGTTTTTGTCATTAAATCGTCAATTAATGGGAAGGGTTGAGCCTGAGGAACTACAATTTTATTTAAATCCCTGAAGTCTATACAGAGCCTTGATTTTTTATTTTCTTCCTTTTTAAATGTCAAAGTTACTGGTGCTGCGAATGGACTATAAGATTCTTCTATAAGCGCATTATCCAATAATTCGGCTATTTGTTCTGCTATCTCTTTTTTGTCTTCTATAGTGCATCTGTATGGCCTCTTGCTGCAGTATTTATCCATTAATAAATCTATTCTTGCTTCATATCTTTTAACCTTTCCCACGTCATACTTGTTTTTGGCAAAAACTGATTGATATTGTTGTATTAGCTTATTTATTTCTTCCCTTTTATCATCATCTAAATGACCAACCTTTATTTCAAATTCCTCTTCTTTGATATGTTCATTAAAATTAATTTTGTTTTCGTTTTCATATTTATTACCTTCATTTTCACCTTCGTCTATCTTTTTCTCCATTTTTTTACTATTCTTTTCATGTAAGTATTGTTTCTGAGTTATTTTTAACTCCTCATTTTGTACTAGCTTGTATTTCTTTATCATATCTAATCCTATTAAGAAATCATATCTGAATTTGTGTTCGTCAATGATGTACACATCCACATTTTCTTCTATTTCAAAAATTTTTATTTTTAAATTTGTCAAACCACTTGTTTTTTGGACACCATTAATTGTTACTATATTTTCTTCATTCGAGTTATGTCCTTTTGTATTTAGTTTTAATAATTTGGAATTAATTAGAGATACATTTGAACCTGAATCGTATACTCCATAAATTTCTAATTTATTATTTAACAGTAGTTTGATCTTAATTAATGGTGTCACTACTAGTTTTTTTGTTCTGTTTCATTTAACTCTGCTTCAATCACTGAATTATTTACATGTTTAATATATCTTTTATTTAATTTATCATCTTCTCTAACTCTAAACCAGCATGCAGCTTCGGAATGATAGCGAACCCCTTTATTTAATTTTACGCATATTTTGCATGGATAACGTCCTTCATTTGTAATATTTATCCTTTGATTTTCATACTTTCTGTACGTTCCATTCCTATTTTTATTTACCAAATGTTCATACTTTCTCACCTCATTGAATAAACATACTATATCGTTCATTGCTTCTCTATTTATCTTCTCTAATACAAAACCTGGCAAACCTACCGCTATCAGATCCACCAGTGTACCTGTATCAATTGAATTTCTCATGTCCAATAAAAGTTTTTCCTTTTTAATGGCATAGTCCACTAATGAACCATCCTTATATTTAAATAACAATGCATAGGTCACTTGGTTCCAGTTTTGGTTTGCAAATGACTCGCACAACTTTTCTTTCCAAACTATCCACTCTGATTTGAGTGTTAATTTTATAATCATTGAGCTGTACCAATCAACACAACTTTTATCCATAAATAGTCGGAGAATCTCAATTTTTTGTTCATCTTTCATAATACCGAAGCGAGAACATTCTCTCTCAAAAATGTCAATCCATTGCCTTGCATTCGAGTTTTTGCTCGTAAATTTCTCAATCACAAACTTCTCTGCGACATATTTCAGATTCTGTTTTTTTAAATCATGTGTATTTTCTATTAACTTTGTAAACATTTCTTCCAATAAATTCGAATCTCTAATTTGTTCTTCAGATGCTCGGTTATGTTCAATTTCCTCCAGATATTGTTCTCCAAATTGTAAGTTACCATCAGCATCTATGTAAATTTCTCGTAATTTATCTGTCATAGTTATCCAAACTCTTCGTGTCTGATGTCTTTTCTTTAAACTATTTTTTACTTTGTTGTACACAGCTGTCTCAATTAATTCTTTGTGAAATCCAACAGACTGTAATTCCTCTGGTATAGCAAATTTTTTTTCATCTTTAGTTGTGATTGAGGTTACACAACAAATATTAGATTTTCCATCATTTGCCGGTAAAATCGTGAATTCAAAACGTAACTGCTCCATTTGCATCTTTTTATAAACAAAATTGTCGTTTTATAAGTCTGTTTTACTACATGAAAGAAATAAACCTTGTGTTGCTGTAAAGAAGATTTATTGTTAGTTTTTTTTATACAGAGATTATTTTATTTAGGTAATATAAAACAATATGAACTCAAACCTGTAAAGAAGAAACGACAATGAAAGTTTATTCTTTCACTTTTAAAACATAAAATAATATAATATTAAAATTTTCATTGATTATCCAATTGTCAATCAACTCGTATTTAAATCTGTCATCTGACATTCTGAATTCGTTTCTTCTTTAAAATCAGACAATTAAAAAGTTAAAAACTATAACCAAACTTCATGGTAAGTAAACACACAGAGTGCGAAGAAAGAAATAGTATTTCTTTACATATATATATGTCGGAGAAAGAACGTTAATCTCGACATCATCATTAGTGGTTATGTGTTTAGTGGGCGTCTTGAGGGTTAAATGCTAGCACAAAACAATAAGTCACTATTATCAGTCAGATTTAATCACTTTAACAGAATATCACTGCTTAACTTTACACTCAAAACTCTTTGATATAATTACACTTTTAAACTTTTAAGTACAACGAGCAGCGGGTTCGCGACACCGATCTTATTTCGCCAATCAAATAGTACTCCACTGTCCAACCAAAGAATGATCTACCTCGATCAACAACGACACATTTTATAACCTCCGTTAACGGCGATATGTCAGATGGCGCCTCGACCCCGCTCGAGGCCTACCCTCAACTCGGTAATGTACTTTTATAATACAATTACTCTTTAAATGAAATAATGATTTTAAACGATAACAAAATCTAACAAATCAAATTAACTTAAAATAATATTTTAGCAAGGTATTTCTATAGCCTAGTACTTTACAGAACCAACAATAAACTTCTTGCTCCGACATATATATAAGTCTTAGTTTTACTACATGAAAGAAATAAACCATGTGTTGCTGAAAAGAAGTTTTATTGTTAGTTTTTTTTTGTACAGAGACTATCTTATCTAGGTAATATAAAACAATATGAACTCAAACCTGAAAAGAAGAAACGACAATGAAAGTTTATTCTTTCACTTTTAAAACATAAAATAATATGATAATAAAATTTTCATTGATTATGCAATTGTCAATCAACTCGTATTTGAATCTGTCTCTGACATTCTGAATTCGTTTCTTCTTTAAAATCAGACAATTAAAAAGTTAAAAACTATAACCAAACTTCATGGTAAATAAACACGCAGAGTGCGAAGAAAGAAATAGTATTTCTTTACATATATTTAAACCGCTGGTTTTTATCAAAATGTTTATAGATCGTATACAGTATAACGTATGTCAGTTTTCCACTTTATAACCTAAAAAAAATTAAACGAAATCACAAACCATCAATAATACTATCCATATTCCTGTAAGAATATCAATATTAACGACCTTAACGATAATAATATCGATAAACCTCCACCAGCCTACATTTATGGCTCAGAAATAAGTAATATAAATTCCAATTTACTGACAAAATTCACTTATAACTTAAACGACTCGAAGTGATAAAGATTTAAGTGCAGTTTGAAGTTACGCACCTATCGGCAATGGCAGACGATCAGGGTCCATGCACACCACGTTCTTTTCACGCACCGTCATCGCGCGTTGGCTGCGCCCAAGACGAAAAAGACAGATTACTTGCGGCGCTGCAAAAGCGCGCAAAAAGCATTAGAACGTGGAATACTCGAGAAACTCACACTTTGCTTTTGTTGCTAAATAAACGCGCTGTCACAGCCCGTCTGTAACGATGTTACCGTGCGTTAGGTTAAATCGTCGTCTTCAAAACGCGTTGCATATCACTTATTTTATGCCAGTGTGCATAAAAATTGACTGCGATAACATCGCGTTCGGAGCGCGTTCATATTGCATGAAACACGCGTCTACGGCGCCTGAAACACTTGGTGTGGATGAGTCCTAATATTTCTGGAACGTTTTTCGTCGAGATCCATAGATATATAGAATAGATCTAATTCAGATAGGCATAACGGCTGTCGCTGTCCTTGAGACCTTAGTTATCATATCTCTGTGATAGATAACTAAGGTAATATCTCTGTGATTAACTTCCTCGGTAGCCTAGTGGTAGCAGGCCACTACTACTACGCTGAGGTCCTGGGTTCGATTCCCCGGGTAGAGGGTTTTCAGAGATAATGGTGTAAAGTCCTTTATCTCTGGTTCTATTGGGATTTTTCCATTTTCTGGAAGTTTCCCAGTACCTCGAAGTTTGGTAATGTGCCCGGAGATGTCAACAAGCTCGCCACATGTTACATGGGCCAAAACGTAACCGGCGAATCGTGGGTATTTGCATGTATGCTTGAATGCATGCATTTACCTCTGCCTACCCCTTCGGGGATTACAGGCGTGAAGTTACGTTACGTTTTTTTTTTCTATATCGTATTCTACATATTTTTTTTGTTAAATTAACTCTTGTTTCCATTTGGAATGGAATTTCCCAATTTTTTTTAACTCCCTTCACCACCTCCCCTCCTCCTTTACCCGTCCTCTCCCTCCACCTCCTCAATAAAATTTCAATCAATTTCAGAAAACCCTCAGTCTTGCTTACTCACTTACGAGCCTTTACCTTTAAAAGGAACCTAGTTTTAGTTATTATGTTTATAAAAACCTGTCAAGCTATGGCTGTACTTAATAATTCACTGTGATATAATTTAAATATTTTTATTATTTGTTACTATACCACATGTGAGTAAAATTAAAAATTAAAGAAAAAAGGACAGAAAAATTTGACTGCGATGCAGAATTCTCACCTGCGATCTTAGACCAGTCCAGTCACTTTTTTCAGTTCAGACAATTTACCGACGGGCACCTAACTTCGAATATTATTAATTAATTTATTAATTATTTTTCATTGTATTTGGCTTTCAGCGATCCCGAATTGGATAAATCAATAAGGAAACGAGAAATGCGGCGCCCGCTATTTGTACAATAAAATCATAATCATACGAAGTCTGCAATAGTCTTTGACAATTCATCTGAAATGCTTGTTTGCTACGTTCCTAACATTAAAAAGGTTATAATGATCTGAAATGAATTCGGTGACTCATACAAAATGTTAGTAGGTACGTCAGAAAAACTTACGCTAGTGTAACACGTAGTATATTTTTACATTTAAATCCTCCGAGCATTATACAATGATATACGTCTTCCAAACCAGCTCAATCCTAAGCATGTAGGTTTATTGTCTTCAATGCTGCATCGTCCTGTATTTTTGGAAACGCGCCAGTCGGTCGGATGAAAAGATCCGCCATTTCGCGGGACAATACGACGCCATTTTGTTGTGGTGTTGTTTTCGGAGGGAAATGGATGCGGGCGCCGGATAAAGAACCTTGTTTATGTGGGAGTGATTGATCATAAAATATGTTATCGCGTGTGTTGGTTTATGAACAATTACCTTTTATATCCAACCCCGTATATGAATAATGAAAAGAGCCTCGTGATCATATTTATTCGAACGGTTGAACCTGATGTAGTGGCCATGTTATAAACGTTGTGTATTTTTATTTTAACTGATGGCAGAACTTTAATATAAGAGCTACAAGACACTACCATGACTAAAGCTGTCATTAACAGACCGTGCTACGACTTTATTTTCAACAAAGTACGCTTAGAACTGTCAAAACCCATACTCTACTGACAGTTCTTAGCATACTTTGCTCAAAGTAAAGTCGTAGTGCGGTCCGTGAATCTCACACTTAGTTACACGATAGGTGCCGTGTGCCTCCGTATTTAGATATCTATGTGTAGTAAAAAAACGGTCAAGTGCAAAACGAACTCGCGTGTACAAGGTTCCGTACAATTGAGAGATATCTTAAGTAACCTTTGCCTAAAATTTCCGGCACAGAAGCCACTAACTTAGTCCTCACAGATGTACTACATTGAAGTCTCTGGTTTTATGTCAATATTCAAAGGCATGAATACTGGACATTCACTTACCATCAATATGAACTTTATGCTTCTTTGCCTCGTCAAGATATGAAAAAATTGCAATTTACCTATTCTTGTAACAGACTTTAGGCCAATTATTCTACCTACCCCATTAAGGACTTGGCGGGAAAGTACATAAAAGATAATCGAATCCACGCGGTATAGCAAGCTATAAACTATAAAGCTCCAAAAATGCCCGGAATTTTGTCAAAGCCACTGCACAAACTTAAGGAATGCTATAGAATGTTAGCAATTCGGAGAGCGCTATTCGTCCGTCGATTCCAACATATTATGGAGATAACAACAGCAGTGATGCTGCAGGATACTGACGTTTCCTATGAAGTAATTGATACAAGTGGTTTGCCCAAACAGTCACCCAATTGTCTGTGTTTAGCACCTACGTGTGTCTTCATTATTATGGTATTAACAGAAGGTTCAGTGAGAATGTATGTCGACGACTCCTTCTACTTAACTTACTGTACTGTTGCCTTATTATGACTTCTTTGTTTTTGTACGTGATGAAATGGCAAACAGGCTTACAGTAATACTGTATTCTATAAACATCTTTACTGGTGGTAGAGCTCCTGTGACGGAGCTCGCGGGCGTAGGCACCCCCGCATTACCTAATATACTTGCCGCTAAATGGTAGTGTTCAGCACTATCGTGTTCCGGTCAGGTGGTAATGTACGGCACTGTAATTTCCGGAACAGAGACATAACACCTTAGTCCTCAGGAGTGGTAACGCATCTGCATGTTGACTTCCGTCTTTGTGGTTTCTATAGGCTGCAGTCATCACTTAACATCAATGTGAACTGCATGCTTGTTTGCCACTTCTGTAACATAAAAAAAAACATCTACGTGAAACTAGACATTTCAATGTAGATGCGTTGCCTGAGGCCTCAGATATTATGCCTCTACCGTACGTTACCACCTAACTGGAACACGATAGTACTGAACTCCATTTAGGTATTTTGTAGAAATTAGACCTGAGTCGATCGCGAGCGATAGAATCACTTTGATTGAATCACGATCCAAACACAAGTGATCGGGTCGTGACGTACAAAAAAAGTCGATCATTTGGGTCCTTTGGGTCATTGGGTACTTTGTTTCTCGTGAACTCTATCACATTAAGCATAAGGTACACTTCAGTTTGTTTACAGTTTTATCGATCAAGCTCCCCTGTACCATGTCATCTAATTGTAAAATTTATGCTATATACCTATAAAGTTTAAGAATGAAATTATAGTGATAATTAATAGAAATGTATTAAAATGAAAAATAGCCAGCGACATAATGTGTGGATCGCGATATCAGATGGGTCTCGAATCAAGAGAATCATGAGCTACAGTATACGTTTGAGCGAAATCGAGTCGCGACCCAAATGACCCAAACGATCGAGTCATTTAGACTCGATCACCTTGTCAATGGGTCGCGATCGACCCGAATCCCGACGAAGGAGTGATCGACTCAGGTCTAGTAGAAATTAAACTTGCGGATTTTCTCGCGTATACAACACTCCCAAACTTCTTACACCCGACGTTTCGGTCGCTTTCCAGCTACCGTGGTCACGGGCTGACTAATTCGACGATGTTCAGCCTGGTCTTATATAGCTGAGACGGAACACAACCCTAGTGGCGCCATCTATCGAGAAATTACTGAAAACTATGTTGCCATGTCATGCTAGCGCCACCTGTTTCTGAGGCGTCTGGCATAACGGTCCGGATTCTTTTTTGTTTGGGAGAAGTTTGGGAGTGTTGTATACGCGAGAAAATCCGCAAGTTTAATTTCTACAATATACGAAGCTCGCGAAAACCTACGAAAACGTTATTTCCATTTAGGTAATTGTTTTTATATTATTTCGCAATAACACATGCTAGTGAAATATATTTTTGAAAAGAAAAATGGAAAGAGAAAATTGATTTCAGATGAGACTCGATCTTGCGGGCTAGTTGCCTAACTAGCAAACTAGCATTGTTGGCAATAGATGTCGCTACTGCCACCATAAGGCAATGCAATTAATGTGAAGGAAAGATTTGACAAATCGGGCAAGACTTCAGTAGCTCAGTTGGAAGAGCGGCTGGACTAGATTCCCAGTGGCCGCGAGTTCAAGTCGCACCTGAAGTCAATTTTTTCTTCCATTCTTCTTTTTAAAAAAACCATTTAGGTAAGACAATTAGGTAATCGGTCCAGTACTGTCAGCAAATTTGATGAGTCAATTGGGCCAGCCACGCTTGGCAAGCGGAATGGCAATCGCGGTGGGAGCCCGCGGTATTGCATTTACTCGCCCTTTTCCAATGGTTTGACTGACATAGTTCGGTTGACTGACTGCAGTTGTATCGTCTACTAGTGGTCAATGGGGTCGTCACGTCCCAACGCTGCCATTCAAAACAAACCCACCTCTTATAATAGGTAACGATCGCACAGGAGTCCGTAAATAAACTGTAACTTGACACGTTTCAGACACGTTTCAGACACGGCATTGTCTTGTCATTAACACCCCCAGTGAGCATATGCCATATTTATTTAACAACATTGTTAGTTTCCAACGGAGTCGTGTTACTGGAATTGGTTTCAAACACCGAAAAAAATTGTAAGTGATCGCATTACAGGCACAAATGTTTCTTTACAAAATATATTTTTTTAAGTTTCCAACCCCAAAGGTATTAAACAAAATGGTTGGTTGGTTTTACTGGTGGTAGAGCTCCAGTGACGGAGCTCGCGGGCGCAGGCATCACCGCATTACCTTATATATTTGCCGCTAAATGGTAGTGTTCAGCACTATCGTGTTGTTAAAAGTTAAAGTTACAAGTTTTACTGGTGGTAGAGCTCCAGTGACGGAGCTCGCGGGCGAAGGCACCACCGCATTACCTAATATACTTGCCGCTAAATGGTAGTGTTCAGCACTATCGTGTTCCAGTCAGGTGGTAATGTACGGCCCTGAAATTTCCGGCACAGAGGCATAACACCTTAGGCCTCAAGAGTGGTAACGCATCTGCATTTTAACCTTGGTCTTTGTGTGGGTGTCTATAGGCTGCAGTCATCACTTAACATCAATGTGAGCTGCATGCTTGCTTGCCACTTCAATTACATTAAAAAAAAAGTTCCAACATGACATTACAATTGTATTGCTAATCAATACCTCTATTGCAGTAATCGATTCACAACTTTGTCATGTTTAATTATTTGTACAATATACGAGGAGCCATAACCTTAAACATAATACATACCTAACCATATTTTTCCCGGATATTTTCATACTATAATTTCCTTAAATGGAAGATTTTCAGTTGCATATATCCTCGATATTTGGAATTATTTCTTAACTAGCTTCTGCCCTCGACTTCCACCGCGTGTACGTTTAATCATTACAACTTGTAGCTTATATGTTATTCCAATCTATAACCTATATTCCTGTAAAGTTTCATCCAAAACTGTAAAGTAGTTTTTTCGTGAAAGTTACAAATATCCACTCAACCATACTTACAAACTGCCCCAGTAGCCTAGTGGTAGCAGGCCACTACTACTACGCTGGAGGTTCCCGGTTCGATTCCCGGGTCGGGGACTATCAGAGATAACGGTTTAAAATCCTTTATCTCTGGTTTTATTGGGATTTTTCCATTTTCTGGAAGTTTCCCAGTACCTCGGAGTTTGGTAATGTGCCCGGAGATGGCAACAGGCTCGCCACCTGTTACATGGGTCAAAACGTAACCGGCGAATCGTGGGTGTTTGTATGTATGCTTCAATGCATGCATTTACCTCTGCCTACCCCTTCGGGGATTACAGGCGTGAAGTTACATACTTACAAACTTTCGCATTTATAATATTAGTAGGATATTAATGTCAATTAATACTCATATTATCATAAATGACTATAATATTAATATCAAATTGTTCAAATAGTATAAATATAAGACGAAACCGACAAAGCGAAAAAAGGATAATCATTCCTTGATAATGCAATAAACTTAAATAGCTCCACAATTCTCTATCTAATAGATATATCGACCCAGTTAATCGACAGACTTATAAAGTGGAGCATTACCGAATATGGAAACATGTAGTGATTGCAAGTACGGTGAACCGATAAATTATATGTAGGTGAAAAATTATCGATAATAGCGAAAAGTTTTATTGATTTCGTCGATAGTTTTAATTTCGACACTTCGACATGTGTACTAAATTTCACCTATATCGACCCAGTGCTTTCTGAGAAAATCAGCTGAGACAGACGGACAAACATACAGAAGCACGGTTGGTCCTAATTCCGTTTTTTCCTTTTGTGGTGTGGAATTGTGGAACCCTGGAAAAGGGGCAATATTATTATTGTTTACAATTTTTCATATAACCGGCGTGCAGCTACGATATATATGCATAGATATGCAATAACATTTTGATGAGTGAGAGCTAAACACAGAAAGCTAAACACAGAAATGTAAAGAATATTGGAAAGTATGTAATTATTACTATTTTCCTTTCATAACAATGATTTGTTTGTGGAGGAACGGGTGGAAGTGTTCCTCCGGCGAATAGGGAGGATCCTCCGACCAGGCGAGGTAGTAGCGCCTGGCGGGCCGCGGCCCAACGGTTGACGTTGGGAAGTTGTATATATGAAGCAGAGTGGCTGGTGAGAAGGTTGCTTCCAATCACGTCGGGGGTCACCACTGTGGAGGAACGGGTGGAAGTGTTCCTCCGGCGAAAAGGGAGGATCCTCCAACCAGGCGAGGTGATAGCGCCTGGCGGGCCGCGGCCCAACGGTTGACGTTGGGAAGTTGTATATATGCCAACTCTTGAGAAATCTTCGTATGTGCGATGTAATTTGACTGCACGCCATCTATCGTACTAGACAAGTACTGTAAGGTTTCATTGTATTCCACTAGTTGGCGCCTTAATGTAGTGGACGCTACATGTTTTATACGAGTATAATGCGACTTTGGTATTTGGGAGAAAATACTGAACTTCGACACAAGTTCGAGTTTCGAAGTCTAGGATATTACCAGGACAGTACCAGGATTTATGTCAGTAAAGTTTTTTTATATGTCGACGTTAGACGGAAATTGCAACAACGGATGATTACTGAAGCAAGGTTTTGAGGCATTTGCCTTGCCTGAAAATCTTATATAATAACAATCTTTAATTTTGTGTGATTGTTTTAGTTAAACCCAGATATTATTATCTTAATTTTCCCTTTACAATATGAGCCCTCGACATTGCAAAAAATCGATATTCGAGCTACGATACGGTACATACTCGTAATTTGATTTTAGTATTAACTGCCTCAGTAGCGTAGTGGTAGCAGGCCACTACTATTACGCTGGAGGTCCTGGGTTCGATTCCCGGGTCGGGGACTATCAGAGATAACGGTTTAAAATCCTTTATCTCTGCTTCTATTGGGATTTTTCCATTTTCTGGAAGTTTCCCAGTACCCCGGAGTTTGGTAATGTGCCCGGAGATGGCAACAGGTTCGCCACCTGTTACATGGGCCAAAACGTAACCGGCGAGTCGTGGGTGTTTGCGTGTATGATTGAATGCATGCATTTACCTCTGCCTACCCCTTCGGGGATTACAGGCGTGAAGTTACGTTGATTTTAGTCATATTGTTGTATGGATTTTTCTATTAGCCAGTATTTTCAATAATGGCAATCGCGGCGCGGGTTTTATTAATGTGTTAAACGAATGCTAAAAGCTTACACGCCACCTCACATGAAACTAAAAAAAACGAATATGGCGAGAACCGTGCATGTAATGAATGTATAGATGCTTACATGTACTACAAGTCTCCTGAAAACACTGACGTGAAATTACGTTTTTATCGATATAACCGGTTTTCTTCGACAAATTGCAACCCTAGCAAAACGTAGTGATTGAGTTATTCGGTCTGTCTGTGCGTGGTGTTATTGTTATTAATTATGTATTTATTGGTCGCCGCACCCACGAGGCTTGGTGTGTCCCGCGTGGGTCTAAATGGCGGCGGTGTTGGCGCGAGCGGATCGAATTACTAATTTTTATAGTCTACGATTGATAAAATTGTGTTAAAATATGTAAAATAGTATTTGATGGCTTTTTAGAGCACTGATAGGCCCGAGATTGAATCTCTGTTTAAGTACCAATAATAATTAGTGGAAATTTTATAAATACGCTTACGCTTACACTCACAGCCCCACATTAGGTATAAACCTGTGTCGTGGGTGCCGTTGCACACATACAACACATTTCCGGCACAGAGGCATAACACCTCAGGCCTCAGGAGTGGTAACGCATCTGCATTTTGACCTTGGACTTTGTGTGGTTGGTTTTGCTATAGGCTGCAGTCATCACTTAACATGAATGTGAACTGCATACTTGTTTGCCACTTCCATTACATAAAAAGATATCAACATAAAACCGCTCCCGCTCCCACTAAGTACACGTCCGCTCCAGAATTAATATAAATAACGTTTGTACGATATTCGTGAGTGTCCACAGAGTAAATAACAGTTCCTATGTCCCAACAGAGGCCACAAATCACGCCATTACACCGCCAGTGACTTGCACAACTCGCTCCACTCACTAATGGTGTTTATTCACCAGTACAAAGACTTTCGTATTGATATATTGCCTCTATTCAAAAGGAAATCATGTTGGTATAACTTATTAATGATAGTAAACCGTAACTTTATGATTTACCGATAAATATATAGTGATATACCTATCCCTTTTTTATATATATTACATCCCAAGTATATTACATTTCTATAAATATTCAATAGTCGAAGATGAGCATAATGCATCAAAGATACAATTATTTTTCAGGTCATATATCATAGGGCCTGAAACTGTGTTGAATCAAGCACATAGAGCAAGCAACTCGGCCCACCGGCCGCGGCGGACCGGAGGGGAGTAGCCATAGCGTTTATTACCGATGCAAAACAGTATGTCTTTTTTTGCGGGGGGAAATGCGTGCGACACACACGCACACTACAAAAATCGTCTATTACTACGAAACTCACACCTTGACTTTAACAAAATACAGAAACAATTTCACGCACACATTTAAATATCTGGGCGACAGGCATAGGACCATTTGGTCTTGTACTTTGACAGGGGGAAAACCTGCATATGACTACTCCCCTCCGGTGTTGCTCTATGTTCAAGCAGATTTTCAAACTACGTAATTAACACAGTCATATGCGTGGTTATAGACATAAACTAAATCCTCCAGTGGGTGACTCTATCTTTAATGCCATTGCTGGTCTTTACTACCTTTTGTACTACAAGAAGTAGACTCTATCTCAACCGCCAGTGACAGAAAAAAAGACAAAATAAATCTTAATATCACAGATCGACAAAAAAAATAGAAAATAGCGAATGTAATTTCTAAAAATTATCTTGGCTCAACAAACGAGCACGATGATGCATCATGACAGTCCTCCATCCCCAGTCTCTAATTAATTTCGAAACATTTACACTGCTATTCAGTGAAAAAAACAGATAATGAAAAAAAGATTTTACTGGTGGTAGAGCTTCAGTGACGGAGCTCGCGGGCGTAGGCACCACCGCATTGCCTAATAGGTATACTTGCCGCTAAATGGTAGTGACGAAGCGCGCATGGCCCAGCGGCTGGTGTAGATCGTAAGTGATCTACTCGGTTAAGCACTACGGGCGCGGTCGGGTAGTGTGATGGGTGACCGCTAGTGGCAAATTATATGCGCGTTTCCGTGCTTCGGAGGGCACGTTAAGCCGTCGGTCCCGGTTGCTATCGATGGATAGCAGTCGTTAAACCTTGTCGGCGGCCTTATGGGCGGTTTGAAAACATCCGCAGCAGGTTGGCAACCAATCCGCATTGGAGCAGCGTGGTGGAGTAAGCTCCAGGCCTCCCCCCAAAAAGGGGAGAGACTCGTGCCCAGCAGTGGGACGTATAATGGGTTGCCATTATTATATTATTATAAATGGTAGTTTTCAGCACTATCGTGTTCCAGTCAGGTGGTAATGTACGGCCTTGTAATTTCCGGCACAGAGGTATAACAACTTAGGCCTCAGGTGTGGTAACGCATCTGCATTTTGACTTCTTTGTGTGGGTATCTATAGGCTGCAGTCATCACTTAACATCAACGTGAACTGCACGCTTGTTTGCCACTTACATAAAAAATATGTACGCACGTAAGAATGTATACTTCTTTAGCGTTGTTAGCTAGGCTTGTATCCAATATACCAGACAAAGATATTAGAGGAATTAGATTGCTAATACACACCGGCCGCTGAGAGTTCGTTTAGACTCGCGGACGGTCAGGTGACCGTTCCCGCTCACGCGTCAGCGCAAGAATCATCCATTCATTGTGCATTCGCCCGCCGAGCGCAAACTTAGTGAGAAAAAACCGTTAAAATGCTAAATTGTTCAGAGTATTGGTGTAAAAACGGAACAGTAAAGCAAACTAAACCACTCGGTAGCATTTCTTATCACCGGTGAGACATAATTTTGTTACTTTTTAAGATAAACACGATATCACATTGTCAATTTAAAAATATATCGTGTCAAAACAGGGAGAACTGTCAGCTAACTCATTTACACGGAAAACGACGGACATCTCCATTTTGTAGTATAATCACGTCCTTATACTCGTGTACGAACTACGCCATTTTTGTGACGTTTTGTGGCGCGATCAAACACTAATCAGGTGAAGTCAGGTGTGCTTGCCTTGCGCCTAATTGGTGAATATTTTTGCGCCAAGATAAGCTCCTCCCACTTACATTGGTTGAAGCAGTTTTCATAGAAAAGCGTGTGTATTGTCAATCTATTCTTTTATTATCTTTGATACCAGAAATAAAACAAAACGAGAAAAAAGTTAAGCAACTAACTTCAGACTGTCGCTTTTTACAAAAAATCACTCTCATCATTTTTTTCAATCGCGCCAAGAGAAGAATAACTTCAAAAAATCTATACATCTATACAAATAAATAATAATAATAATAATATAAACATGAGTGTCTGTTTATAATATAAAAATAACCGCTTTTACTAAATGCATATGTAAATATGTATGTATACACGGTACATATACAAAAAAAACAACATTTTTTTACAATTTTTGTCTGTCTGTCTGTTTGTTCCCGCTAATCTCGGAAACGGCTCTACCGATTTTGACGGGACTTTCACTAGCAGATAGCTTATGTAATAAGGAGTAACTTAGGCTACTTTTATACTAGCTGCGCCCACGACTTCGTCTGGGTAGATACTGAACAATCATAAATTCTCAAGCGGACGAAGTCGCGGGCACAGCTAGTATAAAATAATCTTAATCTCATAAATCCACAAAAATAATTAGGATTTAGGGTAAATATGACTCCGAAAATTCTCACCCTATAATAGAAGCCCGACAATGAATCATGGCGGTACCCCATATCCCTCGTAAATTTTTTTCTTCAACCTGCTTCAGTTTTACTAAGCTGTAATTAATTTCAATGTAACAAAACACGGCTACCGTGAATAATCAAATTAAAGCAGACAAAATAGGCAAACATTGCCTCACCTATACCCTTAATATTCATGCCGTCAGAGTCAGCCACTCTACATTTGCTTGCAGTGCCTAAATCTACCTCCACTTCAAGTGGTGAAATCAACCTTTACCTTCAGTACTGAATACAGCTCCCCTAAGAAGTAGGTATATCAACTGTATCAATACTTAGTTGCAGTAGTATAACAATACTGTTTCTATTTATTTTTATGTAATGAAAGTGGCAAACGAGCATACAGTTCACATTGATTTTAAGTGATGCAGCCTATAGACACCCACACAATGACCAGAGGTCAAAATACACATGCGTTACCACTCCTGAGACCTAAGCCTCTGTGCCGGAAATTATAGACCGGAACACAATAGCGCTGAACACTACCATTTAGCGGTAAGTATATTCGGTAATGCGGTGGTGCCTACAGTCTATGTCTGCAGTCATCACCTAACATCAATGTGAACTGCATGCTTATTTGCCACTTTTATACATAAAAAAAATACTTCTGCATGTAGTAACGAACTTTACCTCCACTTCCAGTGATTGACCCAATCACCACAAAAAATGACAAAATTAATTTCAATCATAAAACTGCCAAAAAAATAATAGGATTTACCGTAAATGTGACTCCAAAAATTCTCGGCCAACAAACAAGGGCAACAATGAATCATGGCGGTCCCCCATAGCCCTCGTAAACCTTTTTTCTTCATCGCGCACATTTCCAACATAGTAGCTTCGAGCAATAAAAACTTGAAGGAAACATTCGCCATCGTAGTTTTTATTGAGCTGCCTTAAATTATCAGGATCGTGAACTTTGTTAGATATCTCTATCGTATAAAATTATAGTGTACGTATTATTAAGCCGCGTACAGATATCGCGAGGCGTGCGTTGCGAATGGTTTGTTTCGCATGCCTCGAGCTGTGTGAACGTGCTCGCAGCGAGCATTCGGGTCGTACGATCGTTGCAAACGCCGCATCAGTGCGAGCCGTGCGCTTCATGTGGACCACAGAATACTATAATACAGTGTGGACGGACGTTTTGTTTGTCGGAGCCATTTTTTCAACTGACGAGATTTTTTCAGAATAGTGCATGAATTATGAATATGTTTACCGGCTCGCAGCGAATTAATAATGAATATGTGAGCAGTCATTAGCTTAAGAAACCAAATAGGCGTATAATGGTGGTTCAACTTCATTTTTTGGCGTTTCAACTAATTAGCTTATGGATGTTAAGGGGAAAGCAAACTCACCTGTCATTTAGTAAAAATTTAGTAGTTTTTTCTCTCAGTAGCCTTGTAGTAGCAGACCAGTAGGTACTACAGTCTAAAGAAAACGAACATGTTAATTACCTATTAAGCTAGGGAGAGTATTATTACATATTCTCTGGCTAGGGTCTTGAATTCGATCACCAGTTCCGAGTGTAAAATTATTTCATTTGTCGGAAGTTTCCCAGTGCCACAACCTTCAGAGCTTGCTGATCTTTGAAAAAATAATATTTGGGCTTGAAGTAGCATATTTCATGAAGAGATTCGTTTATTAATTAGTTGAAACGCCAAAAAATGAAGTTGAACCACCATTATACGCCTATTTGGTTTCTTAAGCTAATGACTGCTCACGTATTCATTATTAATTCGCTGCGAGCCGGTAAACATATTCATAATTCATGCACTATTCTGAAAAAATCTCGTCAGTTGAAAAAATGGCTCCGACAAACAAAACGTCCGTCCACACTGTATTATAGTATTCTGTGGTCCACATGAAGCGCACGGCTCGCACTGATGCGGCGTTTGCAACGATCGTACGACCCGAATGCTCGCTGCGAGCACGTTCACACAGCTCGAGGCATGCGAAACAAACCATTCGCAACGCACGCCTCGCGATATCTGTACGCGGCTTAATAATACGTACACTATAATTTTATACGATAGAGATATCTAACAAAGTTCACGATCCTGATAATTTAAGGCAGCTCAATAAAAACTACGATGGCGAATGTTTCCTTCAAGTTTTTATTGCTCGAAGCTACTACGTTGGAAATGTGCGCGATGAAGAAAAAAGGTTTACGAGGGCTATGGGGGACCGCCATGATTCATTGTTGCCCTTGTTTGTTGGCCGAGAATTTTTGGAGTCACATTTACGGTAAATCCTATTATTTTTTTGGCAGTTTTATGATTGAAATTAATTTTGTCATTTTTTGTGGTGATTGGGTCAATCACTGGAAGTGGAGGTAAAGTTCGTTACTACATGCAGAAGTATTTTTTTTATGTATAAAAGTGGCAAATAAGCATGCAGTTCACATTGATGTTAGGTGATGACTGCAGACATAGACTGTAGGCACCACCGCATTACCGAATATACTTACCGCTAAATGGTAGTGTTCAGCGCTATTGTGTTCCGGTCTATAATTTCCGGCACAGAGGCTTAGGTCTCAGGAGTGGTAACGCATGTGTATTTTGACCTCTGGTCATTGTGTGGGTGTCTATAGGCTGCATCACTTAAAATCAATGTGAACTGTATGCTCGTTTGCCACTTTCATTACATAAAAATAAATAGAAACAGTATTGTTATACTACTGCAACTAAGTATTGATACAGTTGATATACCTACTTCTTAGGGGAGCTGTATTCAGTACTGAAGGTAAAGGTTGATTTCACCACTTGAAGTGGAGGTAGATTTAGGCACTGCAAGCAAATGTAGAGTGGCTGACTCTGACGGCATGAATATTAAGGGTATAGGTGAGGCAATGTTTGCCTATTTTGTCTGCTTTAATTTGATTATTCACGGTAGCCGTGTTTTGTTACATTGAAATTAATTACAGCTTAGTAAAACTGAAGCAGGTTGAAGAAAAAAATTTACGAGGGATATGGGGTACCGCCATGATTCATTGTCGGGCTTCTATTATAGGGTGAGAATTTTCGGAGTCATATTTACCCTAAATCCTAATTATTTTTGTGGATTTATGAGATTAAGATTATTTTATACTAGCTGTGCCCGCGACTTCGTCCGCTTGAGAATTTATGATTGTTCAGTATCTACCCAGACGAAGTCGTGGGCGCAGCTAGTATAAAAGTAGCCTAAGTTACTCCTTATTACATAAGCTATCTGCTAGTGAAAGTCCCGTCAAAATCGGTAGAGCCGTTTCCGAGATTAGCGGGAACAAACAGACAGACAGACAAAAATTGTAAAAAAATGTTGTTTTTTTTGTATATGTACCGTGTATACATACATATTTACATATGCATTTAGTAAAAGCGGTTATTTTTATATTATAAACAGACACTCATGTTTATATTATTATTATTATTATTTATTTGTATAGATGTATAGATTTTTTGAAGTTATTCTTCTCTTGGCGCGATTGAAAAAAATGATGAGAGTGATTTTTTGTAAAAAGCGACAGTCTGAAGTTAGTTGCTTAACTTTTTTCTCGTTTTGTTTTATTTCTGGTATCAAAGATAATAAAAGAATAGATTGACAATACACACGCTTTTCTATGAAAACTGCTTCAACCAATGTAAGTGGGAGGAGCTTATCTTGGCGCAAAAATATTCACCAATTAGGCGCAAGGCAAGCACACCTGACTTCACCTGATTAGTGTTTGATCGCGCCACAAAACGTCACAAAAATGGCGTAGTTCGTACACGAGTATAAGGACGTGATTATACTACAAAATGGAGATGTCCGTCGTTTTCCGTGTAAATGAGTTAGCTGACAGTTCTCCCTGTTTTGACACGATATATTTTTAAATTGACAATGTGATATCGTGTTTATCTTAAAAAGTAACAAAATTATGTCTCACCGGTGATAAGAAATGCTACCGAGTGGTTTAGTTTGCTTTACTGTTCCGTTTTTACACCAATACTCTGAACAATTTAGCATTTTAACGGTTTTTTCTCACTAAGTTTGCGCTCGGCGGGCGAATGCACAATGAATGGATGATTCTTGCGCTGACGCGTGAGCGGGAACGGTCACCTGACCGTCCGCGAGTCTAAACGAACTCTCAGCGGCCGGTGTGTATTAGCAATCTAATTCCTCTAATATCTTTGTCTGGTATATTGGATACAAGCCTAGCTAACAACGCTAAAGAAGTATACATTCTTACGTGCGTACATATTTTTTATGTAAGTGGCAAACAAGCGTGCAGTTCACGTTGATGTTAAGTGATGACTGCAGCCTATAGATACCCACACAAAGAAGTCAAAATGCAGATGCGTTACCACACCTGAGGCCTAAGTTGTTATACCTCTGTGCCGGAAATTACAAGGCCGTACATTACCACCTGACTGGAACACGATAGTGCTGAAAACTACCATTTATAATAATATAATAATGGCAACCCATTATACGTCCCACTGCTGGGCACGAGTCTCTCCCCTTTTTGGGGGGAGGCCTGGAGCTTACTCCACCACGCTGCTCCAATGCGGATTGGTTGCCAACCTGCTGCGGATGTTTTCAAACCGCCCATAAGGCCGCCGACAAGGTTTAACGACTGCTATCCATCGATAGCAACCGGGACCGACGGCTTAACGTGCCCTCCGAAGCACGGAAACGCGCATATAATTTGCCACTAGCGGTCACCCATCACACTACCCGACCGCGCCCGTAGTGCTTAACCGAGTAGATCACTTACGATCTACACCAGCCGCTGGGCCATGCGCGCTTCGTCACTACCATTTAGCGGCAAGTATACCTATTAGGCAATGCGGTGGTGCCTACGCCCGCGAGCTCCGTCACTGAAGCTCTACCACCAGTAAAATCTTTTTTTCATTATCTGTTTTTTTCACTGAATAGCAGTGTAAATGTTTCGAAATTAATTAGAGACTGGGGATGGAGGACTGTCATGATGCATCATCGTGCTCGTTTGTTGAGCCAAGATAATTTTTAGAAATTACATTCGCTATTTTCTATTTTTTTTGTCGATCTGTGATATTAAGATTTATTTTGTCTTTTTTTCTGTCACTGGCGGTTGAGATAGAGTCTACTTCTTGTAGTACAAAAGGTAGTAAAGACCAGCAATGGCATTAAAGATAGAGTCACCCACTGGAGGATTTAGTTTATGTCTATAACCACGCATATGACTGTGTTAATTACGTAGTTTGAAAATCTGCTTGAACATAGAGCAACACCGGAGGGGAGTAGTCATATGCAGGTTTTCCCCCTGTCAAAGTACAAGACCAAATGGTCCTATGCCTGTCGCCCAGATATTTAAATGTGTGCGTGAAATTGTGTCTGTATTTTGTTAAAGTCAAGGTGTGAGTTTCGTAGTAATAGACGATTTTTGTAGTGTGCGTGTGTGTCGCACGCATTTCCCCCCGCAAAAAAAGACATACTGTTTTGCATCGGTAATAAACGCTATGGCTACTCCGTACTCATTTGTCGGAAGTTTCCCAGTGCCACAACCTTCAGAGCTTGCTGATCTTTGAAAAAATAATATTTGGGCTTGAAGTAGCATATTTCATGAAGAGATTCGTTTATGAAATATTATTAAAAATGCCAAAGCTAGTGCTGTTTTGTGCCGGCTAAACAATGGTATTTTCATTTTTGAAAAAAAGCATTGCAGCGTTTTTTATAATTAAGCATTCGCGTCGTACGCTCGTTGCGAACGCCGCCTCAGTGCGAGCCGTGCGCTTCGTGTGGACCACAGAGTACTATAATACACTGTGGACAGACGTTTTGTTTGCAGCTGCAATCTGCACATCTTGCCTAATAGTCTAATGACTCATAAAATATATTTTATGACGAAGCAAAACCCTATATTGCGCGAAATTTAAAAAAATACTTAATTATTGCATACATATTTCGATATTCAGTGTATTTAATTAATTTCTCATTACAAAATCATAATGGAAACTAACAAAAACGTATTTCAACAATTCCAAATTTAAAACGATCTCTCCGTTTCAGTTGCAGTGTCCGCCGTCCCGAGCAGACACCAGACACTGCGGTCTGCCTATCTGACAGTTAACAAATGCAATTCTGGTATCATTTCAATGTATGAGGCGCGAGAACACTTCACATAACACTTGAATCAATGTTGACTCGATTACAATAATAATATGCATTAAATTAACGCAATTAACGCTATTTGATAGTTATCTATCTATTTGTAGTGAATCAATCTATCTGTTTGTTGTCAGTTGATGTGTCACTTCAACTAAGAGATGTCTACTTCTGGATACAAGCCTTCCCCGAAGACGCTCAGAATATGATTTTGTGTCATTTCCCATAATGAACATGCCATAATTGCCACGCTTAAAAATCTTACTGAAATTGTTAATTAAGCAATTTTGAATTATTTCCGATTATTCGACTACTCAAAATTAACTTATTATATTTTATTAGAATATTTTTGTTATATTTTGAATCATCATCATCATATCAGTCATAGGACGTCCACTGCTGAACATAGGCCTCCCCCAATGACCTCCATGCCGACCGATCGGAAGCGACGTGCATCCAGCGGGTACCTGCACCTGCAGCCTTCACTAGGTTGTAGGTCCATCTTGCAGGTGGACGTCCGACGCTGCGTTTGCCGATACGTGGTCTCCACTCCAGAACCTTTCTGCCTCAACGTGTATCGGTTCTCCGAGCTATGTGTCCTGCCCATTGCCCCTTCAGCTGGGAGATCTGCTTGGCTATGTCAGCGACTTTCGTTCGCCTACGGATTTCCTCATTTCTGATTCTAACCACTAGGGAATCGCCGAGCATAGCCCTCTCCATAGCATAGCCTTCTATATTGTGTGATTAATTTTAATCTGTATAAGATTGTATAGATTGATTTGCGAAAAACCTGTTGTTTCGTACTGTATTTTATTTTTTCATGTTTGCCCATTCAATTGTGATTTTGAGAGAGAAATGGAATTTGTGAAAGCATAATCCTTAATAAAAAAGTTACAATAAAGTCCAATCCTTCTACTTTAAGGAAGAAGGTGGAGTTCATGCAAATTGTTTCACCTGTCATAGTTTCCCTTTATGTATTTTTAAATCCTGAACTGATCTATGATCCTGAAATATAGTTGGATAGGTCTTTCAAAAATGTTACGGATGTCCTATTATCATGTTACGATTTAGTTAACTGTTCGTGACTTATTACGCTTCAAATTGCCAATTTCGTTAGAATCAAGTGTCCTCCTCCCCTCTACTAACTAAACGATTGTTAATATAATATATTAAAAAATGTTTTGAATTATCTTAAAAAATGCGAAGAAACTTTTTCCCCAACCTTATATAATGAAATGAAAAGGAAAATTATAACACTTAAGTTGGCTTTACAAGTAGTAGTGCGAGTAGTACTCGACCAAATGTATTTTACTCGAAAATTGTTCTTAATTTTCTACTACTCTAGAGAACTTTTTAATATTTTTTTTTCATTACATTATTCAAACCTTAAAACTACGAAGCCCTACACCGCGCGTGGTCCGACATACACTTGACCGATTTTTTTTTGTTTAGCTTTACTTCCTGGAACCTGCTCACAATTCCAAAATATTGACAGTGAATTAAACTGACATCAAAATAGATCTTCCAGATTGACATTACCTACGCTCTTTAATTCCTGTCACAGGGCATACACAGGAACAAAAAACAATATTTTATAATGTAATCAATTTGCCTAGCTATCGATATCCATAAAAAACTCTAAAAGAAAAATGGCTATCAAATAACCAAAATTCAAGTAACAGCTTGTAACACAAGTTAATAAAAATACGTAAGAGACACATCAATAAAACAAAAACACCAACTGCCACCCGACACCCAAAAAGACGTTTAAAGGCCATTATAAATAAGACAAAGGCTATCGATAAAAAATATGATACATCTGAGCCGGAGAAACTGTCGGTGGTTGGCATAGAGCAACACGGGCCACCGGCCGCGGCGGACCGGAGTGATGTAGCCATAGCGTTTATGACGATGCAAAACAGTCTGTCATTTTTCACGGGGGATTTTTTTGTAGTGTGTGTGTGTGGACACACACACACACTACAAAAATCGTCTATTACTACGAAACTCACACCTTGACTTTAACAAAATACATAAACAATTTCACGCACACATTTAAACATCTAGTGTTCCGGTCAGGTGGTAATGTACGGCCCTGTAATTTCCGGCACAGACGCACAATGCCTTAGACCTCAGGAATGGTAACGCATCTGCATTTTGACCTTGGTCTTTGTGTAGGTGTCTATATTCTGCAGTCATCACTTAACATCAATGTGAATTGCATGCTTGTTTGCCACTTCCGTTTCATAAAAAAAAAATCTAGGCGACAGGCGTAGGAACACTTGTGCTTGTACTTTGACAAAGGGAAAAGCTTGCATATGGCTACTACGCTGCGATCCGCCGCGACCGGTGGCCCGTGTTGCTCTATGGTGGTTGGAAATAAATGTATTAATAACAGCAAGAATGTCGTGGGAGATGGTATCAGGTGATATATTGTTGCAGTGAGCAGACAAATGTGGTGGACATTAGTGCCTTGATAGCTTTTGGTGACTTCTTGTTTATGTATTGTTCCAGACTTTTGTAACGTAACGTAATTCCCGAAGGGGTAGGCAGAGGTAAATGCATGCATTCAAGCATACACGCAAACACCCACGACTCGCCGGTTACGTTTTTGGCCCATGTAACAGGTGGCGAACCTGTTGCCATCTCCGGGCACATTACCAAACTCCGAGGTACTGGGAAACTTCCAGAAAATCGAAAAATCCCAATAGAATCAGAGATAAAGGATTTTAAACCGTTATCTCTGATAGCCCTCAACCCGGGAATCGAACCCAGGACCTCCAGCGTAATAGTAGTGGCCTGCTACCACTACGCCACTGAGGCTTTTGTAGAATTCAAAAATAATCCTTGTTGTTATAGTGTTTACACTTTTTGTGTTTGAAGAAACGTTGTTGTGAGAAACGAAACACGCTTTGTGGTGATTTAGTTTCGTGTGATTAACTTTCTGTAAGGTCCATGATATGTCCACAGATTCCGAAGAATTGTTGCTTTCAGTTTTCATATAAATCTCTGTATTTCCTTGCGCATATCTTAATGCACAAAACACATTAAAGAAGTACAAATAATAACAGCAAATGCGTCGGTGACGCTATCAGGTGATATATTGGTGAAACGCGGTGACAAATATGGTTGACATTCATGCTCTGATAGGCCGTTGCAATGACTTGTAGTTTATATATCTATACATACTTAAACATACATATACGTACATACATATACATACAAATAAATAAAATTGGAGTGTCTGTTTGTAGTATAAAAATAACCGCTTTTTACTAAACGCAAATGTATGTATACACGGTACATATAACAAAACAACATTTTTTCAATTTTTGTCTGTCTGTCTGTCTGTCTGTTTGTTCCGGCTAATCTCGGGAACGGCTAGACCGATTTTGACGGGACTTTCACTGGCAGATAGCTTATGTAATAAGGCGTAACTTTTATACTAGCTGCGCCCACGACTTCGTCCGGGAAGGTACTGAACAATCATAAATTCTGACGGGGACGAAGTCGCGGGAACAGGTAGTCTTTCATATTTTACAATGCTTAAAAAGGCTTATTTTAAACTAACTTATACTAACGAATTCGTATTTCTTTAATGCCATGGAACAAGCCTACAATTCACATTCAATATGAATATTTCTTAAGCTTTCTAGCACTTATTAGTACATTTTTTTTTTTCATGCAGTTCATATTGATGTTAAGTAATGACCGCAGCCTACAGACACCCACACAAAGACCAGAGGTCAAAATGCAGATGCGTTACCATTTCTGAGGCCTAAAGTATTATGCCTCTGTGCCGGTAATTACAGGGCCGTACATTAATATAAAATAATGCTAATGCTATGAAGCATCTCAGTCAACGTTGGGATTGTGTTGAGAAAAAAATTTAGTGCATTGAGAATAACAACCAGAGATTTCAATGTATTACCGTTTTATCTCATCTGAGACCTAAGGCATAACGCCTCTTTGCCGGAAATCATGGAACTATACATTATCATCTGACCGCTACACGATAGCGTTGAACAACGCTGTTGTGGGCATCGTCAGGGAAGGTTTTTATCCAGCAGTGGACTAACCAAAGCCTCAACATAAGGGGGATATGCTCTATCGCCACACTTGGCACGCGGCTTGGCAATCGCAGTAGCAGTAGTTTTATCGTAGGATCCTGCAGGCTGCTGCCCATCTCGCGTTACCGTAATTTGATGGCCAAAAAATCTTTAATCAGGAGGATCACCCTTACCATTTAGAGCCGTGATTCCCAAAGTGGTCCATATAGACCCCCTGGGGTCTATGGGAGACTTGATGGGGTCTACCTATATGCGTAAATTAAAATGGGATATTTGGAAAGTGATATAAACGTTAGCAAGGGACCGAAACCAAGAAAAATAGTTTGGGAACCTCTGATTTAGAGATATAAAAAATAGACTATAACCGATTCCCATACCTACCAAATATATGTACCTAATACATTCTAATAAATTAATTATTTGATTGATTGATTAATATACACATAAAATTTCATAATGATCGTCAGCCGTTTCGAAGGAGTAGTATATTATTATACGAAAACTGTAACACGAGAATTTGATATATTAGATAGTGATGCTGTTGACTGTTTTCCCTTCAGCAGTAGCTTATATAGGCGTACATTGACCAACCGGTTAGTCCAGCAGTGTGAAACCATCGTTTGATTCGAAGGGTCGCGGGTTCGATCCCCGCACCGGGACAAATATTTGTATGACCCAGACCCGAAACAAATATCTGTATATTTGTTTCGGGTCTGGGTGTTTGTGTATGTGTTGTATGTGTACAAGGGCACCCACGACACATACCTACAGTAAGGCAGTAAGCGTATTAAAAAAAATGATTTTATTTAATGACTGTAATATTTAATGACAAAAAATATGAACTGTATGCTCGTTAGCCACATCCAAGGTATGAACAGTAGGACGGGCAATACATGCAGCTCGTTATTCCACGGCGGACGGTCGCAGCGCATCGATCAGAAGATAATATCGACACTCGATCGTCGCGTCGGGTATCTAAGGTTTCCCATATTTAATTTTTTATCTGTTTATTTAGATCTCCATAAATTGTTATGAAGCGTAGGCAGAGCTAAATGGAAGTATTGAAGCATACATGGAAACATCTACAAATCCCCAGTTACGTTATGTTCCATCCGAACCAAGAGCCGACAAGCTTATTTTGATATGGTGCTAGTGGCACCCGTGGCGTAGCTAATATGGGTGGCACCCGGGGCGGATGAGCAAAAAAAGGAATCCCATTCTTTGGTATCCTGTTTCTCCATTCTCCACGGTTTTGCCCCCCTATTTGAGCAAATTCTGCCTCTGGCGCTTCCTGGTATTATAAATTCGAAAATAAGTTTTGTGTTGCGCTTTCGCGTCTAAACAGCTCAAATTTGGGTTATTTTAAGAGAGAGTGTTACCCTCAAATGGGTGGCACCCGGGGTGGGCACCCTTCCCCTTAGCTACACCACTGAATGGCACTAATAAGCAGATATTTTTTTCTGTCAAAATTGCAAATCTAGTAGTAGGCGGAATTTAGTAATTTATTTATTTATTTATTTACGGATTACCAACACAAGGTATAGTGGGTACATCTAAAAATTATATACTGCATAAATATAAACTTATTCGACACAGCATGCTATATGTTACAAAACTGTGAAACAAAGAGAAGTTAATATACATAAAAAAATAGATTGTAGGTAAATTTTAAAATACGTTTTTTAAGTGCTACATATAATATATAAGACATTATATTGCCGTAACTTATACGAAGATAGCATTTTAAGTGTATTCCAATGCTAATTATAAACGCAGTTTTGGGAGAATAAGTGCCCAGGTGGCGTCAGTAATTGTTTTACAGAATAGGGAAATGGCATAAAAGGTCCAGGTCATTTACTCCTGGTCCGAACAGCTAAATGGTTGAACAGGGCCATTCAGTGGCAGATAAATAGTAATATCTGTTGTCTCCGATCTCAACCTTTTACAACAATATAATCTACGCTACGATATGTTTCACTACAACTCTCTCTATCAGTAGAACTTTATTTAAATGTAAAACCTTCAAAAACTAGAGAAAACGTTGTACGAAAATACCTAATTAAAATGAATACTACGAGTATTTTCACAACATATACTCAAAAATTTGAAAGATCACAAAACGTCCCCGGGGAAACCCGGAGGTTTTCAGAGTATTCACACAGGTTGTGGTTAGAGGTGAGAGCAATGGTCCGTCGTGTTTGAACGAGCTAGCCAGACGTCTAATTAAAGCACGCTGCGGCAATTGGGGCTGTGTTTAGTTTTTTATTAATTTTAGAATAGCTCCTAGCTCTAGGGAAATATAAAACTAATACACATATCTTTAAAGATATAGGTACGTAAGTACTTAAGCTTGTTATAGTTTTATCGTTTTTTTTTCCCTAATTATTGTCATTTTTACTTTCTTAGAACTAGACATGCAAAATGTCTTCTCTCGTCAGTGGAGCCTCAAAATCCAAAATTAGGTATGCTGTGTGTCCACTCAGGGGACATTCTATAAGACATTTTGCACTTATTGCCTACTTTTTAATGATACTCAATAACCTACATGTCTTATTCTTCTTCATTTATTTTGTATCTCTGCGTTTTTATTACTCTCATACACACAAAGGTTACCTTAAACTTAAATACGAGTACATCACTGCAAGTAACTATGTTGCAGTTTGCACATGGAATGATTAATCAACCATGTCAAATGTACAAATCTATCTTCAACCGATACTAATCTGTAGCGAATCAAGAATTTTCTCAATATCCACCCTCATATCTTAATTATAAGCTCCAAGGTTTACGTCTACATTTCCACATCAAACTCGATATCCTTAATTAAGTTGTGGCACAACACTACCGATGCAATGGACCTGTTAACCGTTTTAATTCGAATGCAGCAAATTGCTTGATTATCGATATGAACATCGTATTTCATATCGATAGTGACGATAAAATGCATCGATTGACTGCAATTTGGCCGACTACCTTTTACATCGCACGACAAAATTATAAACATCAATTTAT
This sequence comes from Macrosoma leucophasiata, assembly GCA_036365455.1. Lineage (NCBI taxonomy): Eukaryota > Metazoa > Arthropoda > Insecta > Lepidoptera > Hedylidae > Macrosoma > Macrosoma leucophasiata. Next base: position 21,811,194 of record JAWQUS010000024.1, on the reverse strand, counting down.
TAAAATATCTGAAGCTTATATTTATTTTTGTTATGATAGTAATGATGATAATAAACTGTCACTCCTAAGGAATAAGGTCTTAAATGCGTCTTTTGCTGAAATTACAAGGCCGTACTAATTTACGATCCTATTTCGTAGATTCCTAATTGTAATTCGATTCCTAATCGGTAGATTTAGGTGGTAATCCACCTAACCGGAACACGATAGTGTTGAACACTACCGTTTAGAGGCAAGTAGATTAGCTAATACGGTGCTACGCCTTTGTGCTCCGTCACTGGAGCTCTACCACTAATACTGAATGTTGACCTCAAGTTTTGTTTAGATGTCTATAGATTGCAGTATTCGCTTACCATCCACGCGAACTGCATGTTTGTTTGCCAACATACATAATAATATACACAAAGACCATTAATTAGCCTCCTTCTGAAAAGTTGGATAAAAAATCGCTACGTCAACGTATCGCGCGATCAAATCATTCCCAACCATTTAACGTCAATGCATATTCTAAGTTTCAACACACCCTGTATAATTACAGCGTCTTCTCAGAAATTCAAACTAAACTCATCTTTATTGTAACCATCAAAACGAATAAAATGTCTTGCATATATGCTAAAAGTAATATCAGCTCGTAGACGACATATTCGCAGGCACTTACCCAAGAAAAGGCAACTTTATTTTAATACAATAGAGTCTAATTTCGAATGCGTGACGATGAATGTGGAGTATGTTAATTCATGCTGCTCTGGTGACAGAATTAGTTCCTAATCAGTAGATTTAATCATGGCGAAATGTAAGTAGGCGGATGGGCGCTTGTCACATTGACTATTTATAGTGACCGTGTGGACCATAGACACAGTGCAAATAGGAGCAGTGTGGAAACTACGTACAAAACCTTGAAACGTCACACTCACACAAACATGCCCATCGACGAGGCCTCTAAGCGGTTCTCGCGGTGTTGCAGTACTGAGTCACTCGCTACATCGAGCGTCGATGCGCATTTTTGTGTTAGTGTGCCATTTCGAACGTTTTGTACGTAATTTCCGTACTGTTCATATTTGTACTGTGCCATAGAGCAACACGGGCCACCGGCCGCGGCGGACCGGAGGGGAGTAGCCATAGCGTTCATCACCGATACAAAACCGTCTGTCATTTTTAGGGGGGGAAATGCGTGTGACACACACTACAAAAATCGTCTATTACTACGAAACTCACACCTTGACTTTAACGAAATACAAAAACAATTTCACGCACACATTTAAACATCTAGGCGACAGGTATATGCCCACTTGGGCTTGTAATTTGACAGACGGGAAAGCCTGCATATGGCTACTCCCCTCCGTGTTGCTCTATGGTGTGGACGGATCCAACTATTTTATTTAGGCTTGATCCAATTGAAGACATTAAATTTTGCCATGTTGGTTTAGATTGAGGGATTGAATTGATTATTTTGTTAACATAAAGCAGAAGTTCTCAAACTATTTTTTCTTGTAGACACCTTTCAATTTTTGTCATTCCTGGTTTCGGTGGACCCCTCCTTGCTACATTTATATCACATTCCCATATTTCCACGCCTATATAGACTCCGATCGCATCTGCCATGGACCTTAGAGGGTCCGTCTGGGCCACTTTGGAAATCACTGACTTAAAGTATTGTTTACTTATAGTAAAATTCAGGTAGGAGCATCAAGGTCTTCCCACATTACACGGACTTAACTTTATAATAGTTCTAACTACATATACAAAAATTTAAATAAATTATTACTGCATTGTATTGTCTAAATTATGATTTATTTAATAATTCAATACAAATATTTGTCCCGGTGCGAAAATCTAACCCCTCTAATCAAACAGTCGTCACACACCACTGTACTAATGGGGTCGACAAGCCTTCTTTACTTGAAAAACTTGAAACCTCTTAAGTAGCCCATAAAATATGCCCTAGCTCTCTAAATCTATAGCATTCCTTTACTCATACTTAAAATTATCACACACTATCGCGCCTAATAGTCAATATGTATTGGCGTGGAGCCAACGTTGGCGATCGTGCGACCTATCGCTCTATCGCCGACGTTGAAAGCCCCGACCTCGGCGATAACAGATAACACCGCTTCTGCATTCCGCCTTTTTTGCCTGTTTGGCATAAAGCTTCGGCTTCCTGCGTTAACGGTAATAAATAAAAAACGCAAACGTAACTTCACGCCTGTAATCCCCGAAGGGGTAGGCAGAGGTAATGCATGCATTCAATCATACATGCAAACACCCACGATTCGCCGGTTACGTTTTTGGCCCATGTAACAGTTGGCTAGTCTGCTGCCATCTCCGGGCACATTACCAAACTTCGAGGTACTGGGCAACTTCCAGAAAATGGAAAAATCCCAATAGAACCAGAGATAAAGGATTTTAAACCGTTATCTCTGATAGTCCCCGATCCGGAAATCGAACCCAGGACCTCCAGCGTAGTAGTAGTGACCTGCTACCACTAGGCTACTGAGGCAGTAAATACGATAATAAATAATTGTTTTTTTTTTGCCTGTTTTTTTTTTTTTTTTTTTTTTTTTTTATGTAATTGAAGTGGCAAACAAGCATGCAGTTCACATTGATGTTAAGTGATGACTGCAGCCTATAGACACCCACACAAAGACCAAGGTCAAAATGCAAATGCGTTACCACTCCTGAGGCCTAAGGTGTTATGCCTCTGTGCCGGAAATTACAGGGCCGTACATTACCACCTGACCGGAACACGATAGTGCTGAACACTACCATTTAGCGGCAAGTAAATCAGGTAATGCGGTGGTGCCTACGCCCGCGAGCTCCGTCACTGGAGCTCTACCACCAGTAAAAATGTTTGGCATAAAGCTTCGGCTTCATGCGTAGACGATAGTAAATAATTTATAGCGTTATAACAGAGTCACCTTTTAGCAACCATCCATCTAGAGAAGCGTAAACCTACAGTAAGTACTTAGTCTTGTAAAACTTAAAGGACACTGAATGCAGGAGCCTGCGTAAACTATGTGCCAGTCTCTTACTTCGCAATGACCACACACAAGAAAGAAAGCTACTTTCAGTTATCTTTTTTTATTTTTTTCATGTTATGAAGGTGGCAGACAAGCATGCGGTTCACATTGATATGTTAAGTGATGACTGCAGCCTATAGACCCACATAAAGAACAGAGGTCAAAATGCAGATGCGTTGCCCTGAAACCTTAGTTATTATATCTCTGTGATAAGTTATCGAGGCCACACATTACCACCTAACCGGAACGCGATAGTCCTATACACTGCCATTTGGTAGCAGATAGGTTAGATAATTAGGTAAAAAGCGGTGGTTCCTACGCACTCGAGCTCCTGCACTGCAACTCTACCATCAGTAAAAGTTTTTAAATTGACTCCAATAAACTGCTCGTCTCGAGATGACTCTTGTCAACTTCTTGCGAGCCCAAAGTACTCTCAGCCACACAAAACAACTGCCTAAGGGAGACCCCTGGGGGTCCGATCCTCGGAGGGCGTTGTGTAGAAGCACATAAGACATTTTATATGTAATGGAAGTGGCAAACAACAATGCAGTTCACATTGATGTAAAGTGATGACTGCAGCTTATAGACACCCACACAAAGACCAAGGTCAAAATGCAGATGCGGGACCACTCCTGGGGCCTAAGGTGTTATGCCTCTGTGCCGAAAATTACGAGGCCGTACATTACCTCCTGACCGGTACACAATAGTGCTGACATTACCATTTAGCGGCAAGCATATTTGGTAATGCGGTGGTGCCTACGCCAACGAGCTCAGTCACTGGAGCTCTACCATCATTAAAACAAACATATGCGATTAGGGGCAACAGTTCTGAATTTTCAAATGACTTTCCTTGCAGTGACTTGTAACTTCGCATTTTATATTTGCGCCAAGTGTGTATAATTATCAATATTCTAGGAAACCAGGGCTGATAAATTAAAACATAACATGTTTGATATCCCTTATCTGAGAGTTACTCGACGGGTTAAACATGCAGAGAGATTGTGGTTATTTCCGACTATGTGGAGTTTTTTTTTTGTTAATTAACGTGTAATCTCTTCTCTCAAATAAAGAAGTTTTCATTCATTCATTCATTCATTCTTCTTTGACAGAAACCCCGATGTAGTGTACCAACTTGGGAATACCTACTGTTGGTAAATCGCACGCTTTAGTGGTTTTTTAAATATTTTTTATCTAGGTAATGAAAGTGGCAAACAAGCATGCAGTTCATATTGATGTTAAGTGATGACTACCTATAGACACACACAAAGACCAGTGATGATCAAAATGCAGATGTGTTACCACTCCTGAGGCCTAAGGTGTTATGCCTCTGTGCCGGAAATTAAAGAGTAGGGCTCTTTAATTTCATTACCACCTGACCAGAACACGATAGTGCTGAACACTACCATTCAGCGGCAAGTGAACTAGGTAATGCGGTGCTCCGTCACTGGAGGTCTACCACCAGTAAAAATTACAAAGAAAGATGACAAAAGTGACTAAGAAGATACAGTTCACATTGATGGTGAGTAGGTACATACTATAATCCAAGTTACCCTCTATGTGTGTGCCAAATTTCATGAAAATCGGTTCAGCAGTTTTTGCATGATGGAGTAACAAACAAACAACCACACAAACTTTCGCATTTATAATATTTATGCGATACGATATTATAGGATTCTACTTCTATAAGGAAGTGTCCGATTCTATAAAAATATGCATTGATCCTTCTTTGGGATAAGTTCGTTATACTAATTGCTTTACGAATTACTTTGAGAAATAATAATAAAATTTTAAAAGAGTTCGTTCTTTAGCAATGAAACAAATGAATGCAGAGATAAATCAATTAAAGAGAATGTGGTACTTCAAATGGTGCGAAGCGTTTCCCAAAGAGATTCCATTAGTCGATCAAACAACAGGAATCAGTTCGGGAAGGTCCCTTGAGCGAGCGCGAGACGATTATTCCGCCCATTACTTTCCACTCAACGATCGCCCGTTCAAACTTCGAGCGTTTAAACTTCTACTATTAAGAGATTAATCTAGAAATTTCCGAAACCTCCCATAGGTCGCCTATCTGACTATCACAGAGACATAACAACTTAGTTCTCAGAGCAACGCATCAACATTTTGTGTCATTCTGCAGCCTATAGACATCTCTATGCTGTATGGGCTGCAGACATTACTTACTGGGAATCTAGTCCAGCCGCTCTTCCAATTGAGCTACTGAAGCCCTGCCGGATTTGTCAAATCTTTCCTTCACATCTATTGCATTGCTTTATGGTAGCAGTAGCGCCATCTATTACCAACTATGCTAGTTAGGCAACCGATTCAGGCTTCAGTAGCTCAATTGGAAGAGCGGCTGGACTAGATTCCCAGTAGGTCGCGAGTTCGAGCCTCGCCTGAAGTCAAATTTTTCTTTCCATTTTTCTTTAAAAATAAAATATATTTCACAAGCATGTGTTAATGCGAAATAATATCAAACAGACATTACTTAACACCATGTGAGCTACATGCTTGTTGGCCACCTTCGTAAGATAATAAATAAAACCACAAATTTTATGTAGCAGAATATACGCGAGGAGCCTATTTCAACGCGAGGATGAGACTCAAAACTCAAGGTAAACTGAAGCGTCGTACAGCCTCTATGTCGTAATCTCGACCTTAACTCAACCTTACTCAAATTACTATTCTTAGTTGTAACTAATAACGTCAACTCGATATTTTTGAGGTAAGAGAGCAATTGTCAAACTCCAAAGTACCTCACGACCTACCTTGAGGTTTCGAGGAGTATTTACGTTTACGACATATTCTTGCGCTCATAAGTTTTTCGTGTCGGACTTGTATGGAAATATAATTAAATACCATATCTATACAAATAAATAAAATTGGAGTGTCTGTTTGTAATATTATAATAATCGCTTTTTACTAAATGCATGTGTATGTATACACGGTACATATACCAAAACAACATTTTTTACAATTTTTATCTGTCTGCCTGTCTGTCTGTTTGTTCCGGCTAATCTTGGGAGCGGCTGGACCAATTTTGACGGGACTTTCACTGCCAGATAGCTGATGTAATAAGGAGTAACTTAGGCTACTTTTATACAAGCTGCGCCCTCGACTTCGTCCGGGTACTACTGAACAATCATAAATACTCACGCGGACGGAGTCGCGGGCACAGCTAGTTTTTCTATAAAAATGGATTTTATGGACTTTGTGAATTATCTATATGATAATCAGTACACATGAGTTACTATCAAAATACAACTAAGAATATGGATTTCGAGGCGTCCTCATAAAGTATCTTAAGCTGAGTGTGAGTCAAGGAACGGTTCGAGTAACGTCTTATGGTGAGATTCACAGACCGCACTACGACTTTACTTTGAGCAAAGTATGCTTAGAACTGTCAGAAATGTATGGGTTTTATCAGTTCGAAGCGTACTTTGCTCGAAAGTAAAGTCGTAGTGCGGTCTGTGAATCTCGCCCTTAGAATATGGATGTGACACAGTTATCGATGTTACCTACTTAGTCTGATTTTATTAATCTTAGAATAGGATGTGAAATGTTACAATAACTTTTTTTTTAATGTAATGGAAGTGGTAAACAAGCGTGCAGTTCACATTGATGTTAAGTGATGACTGCAGCCTATAGACACCCACACAAAGACCAAGGTCAAAATGCAGATGCGTTGACATTCCTGAGGCCTAAGGTGTTATGCCTCTGTGCCGGAAATTACAGGGCCGTACATTACCACCTGACCGGAACACGATAGTGCTGAACACTACCATTTAGCGGCAAGTATATTAGGTAATGCGGTGGTGCCTACGCCCGCGAGCTCCGTCACTGGAGCTCTACCACCAGTTAACTTTAACTTTAACAAATATCTTGGTGCAACTCAGGCTTAGGGTGATCTGAATTTATACTCGTAAATGGGGAATTAAGCTTGCAAAATTTAATATTATATGACCACTTATATTACTCGTACTCCATATAGAAAATTTCCTAAACTGGATGTTTACAAAATTTGTCGAGCTACCGAATCGGTATGCTACACAAACAGAATTAAGTTAACGCGCGGTGGTCAACGGTTCCTTTGATGTATGGTTTTGATGTTAGATAGTTGATGGTTCCGGTAATATCGATCAGTCTGTAGGAACTGTGAATCTATTAATGGGTGCCATTCTTTGGTTCCATCGTTTATAAGAGAGATAATTATTCATTTCAATCTTAAATTGTCATATTTTGTTCGCCGACCACAAAAATCAAATTAAAATCGAAAAAAGTAAAAATAGGAACTCGTGTTCGCATGTAGATGTAGGACTTCGGTTAGTCCAGCGGTTTGACAACCGTTTGATTCGAAGGGTCGCGGGTTCGATCTCCGCACCGGAGCTCGCTCCGCAAAAATATTTCAATGATTGTTTTGTATTATTTCGCATTAACACATGCTTGTGAAATATATTTTATTTAAAGAAAAATGGAAAGAAAAATTTGACTTCAGGCGAGACTCGAACTCGCGGCCTACTGGGAATCTAGTCCAGCCGCTCTTCCAATTGAGCGACTGAAGTCCTGCCCGATTTGTCAAATCTTTCCCTCACATTTATTGCATTGCTTTATGGTAGCAGCAGCGCCATCTGTAAAATGTCTGATTTGAAAGAGAGTTACAGTGAAAAAAATCACTTGTACCTACTCTACTTTGGTAGAGCTTCACTGACCGAGGTCGAGGGTGTAGACACCACCGCATAACCTGCTGCCAAATAGTAGTGTTCAGCACTATCGTGTTCCGGTAAGATGTTAATGTATGGCCCCGTAATAACTATCGCGGAAATATAACAACTTAGATCTCAGGAGTGGCAATGCATCTGCATTCTTGTCTCTGTTTTTATGTAGATATCTATGGGCGGCAGTCATCATTTAACATCCATGTCAGCTACATGCTTGTATGCCACCGTTACATAAAAAATAGCTTTAGTGTGCAAAATCAATAATTAGTTAGATTCAAGTGTGTGTGTGTGTGTGTGTATACGTGTGTGGGTGCGTGCGTTAGTGCTGTACGTAATTAGGAAAAAAGAAACACTAGGTAGGTACATAGCGCGTGACCCGACACGCACTTGGCCTGTCGCACTTTTTCAACTCTTACAAGACTTATTTGATACACGGCATGAGATATATTTATGATTTATGTCTGTATTTCCATAAGCCTATCAAACCGTCTTAGTTGCTTTGACTGACTAATTGGCCCATCCCGGCTGTTTCGGGAGTTATCCCAATCAAGGCGTATTTAATGATACAAAGTTTAATAACACCGACATACGAATCTACTCGTGGTAAATATTGGATTACAATATTAACAGTAGTTATAAGTACCTATTTAGATTTCGTTTATATAGGTTACATGTACTTTTGGTTAACTGATTAGTGTACCTAAGGAAAATTATACTGTTCCATACATTTCTGGGCCCAGGTGTTAACTCGGTACGAATTATGTCATTCTCAAATGCATATAAAACAAATAATTTAATATTGCCAGTAACTGAAGAACCTATTATATTGTATCATCAAGTAAAAGTTGAATTAGATTGCAAATTGTTAACTTGCACTATGCAATTGCAAATTGTTAAATTACAACTTTTTTTTTTTAATTGATTCACAAAATTCACAGATCTTACTGATACTTACGTTTAACTTATATAGGTATATATCTTACATCTGTGGAGGAGAACGGGTAGAAATGTTCCTCCGACGAAAAAGGAGGATCTTTCGACCAGGCGAGGTGGTAACGCCTGGCAGGCCGCGGCCCAACGATTGACGTTGGGAAGTTGTATATATGCCAACTCTTGAGAATACTTCGTATGTGCGATGTAATTCGACTGCACGCCATCTACCGTACTAGACGAGTACTGTAAGGTTTCATTGTATTCCACTAGTTGGCGCCTTAATGTAGTGCACGCTACACATCCAATTACGGATTTACTTTATATATGTAAAAATGATAAAATAACAGTCTTTAAAGAGCAGCAAGGTATTGGTTGTATACATAACTATAGGTAGGGTACATTAAATTGTGAAAAGATAGTGGCAGGTACACATTCATACAGCAAACAAACCATGTATTGTAAATAATGATAAGTCACATATAAGTACAATAAACAAAATTAACTTTGCGGCTAATTCCAATAACGAAATTGTAAATTGATCAAATATGTAATATAAGGGGGGCCGCTTGATCACGTAGGAACCTTCCTTAGTAAGTAGTAGCATGATGTTAACAACATGCACTATGTAATGGTTAACCAGTAACGATTTTGCGGTCCCAAAATTACCCGTCTCCTTTCTATTCAATCTTCTAAGTAGTTTCAGAGAGAAATCAGCTGTGACAGTAGCGGAGATTTGTTTAAATCTAGGTGAGAAGACACAGAGCAAGGTTGGGAGTCCACTTCACCATAAATGCAGCTAATCTCCACTCCGAACTGTGGCTCTCTAGTTAGGAGTGGAGATTACTTGAGATCCAAGCATGATGTCCCCGGATAGGGAGCAGTGCCCGTCACATAAAATATAAGTATGTAACTGCAGCACTGCAGTAAAAAGTGTAAATTCCATGAGGTCCAGATGAGAAGGGCGAAAGCCCGATGTAGGGTTGAGGGAGCGGAGCCACTTTCAAGTAAAATATAGGTAGGTAATAGGAAAAAGGCCGTAGACAGGCTAGATTGGAAGAATCTGGTGACAGTAATGAAGAGTGCGACATTGATGATGATGATGATAGGTAAGTAACTACGATTCTCTAGTCAAGAGCGGTGACTATAGAGTATGAGGTCTTGGTGCTAAATTCTGTCGGAGGGTTAAGGGGGCACGGAGCTTCCCTCACGTAAAATACGTAACTGCAACTCTTCAGTCAGGACCAGAGATTCGGTAAGGTTCAGGAGCGAAACAACAATGAGGGTTGAGAACCCTCTTCGCGTTAAATATGAGTAGGTAATGTGATTTCCGTCAGGAGCCATTCGGTGCGGTCTAGGTGCAGATCCCCGATGGGAGATTGGGGGGTGGAGCGGAGCGGCTAACGTAAAATTAGTATTGCTTACTACATCACTGCAGTCAGAAGCGGCAATTCATTTAGATCTAGACGCGAAACCCCATTGGGGAGTTCTAAGAGCGGAGCATCTCTAAGATGCAATTGAAATATGTAGCAACAATTTTTTTAGATCAGTAACATATTTGGTTCTGACCATTATTTTGAGATAATTGGGCTTCGGTGGATCAACACTGCTGTCTTTTTGAGCGACTCAGGTTAATAATCGTGACCTGTATGATATTCTCAGATCTGTAGGAGATCCCGAAGCGCCTATCTTATTTGCAAAATAATGTCCTAAAAGATTAGAAATGCTGCTAAATGTAACTATTCCAAGTAGACGAAGTTGGCAGTAGCTAGCTAGTTGAATTATATAAATAAAGTATTTTATTACAAAGACAAATCTCATAAAATATGAAAAACGATGTTTTCAAAGTGACATCAACTTGTCCCATACAACCTTCTGCCCTCTACGACAATGAACGACAATATATCGAAATCATCTTTATGTGAATCCCTCTGAAGTCTTTATTATATTTTTTCATTGGAACAAGCTTAACTGAATTATAACGGCAACTGCTTACAAGGCAGATAATATTATTCTACAAAAGCCAGCCAAGTGCGAGTGATCTTTAAATTTGTATATCGAGGGTTCCGTACGAAACAAAAACACAGAAAATTGTTCGAAAGAAAGTTTTTAATAGATTTAGGGACAAACATAATGTTTCTGTTGGAAAAACTATTATTGACATAGATCACGTTTACTTTTCTGATTTTGAAAATACTTATACTTTTTTTGGCGCGATTGGAATAAATAATGAAAGTGATTTTTTACAGACAGATATAAGTGACAGTCTGCAGTTAGTTGCTAAAAAGATAAAAGCAACAGTCTGATAAGTTGCTAAACGTTTTTGTCGTTTTTTTTTTATTTCTGGTATATCGGATTGTCACGCTAAAAGGTAAAGGGGTAAGTAAAAGGGTCATAGCTCACTACAGCCACTCGGCACCCGACCAGGGGTGCAACCGCCTATCGACATTGCTGTCAAATTTTCATGTAATTTTTTACTTCAAATAATAATAAATAACATTAACTAAATAATCATTATCTTGTAATCTATCGCTTGTTTATCACCTACGAAAGCAAGAACATCAATAAGATTTTTCTTTCCATTTTTCTTTAAAAATAAAATATATTTCACAAGCATGTGTTAATGCGAAATAATATAAAAACAATCAATAAGATTACCACTACTGCTTTTAAAGGAGCTATAAATCGACATGAAAATTTGACAGCAATGACAATGTCGATAGGCGGTCGCACCCCAGCACCTGTGCCAGCACCGCCTCGATTTACGTCCGCCTCGTTGTTGACGGGTGGTCCACGGCGCGATGTTACTTGTGAATCACTCGCGGACAGCGCGCGGTCTACTTGGAAACAGCGCGTTGAGGAGTTTTGGCGGGAACCTTGAAAGAGGCGTATGGTGCTCTTATTTTATTTCATTTTCTTGGTGTTTTTTTAAGTTATATTGAATAAAGTTGGTGGCATTTTGTTTGATATAGGTTTATTACAGTGCCCGTATATAGTGAAATAGAATAACAGTGCGAAAACACGACCTTTCAGGTTGCCTCCAAAACTTCATTGTAAATGTTCTGGTAAAGTAGCCATCGCTTTACTCGAATTACTTGACTGTAACTCACTTGACTGACATATTATACTTGATAACTTATATACTTGATACTTACTTAATATACTTGATATAATACTAACTTTGACGCTGCTTAAATACATACGAAATATCGTTTTACTTGACACTGGCAATATGCGTAATAGCGATGCCATAATAATAATAATAAAAAAAAAACAGCGCGTTGGCACTGCAAAGTCAACTCAAGATAATCTAACGGTCACCGAGTGGTCCAGTCGCAGAAATCCACCCACGGACAACAAAGTAATCCTACAAGGATTTCTTATTTCATTTAGATGCCTGGAACCCAAAAAGCGTCTCTCCTTGGAGACTTTAAGAGGCTTTCGTTTCAAAACCAGCATTATATTATAAGCACATTACGCAAGTGAAATAAGATGGTGCTCAAAAAGCCAAGAGTTCACGCTAAATAAATACAAATGCGTTTTGTTACATTGTGAGAATTGATATTTATGGTTGAAAAAATGGCGTCCGTTGGTAAAAAAAGGCGGTAAAAAGTTGCCTTTGTTCATGTTAATATTGTTATTAATTATTTTTGGTTCCTGTTACGTTTTTATATTGCTTGACAGGTTTTGTTTGCTGTTCATTGAAGGTATCCAGGCTTTTGTGTAGTGTGATTGACGTGTGTATATTTTTTGTTCTAACAATGTTCTAACATGGTTCTAAAAAAAAATTATTTATTTTTTTTTTTTTTTTATGTAATGGAAGTGGCAAACAAGCATGCAGTTCACATTGATGTTAAGTGATAACTGCAGCCTATAGACATCCACACAAAGACCAAGATCAAAATGCAGATGCATTACCACTCTTGAGGCCTAAGGTGTTATGCCTCTGTGCCGGAAATTACAGGGCCGTACATTACCACCTGACTGGAACACGAAAGTGCTGAACACTACTATTTAGCGGCAAATATATTAGGTAATGCGGTGTTGCCTACGCCCGCGAGCTCCGTCACTGGAGCTCTACCACCAGTAAAAAATTAATTAAAATATTATTTTATTGCAAGAAAATATAAAATCTATACAAATAAATAAAATTGGAGTGTCTGTTTGTAATATACTAGCTGTCCCGGCAAACTTGGTATCGCCCTAGAAAATACAAAATAAAATGTTTAAAAATGTTATGAAAAATAGATGTTGGCCGATTCCGTTTCAGAGGAGTACGGTAACTAACATTGTGACATGGAAATTTTATACTCGTATATAAGATAGCGGCCCGCCCCGGCTTCGCGCGGTGCAATGTTGCCTACCCTCTCCTATTCGTCTTAGCGTGATGATTATACATAGATATAGCCTAAAGTCTTCCTCGATATCTTTTATAGTTTAGGCAGCGTACGCAAAATAAGTAACTTTTCTGGTTGATTTTTTACACCTTGTGTCTGAAAAACCCAAATATCTTACGGAACCCTATTTTTTTCAAAATAAAATATAACCTATGTTACCCGTGGATAATGTAGCTTTCGAATAGTGAGAGAATTTTTAAAATCGGTCCAGTAGTTATTGAGCCTATTCATTACAAACAAACAAACAAAAAAATATTACCTCTTTATAATATTAGTTTAGAGAAATAACCGCTTTTTAATATTTTTTTAGGTATATGTACACATTTTACATATTTTACAATCACACACACCAAAACAACATTTTTATAATCTTTGTCTGTCTGTCTGTCTCTCTGTCTGTTTGTTCCGGCTAATCTTGGGAACGGCTTTCCCGATTTTGACGAGACTTTCACTGCCAGATAGCTGATGTAATAAGGAGTAATTTAGGCTACTTTTACACTAGCTTCGCTCACGACTTCGTACGGGTAGATACTGAACATTCATAAATTCTCACGCGGACGGAGTCGCGGGCACAGCTAGTAAAATATATTTATGTTACACCTTGGAAAAATAACTATTGAGGCTCTATTCTGCAAAGATTTTCATACGAATTGGTGCTCAATGCTATGTTGGATGAGATTGAGACTGTTTTCTGTGGCTAAAAAAATATTGCGGGATAATTGTATCTTTGAAGAAAAAACTGCCTACAATTATGCAAGCAGCTCACATGGAATGCTGAAAATTACAGGGCCGTACATTACCACCTGACCGGAACACGATAGTGCTGAACACTACCATTTAGCGGCAAGTATATTAGGTCAAACTGCCTCGGTAGCCTAGTGGTAGCAGGCCACTACTACTACGCTGAGGTCCTGGGTTCGATTCCCGGGTAGAGGCTAAGACGAATAGGAGAGAGTAGGTAACATTGCACCCGCGCGAAGCCGCGGCGGTCCGCTAGTACCTCATAGTCATGGAAATCAGTTCAATTATTTGCAACTACCCGCCTAAGGAGAAGTCAGAAGTGCCACCCTCATCGACTGGACACCAGGTAGTGCATAGGTTCGTTTCTGTCCAGCACGTGTAAATTGTGGAACTAAATTCCCTCTAAGGTGTTCCCTCGGTCCTTCGATATGGGGTTCTTCAAAAATGGCGTCAAAAGAGTCATTCAGGGCTGGCAGCGCGTTGGCAACTCCCCTGGTTGCAAATGTTCATAGGCCAATTTCCATCAAGTGGCCCATCTACTTGTCTGTCAACCTAAAGACATTAAAATCACTTCAAGTTTAGTATTCTAAATTTGGGTAAGAAGGTTAGATTATTTAACCAACTTTTATTTTTCATGCATCCATTTATTTTCTACTATATTACTACCATTACCATTCTCCGAGGTAGCGATCTTAAGCAAAAGTTATTCCAAACATAAACTATAAACTTATTACAATTTTAAAATCCAAAATTAGTTATAAACCAACATAGAGCAACACGGAGGGGAGTAGCCATATGCAGGCTTTCCCCTCTGTCAAAGTATAAGACCAAATGATCTTACGCCTGTCGCCTAGATGTTTAAATGTGTGCGTGAAATTGTTTCTGTATTTTGGTTAAAGGCAAGGTGTGAGTTTCGTAGTAATAGACGATTTTTGTAGTGTGCGTGTGTGTCGCACGCATTTCCCCCCGCAAAAAATGACAGACTATTTTGCATCGGTAATACACGCTATGGCTACTCCCCTCCAGTCCGCCGCGACCGGTGGACCGCGTTGCTCTATGTAAACCAAGCTAAGCACAAATAAATATTACCTACGGATTTAATCTCGAAGATTATTCACCCACTTGATTATGAATAATTATTGATATAACAGCAAAAAATGGGCTTTATAGAGACAGCGTCTATCATTTTTACCGGCTTAACACTTCAATCATTTAGCTTAACAACATTACAAAAACTAACTTCTTTAAATAAACCGTGTCCGTTAATTATCATTCAATATGCAAAAAGTCGAGACAAAAAATTAATAGACCGAGCGCTCATCGCTTTGTGCTTGTGTATAAGTTTATTGAATCTTTGGTTTGCATGAATGTGAATAAAAAAGATTCTAGCAACTTAGTTAATTAGAGTAGGTAGGTACCTACTTATTATAAGGGGCCCGTATTCCAAAAAGGCAATAAGGGAACCCTTATAAGATCACTAGCGCGTCTGTATGTCTGTCTGTCTCTATCACAACCTATTTTTCTGAAACTAACTACCTACTGGGCTGAATGAGGTGAAATTTAGTCCATAGATATATAGATATTTATCGGATGTATCTTTGCATTGCTATTTGTGTGTTATACTTAGGTATTCTGTTATCATAATATTATATTCAGAAATTGTTCAACACTAAGGTTCTCTGCTCATTAGTCAAGTCTATCAGATTCCTAGAAACAGATATGCGAATTAATAAACCCTCGTTACTACGTGGGATGTTTTAATTTGCATAATAATTAATTCCCCAGAAACTAATAGGACCCTCCCCTACTATCAGCCCGCTGTGAGTTTGTGTTGATTTATTTTACACATACGCAACTCAACTCACATGGATGTGTAACGTAAAGAAATTAATTTCAAACATATAATAAAGAAAAACGTTTTGCAAAATAAATATCAAATAAACATCCGACATTGTAAAGATCTCATATTCTTTTATAATTTTAAGATAAATGGTTTTGTAGTCGTTCATGAAAATACGAAAAATAACCCCACGCTCCCCTGCCCTCTTTTATTTCTGAAACTTTAAGGCTTGATTTGCTAATTTACTTACCAAAAAAATATCTTTACTGTTGAATTTTGTAGTATTCTGTAATATTTATATCTTACAGAACACACCATGAGCGCTTGAGTCGAGTCAGACTTGGTTTTTTTTTTATTATTCATACACTGAGGTGAACTTGCTGTGTGGCTGCCCGTGAAATAACCGTGTTATTACAAAATGTGTAGATAAGTTTAAATAAATCATGGTTTAAAACTGTGAAATGCAAACTAAGATGGGTTTTAGCAGTGTTAAAATTTATAGAAAACCAAGTTACATTTTAACTTATTTATATGCACGTATACTTTGCGTCAAAAGCAAAATTCAAAGTTAAAATAATAAAAAAATCATAAGTTTTAAAAATAATTTAAGAAGTTGTTGCTCAAAAGCAGTACGATATGGTTACTACACAATTGTACAATAAATTACTTAAAACTCTTGTAAATAAAAATAAAAACATAAAAAATACAAATAATAATGAGTTTAAGAAGATTATTTCAGCATGGCTCAGGAATTTTGACTATGATGGTATTGAAGTTATGTTAGCAAAACTGTTTTTTTCATAATATGGCGAAGTATAGACGTACACGATTTCTGATACACACAGTTATTACACACACACACACATACACACACACACACACACACACACACACACACACACACACACACACACACACACACACACACATACACACACACACACACTTTTTCACTCACTCACATACTCACCCTTCTTTGTAAAATTTTTGATTACTTGATATATCTACCTTATGTAATGTTTTATGACAAAATGATTTTAAGTGAAGTTATAACTCGGAGAAGCCACTGATTCCCGAAATACAGTGTAGACTAGTTCGGGAATCTATGGATTCAATATTAATCATTGTAAAAATGTTTTTGTCAATAAATGATTATATTATATTATATCTTAATATATATAAATCTCGTGTCACAATGTTTGTCCTCAATGGACTCCTAAACCACTTAACCGATTATAATAAAATTCGCACACCATGTGCAGTTCGATCCAACTTGAGAGATAGGATAGCTTACATTACGCTATGACTGATAGGAGCAGAGCAGCGCGGGCGAAGCCGGGGCGGGCCGCTAGTTATATTATAAATTAATGTTAACAAAGTTACTTTAGTTTAGAGTGACGTGATTTCGAAAACGTGTCTCACTCAGAAGAATAACACAACTAAAAGACTCGAATTGAGAAACCATAGTAGGATCTTCCCGCACAAGGTGAAACTAAAGCTATTAACGTTTCTATTAAAACCTCACAACAGGACGAAATTTACGACACAACTCATTTTTACGCAGAAACCTCAGAAACGTAAATTCCGCGTCATTTATGGTGACACAAAACATATTTATGTCCCAATATCGAATATTATTAAATTAATGCCTGTCATCATCACATAATTAATAATCGAATATTATTAATTATGTGCAACGGCTAGTTTCACATTATTTTTAATTTCAATGAGCTCGCGAGAACCTAACACGTATTTTTCAACTCTTGTATAATAATTGGAGGCGGTGAGGACACGATACTAATTAAACACACAACCAAACTCCGCGTGTACTGGAAATTTTCTCCGACTTTTCTAATGGAATAAAAACAGCAAGCAAATCATTTCCCTAGTCGAACGTCGGACCTCAAGTGTGTGTAATCCACTATCACTACGCCATGAAACCATTAAGTAATTAACGTTTAAATTAAAAACTGAGAACGATCCGTAATTTACGACACACCTCATTTTTACGCAGAAACCTCACGAATGTAAATTCTGCGTCAATTACGTTGACACAAGACATATTTATGTTCCAATATCGGAAACCCTCGTATAATTGATTTTACAACCAGTTTCGTACTTTATTTGAATAACATGAAGTACACTGATTTGAATTTATTTTAATAGTGCCGTTATAAATCTGTTCTAACTAATTTAGTATGTGGAATTTGTATTTATTGGTTTGGTTAGTTTAGTTCGCGACAAGGTTTTAGTGCGGTCTGGTAAGCGAAATATAAATTGCTAGCTCTATAAACTCTGTGTTGTCTAGTTTATGGTTTCATGCTTCTGATATCTATGCTTAAAGCCTCAAACAAAATGTCAGCGAATTGCAGGGCGTGCGACTATGAAGCTCTACCATCCAGTCCACTTCAATAAGAATCTATGTACCAACATAAATTAGGTTAGCATATTATACCAACCTTAATGTTTTCCTTATGTTAGCATTAAGTGATACAATGCATTTTTTTTTAATTAGACAATAATTAGCGGACTCCTGAGACCTATGCCACTTTGCTACTATGCTAGAATTCACATTGATATAACTATCTAGCCGAAAAGAAGCTCTGAACACTATAATTTCGTGGTTTGATTAGGTGATGTACACCAGGGAAAATTTTATTATAATTTATTTTATGTATGTAATACATAGCGCATACGAAGCGCGCATGGCCCAGCGGCTGGTGTAGATCGTATACGATCTACTCGGTCAAGCACTACGGGCGCGGTCGGGTAGTATGATGGGTGACCGCTAGTGGCAAATTAAATGCGCGTTTCCGTGCTTCGGAGGGCACGTTAAGCCGTCGGTCCCGGTTGCTATCGATGGATAGCAGTCGTTAAACCTTGTCGGAGGCCTAATGGGCGGTTTGAAAACATCCGACAGCGGGTTGGCCACTAACCCACCCACCTCCACCAATCCGCATTGGAGCAGCGTGGTGGAGTAAGCTCCAGGCCTCCCCCCAAAAAAAGGGGGAGACTCGTGCCCAGCAGTGGGACGTATAATGGGTTGCCATTATTATGTAATACATAATTCCTTCAAGTTGAAAGTAAATCCATAGAACAATAAAATTCAAATAACGCTTAGATCATTTCACTGCTGGTAGAGCTCCAGTGACGGAGCTCGCGGGCGTAGGCACCACCGCATTACCTAATATACTTGCCGCTAAATGTTAGTAAGTAGTAGTGTTCAGCACTATCGTGTTCCGGTCAGGTGGTAATGTACGGCCCCTGTAATTACCGGCACAGAGGCATAACACCCTAGGCCTCAGGGAGTGGTAACTCATCTGCATTTTGACCTTGGTCTTTGTGTGGGTGTCTATAGGCTGCAGTCATCACTTAACATCAATGTGAGCTGCATGCTTGTTTGCCACGTCCATTACATTAAAAAAAAATAATCCACCTCGGAGCTTTCATCAAAGACCTAAAAGTTTTGGAACATAACAAAACAATGTATATGGAATGTTTTCTCTTTGGTTGATCCACAAAAAAGTCCGCGAAAAATATGCGCATGTAAATAAAATTAATTCAAACGTGTTGCTCACACCGACTTTGGCACCCGCCTGTTCTTTTTACTCTCAACATTTATAGTACACCAGAACGACGTTTGCCGGGTCAGCTAGTATTCGGCAAATTATGTAGTTAAGTTGTTACAAATCGGACCCCAACTCAACTAATTGTTGGTTAAACAACAACACTAGTCTTCCGTTTAATATAACCTATAATAATTTTCAAAAAAGAGGAGGAAGTTTTGTGTTCGTCTGTATGTATGTTTTTTTAATCACCACTGATAGTTTCGATCTATCGCCAATAAAAATACAATTCCAATTTAATACGTATTTTATACGTATTTTAATTTCTTCGTAAATCTATAAAAAAATGCAAGCAATACCATATAAAACATCCCTACACATCATCAGTACAAAAAGCCATCAGTCTGAAAGCCACGTTTGCGTCTTAGAATGGGATCGCGTATCATGGGAAATCATTGAAGGCGCGGGCAGGGGGCGCGGCGCGACATTTTGGGGTCTTGGAATACAAAAAACGCAGTGGCGACGAAATATTCATGAAACATCACCGTGAAACATGTGGTTGATTTTAGTGTAACATTATTTTATACTTATAGCGTTTTCTTTAGACTGTGTTTATAGGTTAAGATCCCACTGCAGAATCATTTCGTTCATCCAGATGTGCTGCAAACCTAATTTTTACGCATATTTATAATCAACGAGAGAAAATATATCCCCTAGGTTGGCTATCAAAATCAAGTATTTTTTTTTATTATTTTCTCTTTAACAGCCAGCAACTCTTATTTGCGGCCGATTCAATTTGGCTCTCGTACATCATAATAATGAGAAACATTGCTTGAATTTGGTATATAAATAATACATGTACGTTATGGACGTAAAAAGTTGCCGTGGGGGAATGAAAATATGTACGGGCGGCCAAGTGCACAACGGCAGCCGTGATTTTTCAGAGTCCTTATACACATTGCCGTGAAGTAGATTATATTTTATTGAAATAACAAATTTAAAAAATTGTTTTCCAAAAAAAGCAGCCATTTTTTGATAGGCAACCTAGGATTATATATTCTCTAGATTATAAATATGCGTAAAAATTATGTTTGCACCATATCTGGATGAACGAAATGATTCTGCAGTGGGAACTTAACCTATTACTAGCAATGATTATTTAAATTCATTCATACAATTTAATACAGTTTTATTTCAATGAGTTTTACTCTTACTCTTAAAAACTTCAGAAGCTTAGCAGATTTAGCACCATCATCTTCATTTAAGCCAAAAAACGTCCACTGCTGACCAAAGGTCTGCCCTAAAAATTGCCATTAAAGTTATGCATCATAAGCCTTGATTTGCCTTAATCTTAATCGATCTCGGTGACGGAAATTTTAACGACGGACGCTGCTACGCGTCCCGCTTACTTATACCGCCATGGTTTGTTCGCTTGACTAGCTGCACTAGAGGAAAGATTCCCCTCCACTAGAAAATAATTCTACCGCTAGTGGGTAATGGGGTCGTCACGTCCCAACGCCTACAGCACTATGTGATCAAAGTAGGACTTTATTGCCGTCATAGCAACATTGAAAATTATTTGAAAATCTGAATTGACCTTCTGCATCTGTGCTATTACGTATTCTGTGGTCTACCACCAACATAGAGCAACACGGGCCACCGGAGACCGGAGGAGAGTAGCCATATGCAGGCTTGCCCTCTATCAAAGTACAAGCCCAAGTGGCCTATAGACACCCACATAAAGACCAAGGTCAAAATGCAGATGCGTTACCACTCCTGAGGCCTAAGGTGTTATGCCTCTGTGCCGGAAATTACAGGGCCGTACACTATGTGATGAAAATAGGACTTTATTGCGTCATAACAACGTTGAAAATTATTTGAAAATCTGAATTGACCTTCTGCATCTGTGCACGTATTCTGTGGTCTGCCACCAATAAGCCACCTAACCACTTGCTCATGTTTTATTGTTCTTTTTAACTAACATCATTATTTTTTCTGTCGTGAATGTCTCTCGTCTCGCCCACAATACTTTCTCTTCATTCACAAAGCAAACATAAAGGGGTGTCACCGGCCATGACGAATGCATTTTTTCGACAGCCAAAACAAACATATGCGATCCTGGACCACTTTTTTTGTAATCCACGGGATGTGGAAGTAATAAAATAACATTTTGAATTTCTAACATTTACTATTGGATTACTATTGAAACTCGATGCCGTAAATAGATTTTTGTTTTAAGAAGCACAACATGAGGTTCGTATTAACAATAATAATTGATTCCGTCCTGACAAGGATTATCCTAATCAACATGCCGCTAAATGGTATTGTTCACCACTATCGTGTTTCGGTGAGGTGGCAAGGTACAGCCCTGTAATTTCCGGCACAAATGCTCCGTAAGTGGGTTTTTGAAATCGATTTTTTTTTTTTCATTTTTTTAACATTTATATGTTCTGTCAACAAACTGCAAAAAATATCTTATATTGATGATTGTACTGTACGGAACCATTCGTGCGCGAGTCCGACTCGCACTTAATCGTTTTTTTTTTTAAGTTTATTACAAACAACAACACAATTGAAATATGCTTGATTACCACTTTAAGTACGTACAGAATATTATTGTGTCAAATATATTGAGATACTATAAGGGGGTTATAGTCTGGATCCAAAGTTTCAAGATGACTATCGTCCGAGTCGAGACAAACGCGTCAATAAAATCTAGACACGATAACGAGATCTTGGCTGAACTTGAACGAACTTTATTGTTTCTTTACAAGGTACTTCCAGTGATGACAAATTGGCGGGAGCACGCCATTTGCAAACATGGCGCCTGTAAGCTGCCACCTTTTTAATGTGAAGGGAAATAAATATTTTTAATCAAAGTTTTCTTTTTCTTGATGAAAAATTGAATTATATTTATATTGGATGGGTGAATGCTTTATTTTATATTGTGAATTTATGCAACGATCCATGAGTTATGCATAAAGAAATGTGGAGTAATTTTTGTAACGGATACTTATTTTAATTTGAGAACAAGATTTCTCAATGGTTCTCTTGAAATCGAAAAAAAAAACCACTAGCAGCTTACAGTTAAATTTTTCCTGAGAATATAACTTTATTATATTTTTATTTAGGTATGTAGGAAGCATATTTAATTGGTGATGTCGAAGTTTGAGGACGTAGACACCACCGCATTACCTAATGTATTCCGATTAGATCAGAGGGAAGCAACTCATCTGCATTCGAGATGTGGTGTAAATATCTATAGGCTGCAATAATTACTGGCCGCCAATGTGAACGGCATGTCGGTTTGCTACTGTCATAACAAAAACAAATTGCATAAGATAATTTCAAAAGAACAAAGGAAAAAACAACACAACACTAGATTTATAAAAATACCTTTAATTAAAAAATATAACAGTAGCCTTTTCAACAAAACATATAAGAAAAGAAAGAAAGAAGGTGCGAAACAGACGACGCTGTACAGACTCAAAAAAGACATTTTTTTAAAAATACGTAAGCGTATTTAAAAAAAAATTGTTCTTACTCACGACCACTAACCCACTAGGTCGTGGATGCCGTTGTACAGACCCGAAACTAATATTTGCAGGCCATATAAATATTTGTCCTCGTGAGGGGATCGAACCCTTCGAATCAAACGGTCGTCTCACACCGCTGGACCAACCTGATCATCAACTTCCTAAGGTCGATGTGAGATATTTCTTGTTGGATATTGTACAAACCCTATCTCATTCAAATTTTATCAAAGTACTAGCGGCTTCGCGCGGTTGCAATCTTACCTACCCTCTCCTATTCATCTTAGCGTGATGTTTTATAGCTTAAAACCTTTCTCAATAAATGGGCTATCTAACGGTGAAATAATTTTTGAAATCGGACCAGTAGTTCCTGAGATTAGCGCGTTCAAGCAAACAAACAAACATACTCTTCAGCATTATAATATTGGTATAGATAAATTTAATGGATCTTAAATTTGACTTTGAAAAATTTTTAAACAAGAAACTGTAATACCAATCACGCGTGAATTGAGAGTGAGAAAAGATGGGTCAGTCGAAGATGACAATAGATTTCTCAACAAGGCGAGCGCGAGGCGGGACCACTGTTTGTTTATGCGCCATTTTGGTAAACGTTTATTTTTACATTTCATTTTGAGTGACAGCCCTGACACGATATTTTTACTATTTTTAAATCCATATGACACTGACAATATGCAAATATACCTTCATTTATAAGGGCTGACAAGATTATAAGATGCTAGCTGGCCCGACGAACTTTGTATTGCTTAAATATCGTATTTTTTATGTTATATCGATAAAAATAAGAAAAAGAAATGACATGAGCCAGCCTTACCATTTTGAGGTAAAAAAAATATTCTAAAACCGATTCTCATACCTAGCAAATTCACACACACAATCGTTCAAGGCGTTTCGGAGGAGTATTGTTACAAACAGTGACATGAGAATTTTATATATTAGATGTAACGATCGTATAAATTCAAAAAAATATGAATCTGAGGCCCTAATTATTTTAAACTAAAAATTAAGTTTTGTTTTGTTTTACAACTAGCTCTGCCCACGATTTCGTCCGTGTAACTGAACAATAATTTTATAAAATTCTACGCGGATAAAGTCGCAGGCACAGCTATTCTAAATTAAATACGTTTATGTAAACCGCATTCAACTCTGTTTAAGAGTTTTGAAGCAGTGCTTGAAGTAAATTTTCAATTGACCATAACTTCGTTTTCCCAACTGATTTTGACGCGTTCAAATCCGTTGAGTAGTTTCGAAGTTATAACGTACTAGTCAGACAGACAGACAGACAGACAAGCAGACAAAATTTAAAAAAAAAATGTTTTTTGGTTTCCGGTTACTCTTTTGAAAAATGTTTAATGTACAGACTCTCTATTTTTACTTCTTATATGTATTGATATTGTTGGGATAAAAATAGAAAAAAAAAATGTCATCCAATGCAATTCTCATCTCACTTGTGCCGGACGGGTCAGTCCTACCAGTATCCTGAAGATATCATTGTTCTGGACGCCATTCTGATCAATGCCTCATCATAACCATATTTCGCATCAAACAAACAAGCGCAGCGACCATAAACGGGACACCTCCACAAACTGGCAGCAGCAACTATTTATAACGTGTAATTAATCTTGAGCGGAATCTGCATTCGTAATGTTCGTCATAAAAAGCGCGAGGTGAGACGCAAGGCTGCTGGTCAGGGTTGTCAGCTTAGGGAATTGTCCTTTGGGATTATTTTTGTTACTAACATAAAAGTTGAGGTGCCAGGAATAGTGATATGGCCAAATATCGACTATGCTCTAATAAAAAAATCTACGAATATTTATTTTGAATCAGGACCGCTGGCGATCCGATATTTATCTTCTGAGAAAATGATATTCCTATAAATGTTAATTTATGCCGCACTGCGAGTTGTAAAATTAGCTATTGTTGAAATACCTATATATAAAGATTAAAGAAAACATAACTTTTAAAATATAAGTAACACTATTTCAGACATAGGCTAGATGCTTATTATTTATTATCGTTTCGTCCGCTACTAAACCATAATCTCCCAATAGAGGGAGATATGCCATAATCGCCACGCTTGGCATGCGGATTGGCGAACGCAGTGGCGGTAGTTTTATCGCAAGATGCTGCTGCCCATCTTGCGTTATTGCGGTTGACTGCAGTTGTTCGGTTGACTGACCGAACTAGTGGGTCAACACATCCCGACGCCTACACGCGCTTAACGTACGACCCCAGAATTTCAAGATTTTTTACAAAAACGTTCAAGAAATTAATTTGACGATGATGTATGCATTTTGTGCGTGAATTTTCCAATTGCGATTGGAACGTTTACGATGGAATGGGCGTATGTATTTCTTTGGCGAGTAGGGGTAAATCGTATCCGCATTTTTGGTAATTTTTACATCATATTGTTCATATTACCTTCTTATAGTTCGCCCTTACTTTTGTATCACCAAATATTGTTGGTGATACACTATTTGGTTAACAAAATGAGTTGTAATGTGCCAAGTTGGAACTTAGTTATTCATATTTTTCATCTCCTTTCTCCCTCAAAGATAAATTATAAAACAAAAGCAGTTGTTTTAAGATAAAATTGCTTAAAGAAACAACCCTGACGAGAAGCAAGACTGCACCCGGGTGCCCACGCGCACCATTGTCCCCACCCACGGTTTACCATACCACACTCCCATTCAACCATTCCGTACAAAAATCAACCTTATCTCAAACACATTACATCGTTAGAAGCAGCGAATACAAAATTTTTAAGTTACGACTTGACAAATTTATTGTTACCGCCACATTTCGTAATTTGAACTCTGTTTTTCTATCAATAAAGGTTGTACGAGATGTATGTAAGAATGTGCATGTAATGTAAACCAAAGAGAACAGACAGACAGCATTCACGTCCTGTCGGA
Organism: Macrosoma leucophasiata; assembly: GCA_036365455.1. Lineage (NCBI taxonomy): Eukaryota > Metazoa > Arthropoda > Insecta > Lepidoptera > Hedylidae > Macrosoma > Macrosoma leucophasiata. The sequence continues at coordinate 21,785,525 of JAWQUS010000024.1, read as the reverse complement.
GTGGTCGAACATAAACATTGTGTTAAATAAATCATTGGAGACACGTTTTCTGAATGTTTTAGGTTTTGATTTTACGTTGCGGTCGCCATGTCTCTTTTTGTTTGGGAATATATTAAGGGTTTGACGAGGTTTTATTGGAATTATGGCTCAGTTCTAATATTTCGAGATATCGAGGCCGTAAATGGAGCTCAAACTTTTTGTTTTGTGTCATGAATTTAAACTAAGAAGGTAGGTTGGTAGTGTATACAGTTTAAAAAGATATCCTAGAAACCTACGTTATAATTTAGTCTTTGACAGTCGATATTGATAACAAGCGTCAAAAGAGGCATTAAAAGAGTCCTCAGGGCTGGCAGCGCGTTGGTAACTCCTCTGATGTTGCAAATGTTCATAGGCGACAGCAACCACTTTCTATCAGGTGACCCGGCTGCCTGTCTGTCACCCTTTGACATAAAAAAAATATGTATGAATTAAAACCCGACGTTACATTTTGTATCTTTACTGTGGTTACATTAACCGTAGACTTCTTTATTTCTGATAGTTCCTGACCCTGGGATCGAACCCTTGACCCCAACGTAGGTGTGTGTAGATAACGTGCTTCTAAAATAAACCTACATAAATAAGTTTTTTTTTGATAAGGTATAAATATCCGCATCGTAAAATGGACACAAGCAGTAGTAGGTACGGTACGTTTTCTTGTCACAGTGTTTCAGAACCTTGTTATTTACTCAATTGAACTACTGAGTAAAACAAGAGGCAAGTTCTTTTCGGGTTTGGGTGTTTATGTATGTACAACGATATCCACGACACAGATTTATACCTGGTCTAGTGTGGTTCTGTGAGTGTAAGCGTATTTTATTTCATAACAAAAATATGCGACATAAGTATCAAATAGCGTCTCATATCTAGTGAAATACAGCACACTATCTTCGCACATGATATTACCCGAGCCCGGGCTGCGAAGCGACGCCACGGCAATGGGCGATGTAGACGCCTGATATGGTCGCGGGCCGGATTGATGGCGCTCCCCGCGACATTTATGCCATCGGTAGTTAGAGTTATGATGGGCGGGAAGCTTCCTTGCTTATTTTACTGGCTACCATCCAACAAACTGAAAACTCCAACAAAGGTAACTAACTGTATTTATTCATTAAAATAGGATGACAAAGATCATATTTTTTCTGTGAACAGGAGTAGGGTTTCGTCTTTTAAATGCATAGGCTTTACACCGTTTTGCCTAATCTGCGTGCATTCAAAAGATAGTGGAACTCCACCTTACGCTATCATGTTCCCGTCAGATATGTTGCTCAAAAATATCAAGCATTGCACTGAAATTCTCAAGAAAAAAGACTCTCTGCATTCAGACCATCGTGTTTGCGTTTTATGTTAATCTCCATATGCTGCAGAAATCAATACATTATTATCAATAAGACCAATACTCCAGCTGTGACTCGAGATAGCTGCTCACATCGCCTAAAATAAAACACCTCATTCGAACTAAAAATGAGTCTATTATCTCTATTAGCGTTACATTTTCAAAATTTAAAATGGGAACGGTCGCAGATGTCGACTCGCCGGAGGTCCTGACAATGCAGTGACAACAAAAGCACAGCGAGACATGTTGACTTAGGAAGTCGAGTTGTGCGACCACCAACGCTAGACGCAATACAAATGACGTCATAGTTCACCTTTTCTCAATTGAGTGATATTTTAATAGTTGGAAACTATGTAGTGGAGAGAATAGACGCTTTTTTGGTTATGTTTTGGCAAAGTTTTAGAGACCATAACGCTATTGGCCGAGTTTTTATCTCGTTCGTAACTGAATATATGTAATTTCTTTCTTACACTAACTTTTGAGCGTTTTGGACACTTTACTCTACATATATGTATAGAGAAAGCTCACTCACTCATCACGAAATCTCAGGAGATAAAAGTGCTAGGAGTTTTAAATTCTATTTGGGACGTTACTACTCCCTAAGAAGAGATTCAACTCCTAAGGGTGTGTTTTTGGGGTTAACCATTTGTATGAAACTTCGTTAATAAAAGTGCTTCTACTTTTGCATAGAGATTCTTTTTATCACGTAGGTGGGCCTTTGCAAAACTCGGATGTGCTTTTGGAATAATGATTTGATATGTATGAAACAACAGAGTCGGTTTATAGGAAAATAACCGAATTCTAAACCCTATTACTCGTACCGAAATAGTAGTAATGATGTAGGTTACATAGCACCCATACTAAGTAGGGACGGGCCCTTAGTGTAAATATAAGAATAAGAATAAGACTCAAGGCGATATGCAGTATGCAGGTCATGTTTAAGACACCAAAACATAATCATGATCAATACCACCAGGTAACGAATGCTTGGTCAGTAGTCGCCACAGATTTACATATCACAAAAAACCTACATTTTAACGAGATAATTAAAACAAACTATTCACGAATGTCCTGCGTAACCTAATGAACGAGTTCGATTCCCCGTTCGCGTCGTGACAGATTCGATCGGTCCGACTCCTTCGTGCGCTCCTAATTGGAGTGAACACGGCATCGACAAATATCTCGATGCCGAGTGACTTTTTAGGGTTCTGTAGCTGAAAAGAATATACGGTACCCTTAGGGCGTCCATTAATCACGTGCGGCGATTTTAGCGAATTTTCAACCTCTCCCCTCCCCCTGTTGAGCTGATTTGGCTCAACCCCATCCCTCAATATAACGTGTTTTTTTTTTAAATGGGTATTTAGTGTTAATAAAATCCATTACTACTACCTGAATGACTGGCAAACCAGCGTGCAGTTTACATGAATGGTAAGTGAACATTATTGCCTATAGATCTTTGCCTCTGTGATAGAAGTTATGGAACCATACGTTATCACCTAGAATCTTAAATCTACAAACCTTCTCCTGACAACAAGGAACACAAAAAATAAAGGTTTATCCAATAAAAATGCTACATCCAATTTGGTGCAGTCGTTTCGAAGTTATGCGCTTACAAACATTCATTTTTATTTAAACATTTTCGATCGATTAAAAAATAATCATCAAAATCGGACCACACAGTAAAAAACTTGGGTGGTCATTTAAAAAAAATCTACTCCTCTTTTGTTTTTCGTCGGTTGAAGACACAGGCAATGTTTTAATTGTTCAGAACTCAGTGCACGTTGGTCCGAATCGCACTTAGCCGGTTTTTTTTGCGACTCGTTAGGACCCTGGCGTCAGGCGCGTTTTGCGGACCTGTCATTATCGGTGCGATCTCCTCATTACTGCGAGGGATGAACGGGCACATCAGAATACGGGGTAAGTTAGATACAGTTTTGTCAACTGCGTTTACCAAAAAAAAAACGACTGTTTTTATTGTATTTTATTTTCCACAATAAGTCAGACCAAGACTGACCAACCATTTATTTATTTATTTTTTTTTTTTTTTCGACGTGCATGTATGAAGAGAATGATGAAGATAGACGAGGCACGAGAGGTTTGTCAGGACTGGGATATCTGGCGCTCTACACTCTCTGCCTACCCCGTTAGGGACCTGGCGTGAAGATACATACATACAATAAGTCATCGGAGTGAATTAAGAAATTAAAGAAAAGTTTTTCTTCGGGCCGATCGCAGGGTAACCAGTCTAGCCGCTTTACCATTAATCTACCGAAGCCAAGAGTTTTTTATTGTTTGGTGAATATGTAGAGTTTTTCAAACTGTGGGTCGCGACCCCCTGGGGGGTCTTGAGAGGAAGAGATTATTTAATAGTACAAAAATGCTACAAACTTTATAAAGATAGTTTATACTGCATATCTGTTGATATGTGCCATCTCTGATTTATTTCTAAATCTTAATTATGCAAACCAAACGCATAGGTTTAATATTTTTCATAAACTTCAAACTTGAAATATTTATTTCAAATTGGTCTACAAGGATACTTCTACACTGTACACACACACACTTCTAACTGAACCTTTTTTTATACTACGGGGGTCGCGTCATGGCAAAAATTGAAAAACACTGATGTAGAGCATCTCCGAGTGCATGTATCTATCTCTTTACGATACGACTACCCCAGACGAAAAAATAGGCATGAAGTTAATATTTCAACACAATTTATCACATCAACTATCACACGACAGGTGCGTAACCCGATATTTGGTAGAGAAATGAAAAATGAAGTATAAAAATGGTTGGGGGTGACAAAAAATAAACCGCGTTTCTTAGAAACCTGCGCAGACGCATGAGATATTTGTAGTGATAATATTAGTCCTTTAATTCCCTGAATCACATTTCTGAGAGAGCTCGTTGCTGACATATTAATTACTAATACGAAGAGACATTTCTTGTGTCTTTTTAAGTGGCAAACAAGTGTTTACTGGTAGTAGAGTGCCAGTAAGGACGCTCGTAGGGACCACAGAATTGCTTAAGCCTCAAGTTCTCAAACTTTTTTTTTAATCTATATTTATTTAGGGTTTTTATTCAAAGAATATGTCAACCCCATAGTACCCTTTTACAATAAATTACAATTCAACTTAGTAACTAGTAATAACTTAACGCTAACAATAAGTTATACACCTATAATTTATATTACTAATATTATAAAGCTGAATGATTTGGGTCTTTGTCTGTTTGTTTACTTGAACGTGCTAATCTCAGGAACTATTGGTCCGATTTGTAAAAACTTTCAGTGTTAGATATCTCATTTATCGAGGAAGGGTTGAGAATAACATCACGCTAACATGAATAGAAGAGGGTAGGTAACATAGAACCCGCGCGAAGCTGGGGCGAGCCGCTGGTATTACATAAATCTCAAACATTTTGAAGACACTTAAAAAACAAAACTGATGTAACCCTTAAAGATCAAACGAAATCTTATAAACTTTGTTGTATGTGTAGTAACCTACAGTTAATAAATAACTCATACTTACGTACATATTTTTAATTCATCTATTTGGACAATACGATTAGCATGTAAGATGTTGGGACGTGACGACCCTATCACCCTTTACTGGAGGAGTATTCTACCAGTAGTGCAGTCAGTCAACCAAACAGTAGTGGTTAAACCATCCCAATAGGAAGGTAGTAAATATAACTTAATTAACTGCCTTCGTAGTGTAGTGGTAGCAGGCCACTACTACTACGTTGGGGGTCCTGGGTTCGATTCCCGGGTCGGGGACTATCAGAGATGACGGTTTGAAATCCTTTATCTCTGGTTCTATTGGGATTTTTCCATTTTCTGGAAGTTTCCCAGTACCTCGGAGTTTGGTAATATGCCCGGAGATGACAACAGGTTCGCCACCTGTTACATGGGCAAAACGTAACCGGCGAGTCGTGGGTGTTTGCATGTATGCTTGAATGCATGCATTTACCTCTGCCTACCCCTTCGGGGATTACAGGCGTGAAGTTGCGTTTAAATATAATGTTTTTTTTTATGTAATGGAAGTGGTAAACAAGCATGTAGTTCACATTGACGTTAAGTGATGACTGCAGTCTATCGACGACGATGCGTTACCACTCCTGAGGCCTAAGGTGTTATGCCTCTGTGCCGGAAATAACAGGGCCGTCCATTACCACCTGACCGGAGCACGATAGTGCTGAATACCACCATTTAGCGGCAAGTATATTAGGTTAGGCGGTGGTGCCTACGCCCGCGATCTCCGTCACTGGAGCTCTACCACCAGTAAATAAATGTCAGATGGACAGCAACGCCACGCGATAAAGCTACCGCCACTGCGATCGCCAATCAGCCATCAGTGTGTCAGTCTTTCTAAATACAATCTACTGGTATTAAGTGGTAGATAGATTATCCTATGTTTAAGCATATTGTATTTGACTCACGAAAACCGTTCGGGTATCTAAAGGTGTTATGATTCGTGGCGGGAATATGTAATATTGGCTTTTAGCTCGCCTCCATCTTGTATTTCTGGGTGGATATAAATTGTGTTGAATGCCGACGGAGGAACTCACAGTTCGTTCATACGTGACGCATACGTAATCTTTTTTGGTGAAGAAAAAACAAATTATTGTTTGATTTCACTGAGCCGATACTGATATTATGTACTTGTTCTAGTTTATGATTATACTAGCTTTTACTTCGTTCGCGTGGACTTCAGGTATAAATACCGGTACCTACTCTTAAGACATGTTAAGATGTGTACATCATTTCATCGAAATCTGTCTACCCGCTTTAGCGTGATTGAGCAACAAACATCCATACTATTAAATTTCCGAATCCGCCGACCAAACCCGCGCTGGCGGACCGATTCGGACTTGATCAATAATAATTATGTCCGCCGAACTCCTTTACACACGTCCACATTTGGTTCGCAGCTTACCCAATCCGCTGTCCGCTCCGTACCAAATCCGGGCGTATATTTCTACTATTATTAGGGTAAATAATCAACCGATTAGCCAGTACGATAATAAAGTATTTTTCTAAAATATCGATATCCCTGAAGCAGCAGATGGACCCTATAAGGTCCAAGAACAATAAGAAATCAATTGTCATATTTTTCGTGCTACCTGATCGATACTAACAAATCAATCGTGTACATTGTTCAAATCTAAACAGCATCTTCGGCTGTAGAGAACTATAGATAAGATAAAAGTCCGTAGACGAACAACAAAATACGAAAATTCCAAATTTAATCTTCAAAATGCCAAAAGTAAATTTGCCAAAAAAATCTCTGTTGTGTAAACATCCGTCTGGTAATCGAATGCGTCGGATGCCGGTTTTTTTTCCACGGCTCCAAGATTTATGGCCAGTGACAAAGTCAATTTTATGGAAGGCGACCAGACGCCCCGCCGAACGCTTTATGAAGGAATTTGGCATGGCTTTTAACTCGCACTGCCCTTGAGTAAACATTTTACCTGATTGATAAATCGCTTCCGCCATTATTGTCCACTCTAACAATTCAATTCTTGGGACGTGGACAATTATTGTTGGTGCTTTTGCTTCTTTTTGCTATTTTCGCTAATAACATTATTTAGGAGGCTATGCGTATTGTCGTGTTGGCATTTAAAGAGCGGTTAATATTGAAGATTATATATTAGATGTGACTTAAGTGAGCAATATTAGGTTACATTTTTCGAAATATGTTTTTAAATATAAGAAGAGTGGAATACGAGCATGCAGTTGTCATGAATTTTAAATTAATACTGTAGCGTATAAAATTTTATAAACATCTACTGAAACCTTGAGTCTAAGTAGTTTTGCGTATCTGGATAGTAAATAAAAAGTGGACAAACCTTTCCATCTAACCAAAATGCGATAAGTGGACACTACCATTTGGCAGCATTAAGATTAGATAATGCGGTGGTGCCTTCGCCCTGGAGCTCCGATAATGGAACTCTACCATATTTACACTCATGTGGTAGAGTTCCAATCTCGCACATTATTATTCCCGGACAAAATTTTAGATGAACCAAACATATTTTTTTTTTATTGTTTAGGGTATTAACATTCTGAATTCTAATCGAATTCAGCTTAAATCGTGACATACAGTATCACAGTTACAAGAAGGTTACTCGTACAAGTTTGGCGTATTACGCAAAGGTCCATAATTAAGTCAATCAATCAATTAATCGTTTAATCAAACAAAACAATAAATAACGCGACACAGCACCGTAATTTGCAGCAAACAGATCTCTCTCTCTCTCTCAGGGTCTGTAATTTATAGCAAATAACTTAAATGTATGTGTTTCATGTAAGCTACTATTTTTGTTTTATATAAATTCCCACCATTATTTTAAACATCATTTGCAATGCACGCGATTAAAACCGAAGCAGGGTAGTTTGCGCGATTAAAAAATAACCCCGCATTGTGTAAAGCTGTTCTACGCCAATTGGGATGTATATTATCTCCAAACGATGCTGCCTACGCATTGTTATGGAATTTCTCGCAAGCTTTTATTACTCTATAAAACTCTGCATAAGCGTTCGAGATGTAAAAATATTAAGAACAACGATGGGTGGCATTTTATTGCTGTAGATTGGAAAAGACCAACTCCAGAATGGTGAGTGCTGTGCTGGGCTATTTCATAATATCATCGTAATAGACGAGAGAATTCTCCCTTCGCACAGACTGGACACGGGCTTTTATCATCAGCATTCTGTTGATACCTATTTTTATTATTAAGTATTTTTGGACCATTATTTATTTAATTTGGTTTAATTTGACATATTAATCAACGTATCAGTTGTTATTCGCTTTAATTTTATATTTGTAATTTGACCGATCACAAGCAAATTCTATTATTTCCAAGTGATTAAATTAATTTTTGAGATTGAGTTTATCTAAATTACCGACGCAGGACAAGAACTTCGAAAACCTTTGAATTGAATTGGTGATTTGTATTTGGGTACATAAGAAAAACAATTTATTTGAAACTAGCTGACCCGGCAAACTTCGTATTGCCTTACAATGAAATAATGTATCAAAGGTTTGATAATTTACGGACTATTTGTATGGGAAAAAAATTGTGTTTTTACTATTCCCCTTCAATTTCTTTATATTTTCTTACCTTTTAAACCTTTCCTGGGCTTCCAAAAATAATTCAAACTTGAAATTAACCAAATCGGTAGAGCCATTCTCGAGTTTTAGCGAGAGTAACGAACAGCAATTGATTTTTATATATATTAGATAGGTATATATATATATATGTATTAATATTTAAATTACCGACGCAGGGCAAGAACTTCGAAAACCTTTGAAATGAATTGGTAATTTGTTTTTGGGTACATAAGTAAACAATTTATTTGAAATTATAAAGTCTTATAAATCGATGAACACTGGCTGCACACACGAAAATTGTCACGTTCCACCTGAACCGAGCGTGCAGGCGAGAGTGCGGAACAAGCAATAGAGAGGCAAGATCGGACTTAGCATTCGGCTTGTGACGCATGTTTTTTTATGACACTATCGGAAAATTATCAACTGTAAACCTACTTTACGGACAGCCAATGATTCTTTTTTTTTAAAAAAGAGTTCTGATCAAGCGTGACGCAGTATGGATGGAACTTCCCTTTGAGGTGTTCCCTTGGTGCTTCAATAACTCTCTTCAAAACCGCAAAGTCTTGTAGTGCTGACAGCGTTGGTAATTCCCGTGATGATACAAAATGTACGTAGGCGTCAGTATCCACTTTCCACAGTCTTATGTATACCCATTGACACCAAAAATCGATTTATGAATAGTAATGGATCGATTCTCGACTACGGTATCGACCGATAACAATCTTGTACGAAATCGGACTAACATAATGTACTTTCACATTGAATATTAATTCATTAATACCTAGTATAAAATTTCAAAGGAGATGTTGCGAGCTCGGCTCTGGTACGTACAGTACCTGAAAAATGGGTAAATTATAGAAGAATCCGAAAAATATACAATTAATTTATTAAAGAATATATTTTAGAGTTACAACCACATTTAATTCAAACGATTTTATCATTTTCAATATGGTTATTAGTGGCATTTGTCAAAATGACATCGCCCGCCATATTCGCCATGTTGGTTTTGAGTTGCAATTCTAACTGCAAATAATGTTTTATAACTGCAAACAAAGCTAAATAAGTGAATATATCCAGTAAAAAACGTTTTTATATTGATCTTGCCTGTTAATGATATTGTGTACAAGCTATGGCCGGAGGCCCATACATTTTTGCAACATCTCCTTTATATGCATCTGTTAATATGTTTAGATCTATGCGTGTTACGCCTTTCACTCTATAATTGATTAGAAGACCACACAGTACTTTTACTCGTGTTAGAGCTCGAGTGACGGAGCTCACGGGCGTAGGTATAAATGATAGTGTTCAGCACTATCGTGTTCCGGTCAGGTAGTAATTTCCGGCACAGAGGCATAACACCTTAGGCCTCAGGAATGGCAGCGCATCTGCATTTTGACCTTGGTATTTGTGTGGGTGTCTATAGGCTGCAGTCATTACTTAAGATCAATGTGAACTGCATGATTGTTTGCCACTTCCATAACATAAAAAAATATGTAACGTAAACGGTCATATTTTTTATTCATATCTCAAAAATACATATGGAATGAGCATGTGAATTGCTGTGACACTCAAATCGACTTAAGTCTGTTGTTCTAAGCTGTTGACGCACGTCGGAATGAATTACGATACGAAAATCGATTCCTCCCCATCACGTTCACGCATTCGCATCGAATACTAATTGTTATTCGAGTGAATAATTCAATCCGCGACGGGTAACTTCACCAGTTTATATTGATCCCTGGTAAAGCTACATGTCAGTTAGTGTTACGCATGTCACTTTAAACGTCAAACGATCAATCTTCGATATAGATGCTTATTAAGTATGAATTCACTACTTTTTATCAAATTACTATCTGACCCGGCTAACTTCGTATTGCCTCACAATGTAATAATGTGTCAAAGGTTTGATAGATACGGACGATTTGTATGGGAAAATGAAATTGTGGTTTTTACTATTTTCCTTTAATTCCTTCATATTTTCTTTCCTTTTTAACATTACCTGGACTTCCAAAAATCATTCAAAACCATAATTAGCCAAATCGGTCCCGCCATTCTCGAGTTTTAGCGAGAGTAACGAAATGCAATTGATTTTTATATATGTTGATAAGATATATGTATAAGATAAGATAGATATAAAAGTAACTACTCGTAGCAACTGGAATTGGTATATACAGATACAAAAAAAATGTGAACAAAATAGTTAACTTTAAAATAATTTCACTTATACACTCTTTATACCATTTGCCATACATTGGTGGTAAGTACTACTGTGGTCTTTAAACATTTACATACAAACAAGACATTTCAATATACTCGTAGATACGATGCCACATCTGAGGCTTTCAGCTGTTATACCTCGGTGCCAGAACTTACAGGGCCCGTACGTACTTTATAAGCTGATGCTGTAAAATCGCTTAAGTGCATCCTCGATCACCAGCTTTGTGGTTTGAGGAAACTAAAAGTAACATTACCTGCTTACATATTCGTTCTTTTTTCAGGTACTCTCCATACAATAAAGAGATTGGGGCTCTGGTAAGTGAAATTTAGTACTTATTAGGGGAGAGAAGATTTACTTCTCAATAATGAATACAGGGGGCATATTATGTAGCTGAGCTCTGATATCAATTTGACAGGCAGAAGTACATTGGCCGTTTTGACGGAATGTGATAATTACCATTTCTGTAGAAACACAGCAATCTACTCAAATCAGTAAATAAACACGTACTAAATATGACCATGAAATTCATATTGACAAAGGCAAATGTTGTACTTACGTAAAAAAATAAAAGTGTATGAATTTTATCTAGGCTACATACGAGTACATTTTAGTAGTGAGTTGTAAATCAAAAACGTTTTTTGTATAATGTATCAATTTCTAAATTTGACAGTTTGTGTTACTAGGATAACAGAGACTAAAACCCATATTCTAAGTCGTAATCTCGATATTAGCTCCTCAATGGAATTGGTATTCTTAGTTGCAACTAAAAACGACAACTCGACATTCTCCTCCGTTTAAGGTAAGAAAGCAATTGTCGAACTTGAGGAGTACCTTGGAACTTAAATGATTATCAAGTAATCTCAACATGAAGCACTACAGGAAAACATACATTTTTACATTTATGCCATATTCTTGCTCTCAATAAGTTTTTCGTATTGAAACTGTCTGGAAATATAAGTAACGTCTGAGAATATAGGTGTTATCAGAGGTCTTTATAAAGTGGTAATGCAATGAATTCAACGCATCCTCGTTACATGAAAGTGAATGCAACGCATGATTTCGTAAATTGTACCTTGTTATTGTTATGTAGAAGGGATGCATAGAATACTTGATAATCTAGAAATGTATTTTCCTGTAGTGCTTCATGTTGAGATTACTTGATAATCATTTAAGTTCCAAGTAGTCAGTAAGTAATAAAAATACGGAAAGAATAGTAACTTTCATATAGGTCGCGCCAGGTAAAAAGAACGCTGGCGGTCAAGCTGCGCAGTAGACGATTTATCGATCTATTTGGTAGTATGAGGTGCGGCGTTTTCAATCTGCCTACCAATACACGAAACCGCAAGCGAAAGCTAGATCAAAAATAAACCAATAGAGCTAGTACTTTCGTGCGCGAGTGTACCGATGCGCGAACACATCCCTTCTACTTTCTTCCAGCGTTCTTTTTACGTGGCGCGACCTATACAAAGTATAAAAAAGTGTCACCATGGATTTGAGCTATTCGTTAGTTGACAATAATATATTCCAACACAATCTTATGTAAGTTTATTACAAGACAACGAATAAGTTGCAACAAGTAGTAAGTAAGTAATCTTTTTTTTATGTAATGGAAGTGGCAAACAAGCATGCAGATGATGTTAAGTGATGACTGCAGCCTTGTAGACACCCACACAAAGACCAAGGTCAAAATGCAGATGCGTTAGCACTCCTGAGGCCTAAGGTGTTATGCTTCTGTACCGGAATTTAAACTGCCGTACATTACCACCTGACCGGAACACTATGGTGCTGAACACTACCATTTAGCGGCAAGTATGGCAGCAAGACTAATGCGGTGGTGCCTACGCCCGCGAGCTCCGTCACTGGATCTCTACCAGAAGTAATAACAATACGGGAAAAATAGTAACTTTCGTACAAAGTACAAAGTATAGAGTGGCAACACGGATTTGAGCTGTTAATTGAAGTTGACTAACAACGCGCTTAGCAAATTCTGATCAATTTTGACCTTTGACGATACTTGAGTATCGTCATCTGTCAGACTTAATAGCACTTTTTCCAAATTACTTATTAAATTAAATTACTAATTCGTATTCGTAGCAATTATGATAGTTCGAAAGACTATAAAATTTGAAAATGGAACAATATAGAAAGCAGCTTCACAATGCGTTATGGTACATATTGTTAAAAAGAAGATTTTCAATTATTCAAGAGTAGCTGGAGTTCATTTTAATGTGGCATTGTGACAGCTGGCTGTAAACGAACGAAAAGATGTTCAGAATCAGCAACAGTAGGAGCGGTGTTTGTTCTTTAAATAGATACAAATAAACATGTATGTATGTATCTTCACGCCAGGTCCCTAACGGGGTAGGCAGAGAGTGTAGAGCGCCAGATATCCCGGTTCTGACAAACCTCTCGTGCCTCGTCATTCTCTTCATACATGCACGCCGATTCCTAAGACTTTTGACCCACCATCAGATAGAACTCGACCTATTTGGTCGTGGTAAATCAGTCTTGGTCTTCCTGGGCCTCTGCAACCATCCACATTCGCATTGTATATCTGTTTAGTCATTCGCTCATTCGACATTCTTTCGATATGCCCGAACCATCGGAGCATGCCTTTTTTCATTTTTACACCGATACTATCATTCACACAAAGCCTCTTTCTTACATCTTCATTAGGTACGAACGCGATCGCTGAGTGATACACCGCGGCATAAACATAATTTTAACTTTTCTTTAATACCGCTTATTTCGCGCGGGATCCCGTTCAATTTACAATCAGTATTAATCCCGGTTTTACAGGATCCCGGTATTGCATCTCTTACCGACCTTTCCTCTGTTAAACGTGCAGTATCTTAACCCATACGGATTACGTCACCTGTGCCAATCTCAAACAGTGAAATCGTTTGAAGTGTTGCAACTTGAATAAATATTTCACATTATTGATTTAAACTACAATCTAAACTCGACCTCGTGATCGGTGCTTGAAACATTAAATACCTGGTTCAGAATTATGACATTATTTATACTTACAGCAAAGATCAGCGTTTTATCGCTTGTCCAATAAATACAGACTGGCTTTGATACCGCTGTAAATATTCATGGCTTTATTTGAATTTGTACCTATTTGTCGATTGTAAATTATATGCGTTCAAAGTGAATACTATAAAACGTCGCGATGCGTGTGGGTCGTGGTCGATTGATCACAATGACATTGTGAAATATATTTTTGAAGATTCTGCATATGGAACACAAAATGTTGGCTTCAAAATTCAATTGTGCATAAAATTAAGTGAATTCAGGAGACATCATGATAAACAAAAAGATATTTAGAAAATCTGAGAGCAACCACGAGTTTTAACATATCTTTGAATGTTTTTTGAGAACTCTGCCACCAGTAAAAGCATTTTTGCCTCCTCACTTTAACGTAACTCAATAAGTTGAATTACGAAATTTTAATTTATTGAGTTACAAGTACGACTTAAAGGCAAATGATACTTTAATTTCTTTACATAATTAGATTGATGTCTTGTGTGTTTTAAGACAAAGGATTATTATAATAATTAATTGAATAAATGTTACTTACGTATTGTTGTTTAAGAATATAATAATAAACCTTACATAATACTGGTATTTTTTGATAAAATAATGACATAAAGTTTATTACATATGTTTTCTGAATCGCTAATTTACTTAACCATCCACCAAAACTAACTTCCAAACTTATCTGTACTCAATGTGATCCGTTAATTTAAATTTGCTTCGTAAGTGTCTTTTTTATCAACACATCCATAAACTAAGCAGTTGTTTCGTCCATGGTTAATGGTTCTTACTAACATATCGAATAATTAAATGGATTCGTCAATTTCAAATACAAAACAATACAAATTTGAAACCAAAGCACGGCAACTGCGGCCAACGATGTCAGCGAACAGGACACAGTTATGTGGTGAGCAAACGGACAATGTTTGTCCGTCTGTCTGTTTGTCGGGTGTGTTTGCGCAGTCGTGCGCGGGAGTATCAACTGATTAAACAAATATGTGTCCTCTTATTAAACCCATCGAGGAGAGGATTCGACACGCACTGTACAATCGATGTTTGTGCAACGCCTCGAGTACTAGGGTGGCATAAGTGTTGAGGTGTTACAGTGATAAATCGTTTAAAAAGTTTATACCTAGGCTTTTTTGTTTCCGTAAAAATTAGATGAATATTTGGGACCAATCACAAGTTCAGTTGATATTTTAATGACAATGTATGCTAAAATCGTATGTAGGTATGTAATAGTATGTATGTAGTGACAAATAAAGTCAATATTATCCCGCATAATGGCCACGCCAAGAAGATATTATTATTACTTATTCGTGGTAAAATCACCTAATTATGAAAAAAATGCATACCTTTTGGAGTTCGTAACTTAAAGACATTGAAAGTGCTTACTACCGCTTAGTTGTAGGTATGAACACACTATTTTGTTAATTGGTAATGAATGATGATTTTTGCTTTTCTTCTATTGAAGTGCGGGATTCCGTTCAATTTACGACCAAGATAATTCTCGCGCATAGCATGCGGGTTACCGGGATTCCGGAATCGCGGTACCCCAGCGTTGCATCCCCTAGTTCCTGCATCAATGAGAACTGCTTGCTTCAATGCACTTCTCCACTTTAATTAGGTACATTATCAAGCACGTTGTCTAGTTCCATGGATCCACTAATTGCCTATTAATTAAAAAAAATTCAATGACCGATTGAATTCAGAACATCAGAAGTCGAAAACCATAGGTCATAGCGATTAGTGATAGTTTATCTACTAAATCACCTATACCACAAAACAAACGAAACCAAAACTAATAGCTTAACACAATATAGGACATAATGGGTACTAGGCAAACAGACACCCAATGGAGGCTATTGTAGATCGAGCTTTAATATTAGGCGCTAAATGAATTAAAGGCTATCCCGGTCCATTGTTCGCACCCTAATTTGTGCGGTAATTCACCGACCACCGAGTTAGCTTTGTGCGAGCGCTAATAATTTATAATTAAGCTCCTCGTTCGCTTACACATGATAGTCGTACACTACACAACACAAGTACCAGGAATATAGAACAAGCTTTCACGATTTGCACCTTTTCAAATTTTTATTTTGTAAACGGTACATCTACTGGAGTCGGGGCCGAACCACTGGATCGAACTTCACAACCCGAAAATCCTTTCCACTGAACGTCATTAGTTACTATAATAGGATGGTAGGTACGTGAAGCGGTTGAAATCAGGAAATACAAAAATTTTTACCGGGAGAATGGATATAGGTTGTCAGTTTCGTGGAATCCGGTTATCGGCAAATGAAGGCGTCGGGATGTATCTTCGGCTTAATCGTCGGATGTTGTGCGTCGGGACCTTAATGTTTTGAATAAGAATAATGAAGATCAACCGCGGGCAGTTCGAAGAACTGGCGCGGCTACAAGACGGTGTCACCATGGAGTGCTGTGGAGCAGCAGTCTACTCGTGATCACGGCCGTTGCATTACGGCCGAAACGTCGAGTGTCGAGGTAAATACGCGATTAAGTCCCGCTTACAATATAAAAATCCCTACTATAATATTATAAATACGAAAGTAACTCTGTCTGTCTATCTGTCTGTCTGTCTGTTACCTTTTCACGTCCAAACGACTGAACCGATTTTAATGCAATATGGTACAGAGATAGAGCTGACTTTGAGAAAGAACATAGTCTACTTAGTTATTTATAAAACGACATCCACGCAGGCGAAACCGCGGGCAACCGCTAGTATAGAATAAGCGTGAACTGTAGAGTAAGTTTTCTTTGCTCCTAACCTGTTGAAGTGAAATCTGTCGACCAAAACAAAACTTTGAAGATAAGAAATGAATATCCTGGACTAATACTGGTGGTAGAGCTCCGCAAAACGATAGTTTTCGACGCTATCGTGTTCTGGCCAGGTGGTAATAATCGGTCCTGTAATTTCCGGCACAGAGGCATATCTAATACCTTACGTTTCAGGAGTTGCAACGCACACCACATTGGAATCTCTGGTATCATGTAAATGTTTATAGGCTACGGTATTACTTAGGTATCATCATTGTGAACTTGCTTGTTTACTTGTTTGCCACTTCATGACATAAAAAAATATTCCGAACTTCATAGCCTTATTATGGTAATCATTCCTTAAAAAAAACATTCTACCAACATATCTAGTAATTTGAATTCATTTAAATAAATAAATGTGTCTAGTTGATAACTTAGAAATAATATTAATTCACAAACAGCTGGCAAAAGTATTCATTAGGTATATGAAAAGTTAATTATCTAAACATTTTTGTTTAAACTTTTTTTTGTTTTGTTTTTTTTTTTCATTGATTTCGGTCTAGTTCCACCTCGTTTCGGGAATTTTATATATTTTACACCGAGTTTACACAGTTTAAAATCTGATACCTAAGTAATTTACACAACAGTTTCTCCCTTCTTCCCTCCTCTAAACACAAAACCTCGGCACACGAATTGGCGAATTTCCAAGTTCTTACTCTTTCTACCTCTAGTTGAAACCTACCAAGTAAGCTTCCCAAGAGTTCCACTAGAAAATATGTTAATATACATGAAATTTATTTAGCTGGAGCGCTGCAGGCGCTGGTCTGAAGCAATAACCGGTTTAATTACGGTATAAATTATCACCGGGCGTCATTACCGGGCGCGTGTCGCTACAATTTGTTATGTACCTGTGCAGATTAGTTTCTTGTAGAGTGTCGAAGTTGGCGGGAGATCTTGGGTACACTTTTGGTAGAAGATATTCCGTAACGGGTTTCAAGAGTTATTTATGTTTGGTGGAAAACAAGTTACTGGTGGTAGAGCTTCAGTGACTGATATCGCGGGCAGATGAACCACGGCATTACGTAATTTACTTGCCGCTATAGTAGTGTACAGCGCTATCGTGTTCCGGTTAGGTAGTAGATACGGTTCTAATACGGACGGTAATTTCTGAGACAGGTATAACGACTTCGACTTCAGAAATGGCAACGCATCTACATGGAAATCTCTGGTTTTTGTGTAGATGTTTATATAATATAGTGTGTATTCACTTACCATTAATGTGAACAGTAGCAATGCTTGTATGCCACTTCATTAAAAAAGAAGTATACAGTTCACATCGATGGTAAAATCTGCAGCCTATTCTATTTTGGTCTCAATTTGGTAGATGTTTTGCAATTCCTGAATCAATCCTGATAAAACTTAAGAAAAAATCTGAACTGCTCCACAAATTAAACTAAACCTTCAATTTTATTTTGTAATTTTCCATAAAAAGAAACTAAACATCTGAACTCTCTGATGTGACAAACCTCTGTGGCTCGACTCTGCGAAAATGTCGAAGGATTTATTACAGACTAGAGGAAAAGAAAAAAATCGAGAATGAAATTGTCGCGTAATGAAGTTTGCCATCGTCTAGTTGAATCATTACACCATTACACGTGATGCAGTTACGGTAAATAGGTCACTTGTTATGTGGGGTACTTTGTTTGTGGTGTGTAACGCGTTTAGAGGTTAATAAGGATTGCAGGTTTACCCTTAAAAGGGAAAAAGAGGAAAAGAGGTAAAGGGGAAAAGAGACATTTTACTGATATACTTTTTACATTAGTTTATGACATTTAGTTTTATCTTAGTGATATTCTTGACTTTACATATATTTTTTATCTTGTTTGACATGTATATCAATTGTTATTCGCTTTAATTTATTTTGTTTGTTTTTGACGTGTCATAAGAGGTGCCTGTCACCCTAAATGAATAAATGAGTTTCTGATTCTGATTCTGATTCTGATTCCTTATGAAGTAAAATTGTGTGAAATTGAACGTCTTATTATATTCGTTGCATATTCTTTTTTTTTTCATCTTGCGTCTTTGGGGAAGGTAGTGCACATCTTTCAGCTAGAGATCACTCCAGAAGCCTTTCATCATCAGATATTATGAAAATGAATAGTAAAATTAAAAATAAAGATACAAAAGCTATGAAAATTACAATTGAATCGTACCTGTAACATACCAATACTAAAATATGAAATGTCAAAAAAAAGTAAATTATTAAAATAAAAATCAATTCACTTTGAGACTCATTGCACGACTGCACGATTCGCAACAATCTTTAGTATTTATGTAAGGCTTGTACAAAAATGTATTGTAGAAGATGTTTAAGAGTCTGGATTTCACTCGTTTTTACAGGCAGAGGCGTCTTGTACAATTAAAGTTAGTTCATTTCTTCCAGATCACAAAAGAAAGAACTACCAGTGTCCTCAACAAAAAAAACAGAACCGGTGAAGACTAACCACTCCCTGAAGCTTCTCGCGCTCTATAATTTAATGCCAGTTAATCATTTAATACTTCATTATGTCGCTTGATACAGAACTGGTTTCGTATCACAAATAAGATAAAATATTAATTAAATGTAAATTGATCAATGGCAACATTAGAAAAATTGTGTATTGCATTCCCTCTGCGAGTGCCGTATCTTATTCATGTTAGAAACATTTAAAGTTTTTGCTTACATTTAGATACTATAAAAATGTCTGCCAGCCTCGTTGGCCCAATGGTCGTAATCGCGATGGTGAAGCCTGAGGTCCCGGGTTCCAACCCCAGGTCGGAAAAATCTGTTATTTATTCTGTGAGGTAATACCCAGTAGTAGCCCGGAGTCTGGTATCCGTGCCTCGGAGAGCACGTGAAGCCGTCGGTCCTGCGCCCGACCTTTCTCTGATCGTGTTGGATTGCCGTCCCACCGGGCTATGAGAGTGAGGGAATAAAGAGTGCACCTGTGTATGCGCATATACTTGTGCATTATAATATCTCCCCGAGCAGGTGGCTAGTCTCCGTCGAGATTGGCTCCCGTGACCGAAATTCGGTCTGGAGGAGGACATAAAAATGTATTTTAATAATAGATGTCCTATTGCAGTGTAATTTAAACCTACTTAAACATGAATTTCGCAGAAGATTTAAGATAAAAATTAAATATACTGACTTGATACATCGACGAGCCATTTGGTCTACGGGTTCAATCCTCGTACCGGGATTAATATTATAGGTTAGGATCCCACTACAGAATCATTTCGTTCATGCAGATATGCTGCAAACCTATTTTTATGCATATTTATAATCCAAAGAATATATATCCACTAGGTTGCCTATCAAAAAATGGCCGCAAGTATTTTTAATTCAAAAATTCGATAAGTACCTATACATATCTTGTTATACCAACAAGAGTCAATAACTTCACCGTCTCGTATCAATACCGGCTAATCGATTTACAACCAGACTCCAATGGAGCCACGCAAAATATTGCTCCAACATTCCTAGTATGTAATCGCTAAATAAAAAATACCACAGGATACAAATTGCACAGTAATGACAATATACTTGATTTGTCTAGACTAGTGTGTGCTTTGGTGTTATATTAATAAAGCTGATTGTGGCTTGAGACGGAAACGGGCAACAGGAGTCGTAGAGCCTATAGTAGCAGTCAATACACAAGTTGTTTTAGCAACATACGGTTCTTTATTTTACTCACGATCGTTAACTGATAATAAAGAGCAGCAATAATGACCTTTTATTATCTGCCTAGGCTGAATTGTTATTAGCTTTGTGTCGTTTCTTCACACGCATGGCCATATTAGATAAATAAAACAAAATTTTAGAAGTACCTTAATTAAAATGAATTGCAATTAGACGGTATGGTATGGGCCCAGTTTGTATGGACTTAGTGACGTCCGTCTGACGTAGAAAATTTTGTTAAAATTTATCTAGCCGCAAGCGATGATGGTCTATATATTATCTTGAAATTGCTAAAGCGTTTAACTAGATTAACATCTGAAATTGATGATAAGCTTTACTGCAGCCTAGACATTTCTTAGAAAAAATTGTTAAGAATTTAATGCAGATCCACTCATAGACCAGAATCAGAAATTCATTAATTCATTTAGGGTGACAAGCACCGCTTACGACGAGTCAAATTACAGATTAGACTTGACATCTATATCCCATCTTAAGCAAACCTAAGCGAAGCAGAATAACATAAATAAATAAACAGACGCTGCGTTTTCTATCACATTGATTGGCCGTATGTTACAACCGATACGGGTCCTGAATAATTCATTGAATACCGGTAATATTGGCTGTATTAATCTTCCTTCAGACCGGCTCCAGCCATGTTTAGACTCCGATTGTTCTACAATGTAGTTAACTTAACTATATTGTTAATTCATCGATGGTGCTACGAATTTTTTTAAATTAAGTTATTTTTATTACGAGACAAAATCGCCAATCATCAATCGTATTGATGAAGACACAACTCCAAAACAAATATCAACGCGGTGGTGTCTACGATTGTGACGTGGTTCGCATTATCGCTTAGAAAATTCCTTTGGAAGGTAGATCTAATAGTAGATACAAATAATGTTTGTTGTAATGAAAAATGCAATGCTTTTTAGCGAAAGCGGTGAAAATATCCGTTTTAAAATCACCGTTTCACGTTGACGAAGGTGTAGATAGAGCTAGTTTGTAAATAAATTATGATTCCCATCCGTTCTTTCCTTTATTTCTAGAAGGCGAGCGCCACTCTAGATTTGCTCTGCTTCAACGGCCGTCGGTTCTCATGCGGCTCTCCTCATTTCTGATTCGATCTCGGAGAGAAACTCCGAGCATAGACCTCTCCATTACTTTCTGAGTGACCTTGAGCCTTCTTATGAGGCCCATAGTGAGCGATCACGTTTCTGTCCCATATGTCATCTCTTGAGACACTGCGGTAAGTCGGACGAGAAGATATATCGTAGCTTCCCGAACGCTGCCCAACCGAGTTGGATTCGGCGATTGACCTCTTTCTCGAAGTTGGACCGACCTAAGGTATACATAATCCGTTTGTCCCAGGTATGCATAATCATCAACAACTTCGAGTGTGGTACCCTCGACTAAAACGGGGGTGGGTGTAACATGGACATTTGACATGATCTTCGTCTTGTCCATGTTCATTTTAAGGCCTACTCGTTGGGAGGCCCTACTGCGGTCATACAGCCTTTTAAAATGGGTGAATCAAGACAACGAGCCGAAAGTACGTAGCAAATAAATTAGGCAATACAATCGAGTTTCACCATTTGAACCTGAGTAGCTGAAGATCGCAACCAACTCCGTCACCAAAACTCGAGAAGCTTGGAAACTACTCGTATAGATAGTGAGCAAATATACGTGTGTGTGTGCTTGTGCTCCAATTTCAATTAATACAAAAAGTATTTCGACGTCGGTTTCACAACACAAATTTAAAATAATCGTTATACTTGAAGCACTAATAACCCATAACATGTTTCAACTATAAAAAACTCGGGTGACATTTATATTTTAATATATGGCGTAGTTTTATCACTTAATAACGACCAAACCTATATCCAAAACCACTATATCTGCCGCGGCAGTCGACACACCTTGTCGGCTATTAATATTGCATATATATATTCTAGTCTAAGATCCAGCGGTATGATAACTGTGTTCATCGGGTCGTTCATCAAAATCTTTCAATAGCAAAAAAGGCGCACCTGGCGGCCAATGAACAATATGATGATTGAAGCCAAAAGACATCTACGCAAGTACCAAAGGTCAAAATGCAGATGCATTGCAACCCCTGAGACCTAAGTTGTTATGTCTCTGAGATACCTAGTTATTACGGGGCCATTGACAGCTAACGGGAACACAATAGTCACAATAGTGCTGAACACACACACTGTACACACATCTGGCGGCAAATAGATGCTACTATACTAATGAGGTGATGCGGTGGTTGCTACGTGGCAGAACTCCCCCGAGTTCTACACTGGAACTCTGCCACCAGTAAAAACAAACTCCGAAACGGCTGAGAACAGGTCGTAAACTATTTTTTATTCCGCTCAGACGATACGAAGTTACTACTCGATGAACCCAGTGATCCTACAGCCTGTTCCCGAACTATACTACACCGCCATTCCGTGGAAGCTATAAAATATCTAATCGACAATCGAGTCGCGTATATCAATGAATAATCGATCCTGTTTCGAATGATTCGCAAATGATGTGTAGCGGATGCTAGTTACGGAGGGTATTATGCAAAAAGGTGGACAATGAGTTGAATGCAAAAACTAGATACATTGCTTCGTCATTCGATCAGAGACCTCCTAGACAAAATGCAAATTGGTTTAAATTTTTCTTTCTTCTATTATGTTTTAGCAATCTTCGAAACACAAGTTTTTTTTTACATCACTCCAACCGAATGATGTCCATTGCTGGACAAAGCCTTCCCGAAAGACCGCCGCAATGTTATGCGTCATTATGGGAGTAAATGTCATAATCGCCACGCCTGACTTGTGGATTGGCAATCGTAGTGACGGTAATTTTACTAATATTCGTCATCCCTTCGCAAAAAAAAAGATCCGGACGAATTGAGAACCTTCTCCTCTTTTTGAAGTCGGTTAAAAAAAATAGTAACAATATAGTATCTTGATGTTGTCTATTGAAACCGATAGCTCGGTGCGAAGTGTGAACATTTCTACTGTTTACGAGTTACGAGTTAATTCGGAGCGAACATTCACCCCGACATTAAGTCGTTTGTATGTTTATTTCTGTATTTGAAATTAGTATTAATTTGTTCAAATGTTGCACGATTGTCTTGTGCATACAAATTGGTTTTATTTTAAAGGCCATTATAGTCGAGACATTTGTCACAAAACGTGATTTACATTTTTAGATAAGTAATATTTTTTAAGTTTGTATTTCCAATCGACGTTTTCTTTCTAAAATAGCGATCGTCTGATTAAATGTTTTTTTATGTAATGGAAGTGGCAATTCACATTGATGTTGACTGCAGCCTATAGACACCCACACAAAGACCAAGGTCAAAATGCAGATGCGTTACCACTCCTGAGGCCTAAGGCGTTATGCCTCTGTATGCCTCTGTGTACATTACCACCTGACCGGAACACAATAGTCCTGAATACTACCATTTAGCGGCAAGTATATTAGGTAATGCGGTGGTGCCTACGCCTGCGAGCTCAGTCACTGGAGCTCTAACACCATTGAAAATGTATAGGTAATGGGACACCTAACGCGTTGTTATTTTTTTATGTTACGAAGGTGGTAAACAAGCATGCAGTTCACATGAATGTTAAGTGATGACTGCAGCCTATATGTATACATCAACACAACAACCAGAGGTCAAAATGTAGTTGCTATATGATAGTTATTACATTAACATCTAACCAGGACACGATAGTGTGTTTGTTGTCTAAACTATTTGGGGACAGATAGATATTTTGCAAGCTACAGTCAGGAAGCGCGCATAGTCCCGCGGCTGGTGTAGATCGTGATCTACTCGGTTAATCGATACGGGCGCAGGCGGATGTGTGATGGGTGACCGCTAGTGGAAAACTAAAAGGCGCGTTTCCGTGCTTCGGAGGGCACGTTAAGCCGTCGGTCCCGGCTATCGATAGATAGCAGTCGTTAAACCTTCTCGGAGGCCTTATGGGCGGTTTGAACACATCCGACAGCGGGTTGGCCACTATCCTCCCGTACCTATCTCCATCAACCCGCATTGGAGCAACGTGGTGGAGTATGCCGCAGGCCTCCCCCGAGACTCATGCCCAGCAGTGGGACGTATAATGTGTTGCCATTATTATTTATATTATTAGTCATTGAAATAAAATTATTTTTACTATACATCTACTTTGCGTATCACTTCAGCTAGAAGTCATCCACTGCTGGACAAAAAGCCTTCCCCAATGATGCCCACGACAGTGTTGTGTGCCATTAGAGGAAAACATAGAGCAACTCGGCCGGACCGGAGTAGCCGCAGTATTTCCCCCCGCAAGAAATGACAGACTGTTTTGCATCGGTAATAAACGCTATGGCTACTCTAATCCGCCGCGGCCGGTGGGCCGAGTTGCTCTATGCGGTCAAATGATAAAACAGAAAAATTCATAAAATATTTCTATTTGTTTATTCAATGCATTACCAAACGATTTGTATATTCAATGTAATGTAGGTACGTACTAATAACACTGATGTTCCCAATGGTATTATAGCGCTATCACCGTAGGGAGGCTGGCGTAATTGATGTATTGGTACAACGGTTAAGATAATTAAAGTTATGAATTACATCTGAGAATACTAGAAACTTTCTAAATCAATTCTTGGATTAAGAAACCCGCTGGGTTAACAGCGTTTGGACCATCTTGATTCACACGATGATGTAATGATCGTTAATAAAATGTTATACGTTAAATTTAAATGTATATTTACAAAGCATCGGGACTTCTTACGCTAGTGCAGTCAGTGAATCAAGCAATGGTGGTACAACATTCATACATTCCTACATCGCACCACCCGCCGAAGAGAGAAATTCCACCCGCACAGAGTGGATACTTGGCAATGCTCAACAGTCCGATTCGCGCGTTCATTCCTGCCCAGAACGTGCAAATTGTGGAACGAACTTCCCTCAGAGGTGTTCCCCCGGCGCTACAATATGGGACTCTTCAAAGCTGGCGTCAAAAGAGTCCTTCAGGGCTTGCAGCACGTTGGCAACTTCCCTGATGTTGCAAATGTTCATAGGCGACGGTAACCACTTTTCATCAGGTGGCCCGTCTGCTTGTCTGTCACTCATTTGACAAATAAAAAAAAAATTTAAAAAAGTACAAAAACGCAAACGCGGGATTAGCAAAAGCGCCTTGCGATAAAACTACCAGCATTGCTATTGATTATGGTATATTTTCGCCTAATAACGCACAAAACTGTTGTGAACATCTCCGAGAGAGGCTTTGTCATGCGGCTGAAGTGGTAAAATGTATATTTAAAAATACCGATCAAGTCCGACGGGCGCCAAAAACTCCGGTTCTTACGCGCCTCGCGTCTCTTCTTCATTCATCACTCTCTTGAAAATCATCATCATCATTTTTACTGGTGGTAGAGCTTTAGTGACGGAGCTCGCGGGCGTAGGCACATGTTCAAAACTCACAGTTACTTTGGTAAATAGGTACCTACAGGTTTGTACGCAAACCTCGATGCGCGAGTCCGACTCGCACTTGACCGTATTTTGTTATTTTTTTAAATATTAATATTAAACGCTTCTTATCATTGTGTTGTAACCATTGTCACCTACATAAAAAAAACAATTCGGTTTACATTTCGCATGTTCTAGCAGTTTCAAATTTCTAAAACAAGGCATACTTCATTTTGGACTTACAAATTGGTATTAATATATTCACATAAGCTGTAGGCACATATAGTTGGTGAATGCAAAGCAACCTCGGCACCCAGTTATGCATCAGACCCTATATAAGTACATGGCCGCGTATCTGGTGCGTTTGACATAAGCGCCAATTAAGGTAGCCATTACATGCACACCCTACAAATATATCAAGTAGTTACGTTAAACATGAATCACTACACAAACCTTAATGAGAATAGCTCCAACAATACTAAACTGCAGCCGATATATCACGTTGTACAAAGGCTTGCATTAATTTGTTTATGTTACGTAACTTCACGCCTGTAATCCCCGAAGGGGTAGGCAGAGGTAAATGCATGCATTCACGCATACATGCAAACACCCACGATTCGCCGGTTACGTTTTGGCCCATGTAACAGATGGCGAGCCTGTTGACATCTCCGGGCAAATTACCAAACATCGAGGTACTGGGAAATTTCCAGAAAATGGAAAAATCCCAATTAAACCAGAAATACAGGACTTTACACCATTATCTCTGATAACCCCCTACCCGGGAATCGAACCCACCCCCTACCCGGGAATCGAACCCACCCCCTACCCGGGAATCGAACCCAAGACCTCAGCATAGTAGTAGTGGCCTGCTACCACTAGGCTACCGAGGCAGTTATGTTTATATTCACGTATTTATTAAGAATTTTCAGTATTTTTGTTCTACAATCGATAGGTGTTGAACCCAACAGGGGATTTTTGCAGTTACTCAAGCGCATCAGATGAAAATATGGGGATAGCTTGCATCCTGATGGGTATCCCTACCAAATCTGACCTCTCCATTAGGGGAGAGGTCAGATTTGGTAGGGACGCGCTAACGCGCTTAGGGCAGCTATCAAAATGTTTCAAAAAGTTGCCACGAACTTATCTCACTTCCATATAGTAAAAATTTTGGATGGAAGCTTCGATTCCGTTCATTTAATAGACCTTCAGAGTATCTGGCATCCTTGCGTGTATCTTCACCTTCATTGTTGACCCTTTTTAAATGGTTACAAGACTCATGTCACGAATCAAGGACGCATCAGCTAATTTTAAATATACCCAAAAGAAGCTCCCATCTAAAAATCTGACGATTTAGTAGAAAAGTAACCTCATAATTTCCTCGCAATTTTAAAACTTTTGTTTTTTTAAGCTGCCCTAAAGGTTGGCGACATAGGCTACTTTGTTTATCAGCAACCCCTAAAAAATTTTGATAGGGAATGAAAGTGAAATGAAAAACTTAAACTTTTAATTTATATTGGCACTAATGTTATTGATAACCCATGGTTAATCATAGGCTTATTATATTTATTATTACTCAATCACTAAGTAATGGAAGAGTTTGATCTAAATTGATTGAATATCGCTTGATCAGACATTCGCATTGGAGAATGCCAACCCGTGGAATGAACTCGAGACCTTCGGAATAGCAAACCACTAGCCACTAAGACACCAGGGCAATCTCCATATGACGCTCATAGATTATGCTGGTTCGAGAGTTCATGTATCATACCTTAGAATATAGACCTCATATTCAGCTACAAAAATCAAAATCGAACTTGTTCAACCATCTAAATCACTAATAGTTACGACTCACAAAACCAACAATAACAATTTATTAAAAACAATAAAATCAATGACATTTGAATTCATAATGGCCGCGTAGGAAGCGCAAATAAAAATAAAAGATTATCATATCGTACGCGACGTAGACGCGACGCGTCCTATATATATTATATGAGAAAACGAACATATCGGCTGCGATATGTAGGTACGGGTATCGATTACGATCGGTGTACGTATCGCTCTCCTGCTGGGCGGGCACTTCACGCCTCACGTGACGGCTACGATACGACTACGGAATATAGATTGGGATCTATTGTTGATTAAACTTCCGTTAACGTCTCGTTTCAGCTGAGTCTCATGTTTTATCTGTGAAACTAATCTGCTTGGCTGTTTTCTCCGCGGTATATTGGCAAGTGTCACTATACTATGTTTACTTTATGTTATAAAGAGAAAACATTTGATTCACAACGAAATAAACTCAAAAATTGGACGAATTATTAAAAAGCGAGCTCCGTTACTGGAACTATACTGCCTATATATACGAGATGTTACTATAACATCTCCATGAAACTTAATAACTTCAAATCATAAAATATGTAGGCTGTTGCGATTGTAGTGCAATATTTTTATATTTCGATTCTATGCTAAAAGAAACGAAAACATAGTGGATATCGCAATCTTGTATTTTGTCTTTTACCAAAAAAGATGAAAAAAAACTTCTTAAAACCAAATAAACTGTCAAAAACCAAATCAGCTGTCATAATGTCACGATGTTTATGGCGACTGGAATCGTGGGATATAAATTTTATTTATTATTTATGAGATAAATTACTTACATAAATAAATTAAATTACGTGGCATGTTCACTGTCTAACCGTCTGTCCGATCGTTAAATAATTCAATTTGGAGATGACTCCGGGACATTTAAAATGCCTTTTTCTTTTCCCAGACACTAAATTGAGTTCGTAAAAATATTTTTTGTGGCAAACGAATATGGAGTTGAGATGTATATCCGTAATTTCTGGCACAGAGGCATACAGCTCAGATCACAGAAGTGGCAATGGATCTACTGAAATCTCTTATTTCTATGTAGACGTTTATAGGCAGTATTCACTTAACATCAATGTGATCTATACACATGTTTATTTGCCACTTATACATCAAAAATCCATGGATGGTAAGTAAATAAGTACCAAAGACATCCACAGAAAAATTACCTCCGAGGCCTAGTCCCCGGACTACGATAGTGCTGAACACAATCATTTACGCGGCAGATAGGTTAGGTAATGCGGTGGTGCCTACGCCCTTAAATCTCTACACTGGGACTCTACCACCGCGGAAAAAAACGTATATAATCGTCTACCCGGAACACCATAGCACACCGCGGACACTCCGCCAAAATTCCATACAAGCGCTTAATTTGGTCTCTATTACACAGAATTTTTTTTAATATACTTGCCGCTAAATTGTAGTATTCAGCATTATCGTGTTCCGGTCAGGTGGTAATGTACGACCCTACCCTACCCGACGTAATTTCCGGCACAGAGGCATAACACCTTAGGCCTCAGGAGTGGTAATGCATCTGAATTTTGACCTCGGTCTTTGTGTGGGTGTCTATAGGCTGCAGTCATCATTTAACATCAATGTGAACTTCATGCTTGTTTGCCACTTCAGTAACATAAAAAAAAAAGAAAAGACATCAATCTGTAACGTGTATTTACACGTGCACCTGTGTGCGTAGCACGTAAATAATACCAACCGTCGCCCATAACAGGGGAGGAGGTTGGGTGATGCGGGGAAATTGGGCGGGACGTCGAAGTGTCCATTCTATACGTAGTATTATTACAAATTCTCTGACCATAGTGCTGAACATGAACACTACCTAAGGCGACAGAGAGTGGGTAATACGGTGGTGCCTACCCCCCCCCCCCCCCACCTCGAGCTCCTACAGTGGCACTCTGAAGGTTTACCTTTATGCGAAGGTTGTAAAATAATTTAACGTGAACGTTCGTAAATTATCGCAATGCCGTACAACCGCAACAGCCCACATTAATGAGGCTGAGAATTAATTGCTTATATCATTAATTGTGGACATAAATTAATGGCTATATTACCATAAACACGCGATAATTCGATGTCGTCAATTCAAGTTATAGTGTTAATTATGTTTTATGGTAAACTTGGTTTATTTTTAACCAAAACTCGAGAAGCTGGACTTATTTGGTTTGACTAAGAGCGAGATTCACAGACCGCACTACGACTTTACTCTCGAGCAAAGTACGCTTTGAACTGTCAAAACCCATACATTTCTGACAGTTCTAAGCATACTTTGCTCAAAGTAAAGTCGTAGTGCGGTCTGTGAATCTCACCATAAGAGTACTTTTCCACCAGAGATGTGCTATGCAGTTATGCTGCGAAGATATTGTAACCGTTTCCACCAATACTTAGCTATGTAGCTGTACGATACGAAGAAGATGCGCTATGAAGATGCGCCGCCGCAAAGTGCGCGGCATACTGTAGGTAGGTACATACTCTGCTCTGCACATAGCTACACCACTCGCGATAGCCCATAGCACGCATCCATAGCGCGCATCATGATATAGGCTAGGTACATTTAGCGAGGCCCTCTGATATAAGGCGAACAACTCTTAGAAATTGAATGCGGGATTTAAAAGCAGCTGGAAAACCCTAAAGGCGAATATACCGCTAGTTCCTCAAGCTATTAACTTTTTTTTGTCTATTTCGACAAAGGAATTGTCCAGTACTCGCTCTCAAATGATGATGGCAAATAAACATGTGATGTGAAGTGATGCATGATGACTCCAGCCTTATACTACATCTACACAAAAAACCTGAGGTCAAAATGCAGATATGTGTTGCCACCCCTGAGACCTTAGTTGTTAAGTATGTCTCTGTGATAGTTATTACAGGGCCGTCATACATTACCATCTGACTGGAAGACGATTGTGATTAGGTAATGGGGGGGAGCTCCGATACTGGAACCTATTATGTTTTTATAATCGTATGTAAAAATACTCGTTGTGGTACTTCAGGTCTATAAACAGCCTATTAATCCATCAGCATTAAGCCCTTTCAAAACAGTAACACCATAAGACGTGTTTCTATTGCAGTTTAAATTAAAAACCGCGCTTTCTAATCCCCCTGTTTTGAATACAATGCGTGTTTGTTAAACATACTCTAGAATAACTGATTTATGTAAATATAAGCGCAGATTTAGTTCGCGTTGGCGAGTAGGGAGGGAAACATCGTAAAAATAAATGTCGATGTATCGATACTTTAAGGAAAACATAGAAATCAAATTATTGCCTAGAAAATGAAGATTTGTTGAAGCTTTTAGGAATAAACTTATCTATATATATAAAAATCAATTGCTGTT
This sequence comes from Macrosoma leucophasiata, assembly GCA_036365455.1. Classification (NCBI taxonomy): domain Eukaryota; kingdom Metazoa; phylum Arthropoda; class Insecta; order Lepidoptera; family Hedylidae; genus Macrosoma; species Macrosoma leucophasiata. Next base: position 21,754,603 of record JAWQUS010000024.1, on the reverse strand, counting down.
CGTAAGTCTCGCTAAAACTCGAGAACGCCTCTACCGATTTGGCTAATTTTGATTTTGAATGATCTTTTGAAAGTCCAGGGGAGGTTTAAAAGGTAAGAAAATATGAAGAAATTGAAAGGAAATAGTAAAAACCACAATTTCATTTTCCCATCCAAATAGTCCGTATCTATCAAACCTTTGACACATTATTTCATTGTGAGACAATACGAAGTTTTCCGGGTCAACTTATAAATATATTTAAAATAAATTTATGTAATATTTAATGAATTCTACAACATTTCAATTATTTGTTTTATTTAAGACAGCTTTCGATGAGGTGGTGGTAATAATGTAATTAGGTAGGTACTTAATAATTAAAAATCAATATCAATAATATGAAAAAGTGAAATATTATAAGCATCCGTTTACAAAAGTGACTTGTTTAATGAAATGCCGGTGAATAATTAACCTTTTCTTTACTTTACTCTTTCTTGACAGTTTTGTACAAGAGAACATGTATTTGTATAAATTACTATAAATACATATTTTATTTTCAATTGAAATTTTAGCTTTTTCACTTTTAGGGTTCCGTACCTCAAAAAGAAAAACGGAACCTTTATAAGATCACTCAGGCATTTGTCTGTCTGTTCGTCTGTAACAGATGCTTTTCTCCAAAAGTACCTTGACCGTTGACCCCAATCAGTGAACGTGTCACAAAAATAAGTGAATTGGCCAAACTGGCTGTTACATGGGCCAAAACGTAACTGGCGAATCGTGGATGTTTGCATGTATGCTTGAATGCATGCATTTACCTCTGCCTACCCCTACGGTGATTACAGGCTTGAAGTGCGCAAATTGCGCATAGCCCCGCGGCTGGTGTAGATCGTAAGCGATCTACTCGGTTAAGCATTACGGACGCGGTCGGGTGTGTGATGGGTGACCGCCTGTGGCAAATAATAAATGTGCGTTTCCGTGCTTTGGAGGGCACATTAAGCCGTCCGTCCCGATTGCTATCGATAGATAACAGTCGTTAAACCTTTTCTGACGCCTTATGGGCGGTTTGTCGAAACATCCGACAGCGGGTTGGCCACTAACCCGTATCTCGACCAATCCGCATTGGAGCAGCGTGGTGGAGTGCCCAGCAGTGGAACGTATAATGGGTTGCCATTATTATTATTGTATGTCAATAACTTCACGTCTACGTCATAAGTCATTTTTAGGTTAATATTCCCTTGATTTTCCCGTTAAACGTCAAAAACATCGATAGGTGTACGTACCAACACTACCAACATCACTAGGCGCGAGCGGGTGGCTTACGTAAGTCAATTATGTGTAAGACGAAAAGACAAACAAGACTTAAATCTATAAGAAGTACCTACTGTAAATTTGATCAACGAACGTACTGATCGATAGTAAAGCTTACGAATTCGTCGTGTGCGAGTTTCTCCCTTAAATGTTGGAATGGTTTTATGCCATTTAGCAATATGTTGTCTTGGAGGAGGTGACATAGTGGACGAGATGAGTAGTATAGGGACAAGCTATAATATATGAGTATTGATATCTACTGTGCAGATATTATAGGCACTGCAGTGGTGTGCAGGTATACACTTATCATATCATTAATCTGTAAACTTTCGGAAATGTTTTATGATATAGGTCAAATAAAATACATTTTATTTAATGTAATATGATATATACAAACCTATTACATTTTATTATATTACTTTAAAAAATACTAGCAAATCATACATGCATGTTTATTTCTGCCTACCACTTCGGAGAAACACGCGTGCAGTTATGTTTGGACATCCAATACGAATGCATCACCAGAAAACACCCACGACGTTTGTTTGGCGTCGAGGCACGCGCGCATTCCATTCCCGAACGAGATCGGGTTTCAATATAATGTGTTATATTAATTAACCACTGAGTTAACGGGTCACCGTCAATTTTTTTTTTTAATGTGTCGTAAGTGGCAAGCAAGCTTGCAGCTCACATTGATGTTAAGTGATGACTGCAGCCTATAGACACCTACACAAAGACCAAGGTCAAAATGCAGATGCGTTACCACCACTGAGGCCAAAGGTGTTATGCCTTTGTGCCGGAGATTACAGGGCCGTACATTACCACTTGACCGGAACACGATAGTGCTGAACACTACCATTTAGCGGCAAGTATGCGGTAATGCGGTGGTGCCTACGCCCGCGAGCTCCGTCACTGAAGCTCTACCACCAGTAAACGATAAAGTAATTGGAAGTATTTGAAACGTTCAATATATCTAACATGTTCAACGAACAATGGCGATCAACTACTCCAATAGGGCGATGAAAAATGGAATGACGCATCCCGAAATGCCGTGAAACCCTGTTGTGTGCATTTTACGGGAAGGTTTTTTATAGTACACACCTAACTACGATTAAAATTCATGTCTTGAACCTCCAAGTGTATAATGACAACCCATTATACGTCCCACTGCTGGTCACGAGTCGCTCCCCTTTTTGGGAGGAGGCCTGGAGCTTACTGCACCACGCTGCTTCAATGCCGGTTGATGGAGATACGGATTAGTGGCCAACCCGCTGTCAGATGTTTTTCAAACCGCCCATAAGGCCTCCGATAAAGTTTATCGACTGCTATCTATAGCAACCGGAACCGACGGCTTAACGTGCCCCCTGAAGCACGGAAACGCGCATTTTGCATGCACGCTTCCAAGTGTAAATAGTGCACCTATTACCTACACAAGTATTAAGACAGTAAAGCTTCCTCAACAGGTGACTTAAGCAGCATTTATGTAGGTTTACGTATTAAGTTTGTTTAGCATCAATCTTTTAACTGGTGGTAGAGTTCCAGTGTAGCGACTCGAGTCATTACCTAATCTATATGCCGCCAAATAGTAGTGTTCAGCAGTGGTTCAGCACTATCGTGTTCCCGTTCAATGCTCATGTATGGCCCAATAATAATTGTCACAGAGACATATCAGCTATGGTCTCAGGGGTGGCAACACGTCTGCATTTGGAGCTCTGGTTTTTGTGTATGTTTATAGGCTGCGGTCATCACTTGGCAACCATATGAGCTGAATAATAGTTTGCTATATCCGTTTAAAAAAAAAACAATCCGCGAGACATTGAAGACATGCGCACACTTAATTCCCACTCGGGATCGTGTTTCAATACTAATGTGTTACATCAATTAACCACTGAGCTATCTGAGACAGAGGTCGCCGAGTCAATTGGAAGTGTTGGAACCATTTAAACTATTAAACAAATAGATTTTAAGTGATGTGCGGAGCTTTGGACTTTCACTTGGCTGAGAGTGATTTGCACTCACCGATTGGTCGGTGGGTGACGTAGACTACGATAGCATTAATACTTCTCTGCTACGACTACGGACATCCAATCGAGTTCGATACCCGCTTTCACCTAAGTATTTAATAATGGCAACCCTTGATACGTCCCACTGCTGGGCACGAGTCTCTCCCCTTCTTGGGAGGCGGCCTGGAGCTTACTCCACCGCGCTGCTCCAATGCGGGTTGGTGGAGATAAGGGTTAGTGGCCAACTCGTTGTCGGATATTTTCAAACCACCCATTAGGTCTTAAACAAGGTTTTACGACTGCTATCTATCGATAGCAATCGGGACCGACGGCTTACCGAGTCCTCAGAAGCACGGAAACGCGCATTTTAATCACCCATCACACACCCGACGGCTCTCGTATCGCTTAACCGAGAGAGCTCGCTTCTCACCTAAGTATTTAAAAACATAAAAACTTTTAACTCAACAAATCTGTATCTGTATTTAGAGACTAGCAGTTCCCCGTGTCTTCGTCTACGTGCTCTTTGTTTTTGACACGAAAGTATCCTATGCCTTTTTTTCAGGATTCAGTTAAATTTCAACATAGTGGGCTCAGCAGTTTGCTCAGATAGGCAGACTATAGATAAAACTATCGCCACTGCGATCGCCGATCCGCACTCCAAGTGTGGCGATTATGGCATATCCCCCTGATGTGGAGGCTTTAGTCCAGCAGTGGACATCTTTCGGCTGATATGATGAAACATACATTCCATAAAAGGCTATTACACAACACGGTATTCAGGGTCCGACAGAATGGGTGGGCGTGGTCTCGCGCCGGGTTGCCGCATATTACACCGGACAGGGCCCTAACTCAGTCACAGTACAAATATGAACAGTATGGAACCTACGTACAAAACGTTGAAACGGCGCAATCACACAAACATGCGCATCAACGAGGCCCCTGAGCGGTTCTCGCGGTGCTTCAGCTCCGAGTCACTCGCGACTCGAGCGTCGATGCGCATGTTTGTGTGATAAGTCTGCCGTTTTGAACGATTTGTACGTAGATCCATACTATTCATATTTGTACTGTGTGTAGTTAGGGCGTTAGGCTGACCGGGCCGCTCTGGTCGCCCTAATTAGGACCCTAACTCCCTAAATGTTATTACACTACCCTGACCCTTGCTATCGTACCCTAAATACCGTGCCGTGTAATAAGTCCAATAATAATACTTTTGAAAATTGTTATCACCGTTCCTACTAACTACGGGGACCTACATATTATACAAAATACAAACCTCCTACCTCTATACCTCTACACATACTGTAAGTTAACAAACTCGTGGTATATTCAAACTATGTGGCAACTGTCCATTTTGGGAATTGCAGGATTAGTCGAACACGCGTGTCATGCTAATGTCTCACCAGAACTAGGGTTGCCTATTGCTTAAACATGTTATTGATTCTCGATTGTCTTGGAGTTATGGAGCAAACTTAGGGTTGGCAGATACGCTGTAATGAAAAAAGGAACTTGTTTTTTATTTGTTGTGGAAGTGGAAACGAGTAGGTATATAAATCATTGATGGAAAAGCTAGATATTTCAATACAGATGTAAATATTCGCTTTTTTGTACATAGCCTTCACGGGTTGAGTTTTTAAGCTTTATGGCGGACTGCAGCTGCAATTGAAGCTGACAACCCTAAGTTTGCCCCCATACGTGAAGTTCGTGCATTGGGCAAGGCGCGAGCGCACGCTGCACACGACCGGCGCACGCGTCACTCCGCGTCACCCGTTTGACATTTATTGACTCTCCCGTGATTACTAATTGAATGATCTAGCCTACTGTTCTGCTATATGTATATGATGGATATATATTTGGCATTTTTAGCACCAATAATCCTGTCGTCTGTCCCTAAGCCTCCGTTGCTTTAAACTAAGTGTGATAACGAATCTGTAAGAATGAGACTTCCGACTTCGTTTCAGACGGTTGAGATAATTCATTGTCATCGTCATCACTACAGCCGAAAGACGTCCAATGCTGGACAAAGCCATGCCCAAAGACGCTCACATCAGTGTTGTGCGTTATATGTGCATTGAATCACTGAAAAATTGCAAGCAACGCCTGGTACACCACTATTACCTAATATAATATACACTGGTGTATTTATTACCTTATATACTTGCCGCTAAATGGTTGTGTTCAGCACTGTCATGTTCCGGTCAGGTGGATTTTGCATTTTGACCTTGGTCTTTGTGTAAGTGTCTATAGGTTGCCGTCATCATTTAACATCAATATGAACTGCAAGCTTGTTTGCCACTTCCATTACATAAAAAAATTGCATAAAATAAATAACTCGCAAACAGTTTCCTGCAGCACTTTATTATCTATCCAATCTAGCGACATCATTTCTGCAGGCCTAGGAAGCCATTTTGAAAACAAATGTTCGTTGGGTGACTTGGGTGGCAGCCTCTATCAGATGCAGGGGGAATAAATCGAGCATTTGATTGCCGAAGCCCACTGGAATGGCTTCCTGTAAGTAATTTCTGTTCTAGTTCTAGACACGGTTGTGTTGTCTGTTCAAAATTCAAAATTCTAACCTAAGATGTACATCTTGAGTTAGAATTTTGGTGATAAAATTACCTCGAAAAATGGCTAAAATTACTATTGCCGTTACTCTATAAGTTACGTATATTCCTTCGTAAAAGTAATTAAATTAAAATGTGTCACCGAGTTGACACATTTCAATTTAATTACTTACAAGTGTCCGCATAATTTGTGTCCGAGTGGTCAGCTACTCGTTAATTTCACCGATACTTATTTTGGGAAGCAAACGAAGACTATCTAAGACAACCTCATCTTGATTAGACTACTCAGTTATTACGGGGCCATACACTACCATCTAACCGGAACACGATCGTGCTGAACACTACCATTTAGCGGCAGATAGATTAAGTAATGCGATGGTGCCTACGCCCTCTGTAGTGTGTTCTACGTCATACATGCACACACTCTCCTAATATTGTACCAACGTATGAAAAACAATTATACTAACGGACAATAAATCGAACCCTCAACTGGAACAGTCGTTTTTCATATTAACCTCTCTACACCTCGAGCTCCTACACTGGAACTCTACCACCAGGAAAAAAAATAAATAAATTTGAAATAAAACTTATTTATACGGATTTATCTCGAGTATATTAAATTAAAAAGATTTTTAAAATCAACCCGACGTTTCGGTCGCTATTCAGCTTCCGTGGTCCCGGGCAAACTGAGGTGACATTTTTCTGACAGAAGTTTGAAAAATTATATGTAGCTACCTCCATTGATTTCCCGGCCGACCGCGCGGACTAGTTTGCTCACCTCCACCGCAATCCGCGGCGGCGCGTTCCAGTGTGCGAATCGCCTGAATGCAGTAATTCCAAAATTTATAAAAGACAGTTCCATTTTATAAATGTTTGACATCCCCTTCAGATCCATCATATTTGATCCCGTCATTATAAGCAAAGTAGAAAAATATCACAGTCACCTGGAATAAAATACCGCCAGTCCTACATTTAGGAGACTAAGTTGAAGTAAATAATTGACTAACCAATAATGAGAACACTAACATCAGAAACAAAGCACCTACGCACAACACCAACAAACTGTGACTGCAGTTTGGCAGAAACAATGAATTATGTTATTGTGTTGAATAATGTAAATAAAAACTTTTCATACTTTCATACATTTTTTAAGAAAAGCAATGACTTATCTAAAATGAATTACTTGCAAACAGTTTCTTTCAGCATTTATTTCACTTATTTATCTCTCCAATCTAGCGACATCATTTCTGCAAAGCCTAGGAAGCCATTTTGAAAACAAATGGCAGCCTCTATCAGATGTAGGGAAATAAATCGAGCATTCGATCGCCGACTAGAATGGCTTCCTGTAAGTAATGTCGTCTGTCTTCTTGGCACTAGCACGATTGTTGTTTCGTTTGTCGTGGATCTTGAACTAATGGAAATTATTGTAACTACGTTACAGTATATTAGATTTGTGAATACATGAAGAAACCCAAGTAATTTCATTGATTAAAGATATGTCGGTAAGGGAAACAATAGAATGTATTTTGAAACCTTCACGAACGCGTTTACCGCCCAATATTTCTTAACAGTATTTTCATGTGTAAGCCGGATTATCTACGGTATTGTTGTTAGTGTGTGTTACACAAACCGACGGCGACCTGGCTTCCCAGTGGATCTTAGCAACTTACCATTTAAAAGAGAGAAAGAAAGAAAATATGTTTTTTTTCTGTTACAGTGTTACACTCTTTTGTTTTATTCGAATACTGCGTATGTGTGTGTACACATACGCAGTATTCGAATAAAACAAAAGAGATATTTAAAATAAAAGAAAAAAAATATATAAACAATATAAATGGGCTGTGTGGCTGTTTGAAACCAAGGGAAAAGGCACATCTCAGCTAGGCATTTGTTGCTGCTGCAACACTGATATTCTGATGGGTCCTATCCTAGAGTGTCATTATGAAGTACAAGTTTTTTTATCATATCATTTAACATTTTTGTTATTTAGATTTCTGTGGTGTCCAACAATGACAACTGTATGCTATATCTGTTCTGGACACAAAAAATCTCATTAAATCCGCAATGTCATACAAACGTTTACATATTAAATTCTCTACAATCTACAAATGTATCTCATAGTTGTGGGTAGATAATTGTGAAAGCGCAGACATTTGCGAGACAAAGCTATATTAATATCTGCATGGTTGACACTTCAAGAACGTAAGGGCCAGCAGTGTCGACAGTGTCGACTATATTGCGAGCTCTAAGAGCCCGTTCACATTAGGTCGGACCTAAACTTTCACAGTATTTATTTTCACACCAAGTTACGAGCTTGGCAAAAAGCGTGGAGCGAGAAATGTCCCGCTTCTTACACATCTCCAGTACCTCGTCTTCATTCATCTTACATGCACGACGATTCTAGAGAATGTTAACCTTGGGACCATATTCGACCGTCGAGGTAGGTCAGTCTTGGTCTTCCTGGACTTACAGCCATCCGTTGTATGTCTGTTATTTTCAATCGCTCGTTCAACATAATTTCTACCGTCAGTCGGCTAATGATTCTACTGTTTTCTCTGTAAGCTGCCGTATGCCCGACTCTTCACAAAACAGTTTTGAGTTGGCTATTATACAAATCTATTTAATTTTTATATCATGAAGTGATAGACTAACACACAATCATCATCATCATCATCATTTCAGCAAGAGATGTCCATTGCTACAAAGGTCTATCCCAAAGATTGCCTCAAAGAACGGTCTTGGGCCACCTTTACAAGGTCATCGGTCCACCTCATGGGGAGCCTGCCTACGCTTCGTATACGCGGACGCCTTCGATTCTTCTTCCCCAACGCCCGTCAGTTCTTCTAGCTATGTGAATAAGGTTTTTAAAATACATTGTGTTAATATGCATCCGAATCCTTAGTCGTTTAAGTGTATACGGTGGTAAAACGGTCGGTCCGACCTATTGTAAGCCAGATCTAACAGGAAATTTACCAAGCACTACAAGAGAAATGTCATAACACAAACTGGTATTTGTTGCGGTGAAAGGAGAACGCATAAAATGTTATTGTTTTGTCTACATAAATTGTAACTAAAGGAATTGGTAGTGGTAGGTAAACAGTTCTGTTTGGCACAACAGGGCACATAGCTTGAAAAATTGACGGCCGTTGAGGCAGAAGAGACGTGGAGTGAACAGGCATGGCAGGCCAGAAGGCGAGGCGTTGGCAGCCTCCCTTGAGATGGACCGCTGACTTGGTGAAGGTAATGATAAAGCATCATTCGTCGTAGAAATCTTTGGAGAAAGCTTTTGCTCAGCTATAAGCTGAAATTATGACGAAGGAAATATTTTAAGCGAAATGAAGTAGTGAAAAATCGATTATCAGCAACAGATAATAACTTTCCAGTGAGTCAAATTATCTCAAAAATTACACATTTACAACATGTTTGCATTTCACTACAACGTTTATCGAAAGATTGAAAACATACAAAACGTGGCTAAGATATGTTCTTCGATAAACGATAATAACGCGTAGTTTTATCATAATAAAATAGCCTATCTGACTACGGAAAAGTAGGAACATCCATCAAATTTTGAAAGAAAAGTTTAAGGAGCTTAGTAATGGCTGTAAATTTTAATATGAAATAATTTCAGTCAGTTACCTTGTTCACAATACATTGTATTTTAGTAATTGAAACAACATTGCTTATTCTGTAAGTATCTATAATCCAAATCCTTTGGACACCCAGTTGTGCAGTTCACATTGATGTCAAGTGATGACTGCAGCCCATAGACACCCAAACAAAGACCGGAGGTCAAAATGCAGATGCATTACCACTTCTGTGGTCTAAGGTGCCGATATGCCTCTGTGCCGGAAATTACCACCTGACCGGAACACGGTAGTGCTGAACACTACCATTCAGCGGCAAGTATATTAGGTAATGCGGTGGTGCCTACGCTCGCGAACTCCGTTACTGGCGCTCTACCACCAGTTTTTTCATGTGATATGTTGATATCAGAGTTATGATTATAGTTTAAGCTATCACTCATTAATCATAAGTCATAATTTAAAACAATTAAGCTTTAACTTATTCCGCCACAGATTTGTGTTGAATAGTTCCCTATCTGCTCTTAACTGGATCAAGGTTCACACAATATACCTACACTCTCGAAATCTATGCGAAAGCTAGCCGTAAAATAACTGGTGTTCAACACGCAATCTTCATCCCTTATTGCACAAACACAGTGACTATTTTCCTTTGATAAAAACGTGTTGAATAATAACATAGAAATGTTCATAATTAACACATAAAGTTTTTGCCGTGCACCCTAAGTGGGCGTAATAAAGTTTTATGGACGTTAAAGCATCCAGTAATTGAATTGTATCAGAGCAAATTAATCATGCTTGATTTACTTACAAAAAATTAGCGCACATTGCAACTTCTTTTGGCTATTGAGTTGCGAAATTGGAGCGGCACTTCCTGACCTAGATATAGTTCAGGACCAATTTATAAAAAAGCCATTTACGTTAGTTAGATGCTATTTGTGTACAGTTGTGAGCGGCTTTGCCCAGCAGTGGACGTCTTTCGTTTGTAGTGATGATGGTGATGAAGAAGAGATCTCTGTCTCATTATTAATTACTTAATGAGGAAAGAAATTAATGTATTACGTATATAACATCAAAATGTACCGATATTTCTAGCAAATAAATAATCCTATTCTATTTTATTCTTAAAAATAGAGGGGGACGCGAGTGGGTGCGAAGTTCGCGTTTAGTCTTGACAATATTGGTGACACCCTTCTACCCACACCTTCTCGTAGAAGCGTGATGTTATTTCACCTAGGGTGGTCCTGTCAGGTGACACAGTCGACACGAATATACAGTTACATTAACATGACACCGTTGTTTTGTTTAAATCGATTGATTGTAATTGAATATACTACTGTCGTATGGCACTTGTTTTCTCGTTTCCTACGCGGTGGGCCGATTCAAATAGTTTTTTGTCTAAATGTTGAAATTAAATATGCGTTTCGATAGAGCAGGATTGATTTCGAGTTTTTGTTTGTAGGTGTGATTAAAGATATTGGTTTTGTCACATGGTAACACCTATACCGAATGCTTCGGTGTCTTAAGCCAACACAACTCATGCTGAACTGCTCCCGGGCATGAAGTTGGGTTCTTTCCAATATGAGTAATCTCTTCAGAAGATTCTCGATGGTGCACACGGAGTTCGGCAACATCGTAATCATTTTTCTATTTTTTGTAATGAATGTAGCCATCAAGCATGCAGTTCACATGATGATGTTAAGTGATGACTGCAGCTTATAGGCACGCACTGAATGACCAGAGGTCAAAATGCAGATGCGTTGTCACTCCTGAGACCTTAGATGATCTCTGTGATAATAATTACGTGGCCATACATTACAATCTAACTAGAACACGATAGTGCTGAACACTACCAATTAGCGGCAGATAAATTAGGTAATGCGATGGTGCCTACGCCCTGAACTCACACCGGAACCCTACCACTAGTGAATCATCATTCATCATCGTAAAAATAAGCCAACCGAAGTAGTGGTAGATTTCCAGTGTAGGGACTCGAGTGCGTAGACACCATCGCATGACAATGGTAGTCCATTTGACTGCAGATAGATTAGGTAATGGGGTAAAACTGGACACTAGTCCAGCTGTCACTGTCCATTACTGTGTTCCGGTTTATCATGTTCAGTCCAAAGGTTTCAACCGAAGTAAGAACTTTTCTCTGTAGAAAAAAGAACTGCCCCGGTAGCCTAGTGGTAGCAGGCCATTACTACTACGCTGAGGTCCTGGGTTCGATTCCCGGGTAGGGGCTTATCAGAGATAATGGTGTAAAGTCCTTTATCTCTGGTTCTAATGGGTTTTTCCATTTTCTGGAAATTTCCCAGTACCTAGAGGTTTGATAATGTGCCCGGAGATGTTAATAGGCTCACCACATGGGCCAAAACGTAATCGGCGAATCGTGGGTGTTTGCATGTATGCTTGAATTCATGCATTTACCCCGTGAAGAAACGTTTTTTTAAAGAACTTGTACGTTTTGTAAGTAGGTTAAAAAACAATATTATTATTAGATACATAATCTGGTTACGGATCCCGTTAGTCACATTACAATAGCCAAATAAATCGAAATATCGGCAGCCTTACATTGAAAACAATAGATTTTTATATACTTAATCTGACATAAATAATATCCATCGGTTGCAAGCCAAACAAAGGGGAGAGATTAAACAGCGCCACAATATTTCACTCTCGGCACCGAAACCTATTCGTTAAAGCTGCGGTTTCCTGGAAACGATATTTTATTCGGAAATAATATAAAAGGAAATAAGTAACATTATATTATTATGCAGGCTATGTGCGAACGTCTTTGATGAAAGACGTCTACGGCTGGATATTTTTTTTCCTAAAGCCCAGCTAATAACTACCCACTGCTCTTATTCTTTTATTGGAAGTAGTTACAGTGATTTCTGAAGAATAATTGTTTCGCTACAATATATCCAGATATGGACGTTTTAAAGCACTAGCTGACCCGGCAAACTTCGTATTGCCTCACAATGAAATAATGTGTCAAAGGTACGAGATACGGACTATTTGTATGGGAAAATTAAATTGTGTTGTTTTACTATTTCTCTTCAATTTCTTCATATTTTCTTACCTTTTAAACCTTCCCTGGAGTTCCAAAAATCATTCAAAACCAAAATTAGCCAAATCGGTCCAGCCGTTATCGAGTTTAAGCGAGACTAACGAACAGCAATTGATTTTTTTATATAAAGATTTAAAATACAATGGTCACCATCCCGACTTTAATTGCAAAATTACAAATTGAAAACATCAAAGTATTAATTTTCAAGAGATGTGCTAGCCGTGCAAGCCTACGTGTACCACACATTTTATTGCTAACGTACACTATATGATTTGTATCGATTCTTCAGATGCGCCGTCACTAAAAGAAATAAAACAAACTGTCGACAGTTCTTATTTGAAGGTGGCAAACAAGCATGCAGCTCACATGGATGCTAAGATTGTTAAGTTAAGTTAAGCAGCCTGTAGACATCTACACAAAATCAGAGGTCGAAATGCAGATATGCGTTGATACGTTACCACCTCTGAGATCTTAGTTGTTATGTCTTTTTGATACCATATATTAATGGGATTAGGATAAATTAGGTTGTATTAGGAATTCTACCACTAACAAAAAAAATAATTGTAATAAAATGGTCGTATTGTATTAGGAAACCTCACCTTAAGCTCGAGAAAAAGATTAGCCGCCCGAGAGATTTACAGCCAGCCCGCATGCATGCCGTTAGTTAATCCTTTTTTTTGCTAACCTCTGAAGATACATCTTGTCCTTGCACCCGTATTCGTAATTGACAATATTATAAATAGATTAACGGATTATACTATTTTTAATGAGAATAAACGATTATTTTTAATGTATTAGCGAATAGCTTATTTATCTCTAACTTTCACCGAATAGTAGTCAGTATTAGTGTTCCGGTTAGATAGTAAAGCAATAACTACGAGTATTACTGATTGATCTCTTGTGTTTGTCTCACTTGTCATCTATATGAAATGTCGCCTGTATTCATTGTTATTCGATTACATATGTTAACATACCATTCACACATAATGAATATCAGAATGTACTTATGGATGGATTAAATAATATATGTAAAATAACTTGTTATTCAAAGTATTTGCACTTATATGTAAATAGAATCAAGTGAGATTAATAATCTGCCTTTATAAGGTTTACCATTAACCCGCTCTATACATATAAGTATAGGTAATTAACTAATTACCCTTCCATATAGGGTATTATATATGCAGATTCGCGTCGTTTAAGATTTTCAAATTCTCATTTCAAAGTACCCATTATACCATGAAAAGGCTACGAAATGTCCTCCATGCTAAACTGTATTTGGTCGACGAAATAAATAGTAAGTAGTTTAACTGCCTCGGTAGCCTAGTGGTAGCAGGCCACTACTACTACACTGAGGTCCTGGGTTCGATTCCCGGGTTGGGGGTTATCAGAGATAATGGTGTAAAGTCCTTTATATCTGGTTCTATTGAGATTTTTCCATTTTCTAGAAATTTTCTCAGTACCTCGAAGTTTGGTAATGTGCCCGGAGATGTCAACAAGCTCGCCACCAACTCGTACATGGGTCAAAACGTAACCGGCGAATCGTGGGTGTTTGCATGTATGAATGAATGCATGCATTTACCGAAATAAATATCTATAAAGTCTGTAGCAATACAAATATTTGTCCCAGTGCGGTGATCGCACCTGGTTCCCTGGGATTAAGCGATTTTCACACACCACTGGACCAACTGGGTTGTCCAGACAAGTAAAGAGCTTGCTATCATATTTTTTCACTCCAGGCATTTTACTCAATAATATATTCAATTAAAATAAACAAATTTTATCCGCCGTAGTCTCATGTGTTTGCAATCAAAGGTTTTAGATAATAGTATAATTACAATACTTTTCAATATTGAAAAAACATTACATTTGAATGATATCCCATCATTACATATTGACTTTAGTACGGAACGGAATAAGGATTTAATATTTTCTCACAACAGATCCCTAAAAATACACAAGCCACGTGGATAATTTCATCCCAAATCCTATCCCCGTCTTCAAACTCGCTTTCAATCCATACACTGTCACTGACCATAACAGTACAAGAGCTGGTCTATGCCGGGATTAACGAACAGATGTGGAGCATATTGTTAAGCCAAAATTACATGGAGATCGGGCAATCTGTTTCTAATAACCCATCCGCAACGATATTGTTTGAAATATTACACGTTAGCTATGATTTGTTGACGCCTTAACAATATATAATGAGTGTACTGTTTGCTTTTACACTATATTTATTGCAGTGAAATAAAGTGTATGGAAATAGATTTTTGGGGCAGTTGAAATGGTGTGTACTGGAGATTAACGTAACATGACGCCTATATCTTGATGAGATAGGTTGTAGAGTTAATATGAAGGTTTGAAGTGAAATAAAGGATGAGATTTTAAACGAATGAAAAATCGAATAATATTTTTTAGGCGTATGGAACATACAGAGAAAATTAAGAATTTTTAAATAATTTATCTCTGTCTGTAGCAATTCGCCGCAAGCAAAATATACTTAGATACGTGATAAGCAAGTACGTACGTAATTGTACAGTCAGAGAACTCTTTGCTTATCCAAAACCAATCACATATAACTTTTATGACCACCGCATACGCACCGCAAGATGTCCATCTTACACCATCACTGCAGTTTTGCCACCAGTGCAGAGCTGCAGTGATGGAGCTCACAGACTTAGGTATCATCGTATTACCTAATCTACTTGCCCCTAAAATAGTATTCAGCATTATCGTGTTCCGGTCAGGTGGTAATGTAATGTAAGGTAATGGGCTGCACCCTGTAATTTCTGGAACAGAGGTATTACAACTTAGATCACAGAATGCCAACGCATTTAAATTGATATATCTGGTTCTGTAGATGTTTATAGACTATAGTATTCACTAAGCATGTGAACTAAATATGTGTATACCACAAAGCATATATTAATATGTGACATAAAAAAGTCGGTTCCCCGACAGCTAAATACACCTAAGTGGGCACAATAGTACCCAAAAACAATAATATTTTAAAACCTTTTTATATATTATTATAAACACGAAAGCTTGTGAGTACCTATAGATGGATCTTTGTTACTCTTTCACGAAATAACTGCTTTACGGCTTTGGATGAAACTTTACAGTAATATAGGTTATACATTGGTATAACATAATATAGGCTACAATTTGTAATGATTAAAAGTACACGCGAAGTCGCGGGAGTGAAACTAGTTATCTATAAAACTTACTGTCACAATTCTCAACCTGTCCGCCAAGAATGTAAGGATTAAGCAAGTTAATCTTCCCCGGAACATTTACAGAGTTATTGAGAAAAATAAAACAATCCCCGCACGAATGCGACTCGACATGTCCAAGTGTCTGAGCTGCTTTGGTCTCTAAGCCTATAATCCTGACTGTCAAGTGATTGAGACAGGTGGACTCGATCCTTTAATTGGTACATTTGAAACATTAATCATTATAATAAACTAGCTGACCAGGCAAACGTTCCTATGCAAAAAAAATTAAAAAACTATATTAAGAGAGTCCCATTATCGGTGTGAGCAACGCCATTGAATGGTTTGAATTAAATTTATTTTCAGGTGGGCTTTTCTCAATTTTTTCGAAGATATAATGCGTGTAGTAAGCTATCCATAGAAGACTGATTTATGCCATCGCAGACTTTTTGTAGATCTGTCAAAAATAAAAATAAAATCCGCCATACATTGCTTTTTATATCTCAAAAGGTTGAGACAGAATCATCGATGAAAGCTCCCAGGCGGCTTGATGTGTCCGACACCTCTAACATGTATCATTCATAATAAAATAAAAATAAAATTCATTTAATTCAGGTTACTGCCACCCATATGCAAATTTAAAAAGACAATATTTTTACTTTGAATAAAATCTGTTAGTTAAAAATGTATTTTATGTTATATTCGAACCAATTTACACAAAACTTTAACAAATTTTATACACAAACCTTTCTCATGAATTACTCTATCTACTGGTGAAAACCGTATGAAATCCGTGCTAGCAGTTTATCCCGAACAGATAGACAGACAGACAGAAGCGGGGGACTTTGTAACTAGACTTAGTAACTACGGAACCCTACACTGCGCATGGCCCGACACGCACTTGACCGGCTTTTAGTCATATAAGACTAATATAAGTGGTAAACAAACATACGTAATGAAAGTAGGCTTACAGGATTCCATAAAACAAGACATTATTATCGTGTTCCATTGTTCAACCAATAAACATGCTTTGAAACGGTCCAAATTAACTAGTTAACTTATAAAAAATACACGAAAAAACTCTCCGTGTAATGTAAAACTTTCGAAAACAAGTGACATTTCCACGCGACTGTACCGACTGTACCGCCTAATGCGGCGTCGAACGTCCGCTGGCCTTCATTGTATAGAAATAGAAATAGAAATAGTTTATTTTTTGACACACACACACACACACTAAATAAACAAATGATAATAATAATAAAGAAAAAAAAACAATAATAAAAACAGAAACAACTTAACACAACTACCGGCATGATGTATGTGTGAGACCAAAAAAATGGTACCTATCTCAGCTGATTGCTGTAGTAGGCACTACAGCGCTGGTGTTCTGATAGGACCACCGTAAGTGGCTTTGCGAATTACAAGCCGCCCAACTACATAAAACTTCCATGCATACTACTGTTATATTTATATACAAAATTACGTAATATTACATAAATATAGATAAATAAATAAATTATTAGAACAAATAAATAAAATACATGATAAAATTACACACTCTCTGCCTACCCCGTTAGGGACCTGGCGCGAAGATACATATATACATACAATAATTAATCCAAATATTTGGTGGCGTGGTCGTGGACAATAAAAACAAAACACGCTGTCATCTGTCACTATGACAAGTGACAAGTGACAGGTTCCAGAAAATTTATGACATGACAAACAGAAAACAGTTAAAATTTATATGTCTAATTAAATAACATTTACCTACATATCACAATAAATAATTGCAATAATTGCATAAACCGGCAAAACCGGTCGTACGTGGCATGAAAACAAGACATACGACGTGGCTGCCTCCACAATGCAGCTACGTGGCATACACGTGCTGGGAAACCACGTGTGTCTTTCTGTGGCAAATGAAGTGGATGCACCAGAGCAGCATCGAAGGGTGAAATTTTGTTTTTTCCTTTTACAAATTTGCCAATTTTTGTTCCTCCATGATCATTTCTTTGAACTTAGAACGAAATGCTCGTTGCGTTTTTAGGACACGCAAAGGTGGAGGGAGGTCATTCCAACAACGGGTAGCGGCAAACCTAAAGCTACCTCGGAAAGCCGCCGTTCTATGCTTCGGCATGGCCAATAAGTCATATGTATAGTGTTACCTTTATCACACTACGATAATGATAAAATATGCATGTACTATGAAATACTACGCTTTTCTCATCCACTGTACTGGGTAACCGTAACTTCAAAAAAAAACCTAACTTCACGCCTGTAATCCTCGATGGGGTAGGCAGAGGTAAATGCATGCATTGAAGCATACATGCGAACACCCACGATTCGCCGGTTACGTTTTGACAATGTAACAAGTAGCGAGCCTGTTGACATCTCCGGCCACATTACCCTTATTTATCTATTCTGTGACATTACCAAACTTCCATCCCAATAAAAAATCTCAATATCCAAGTTTCATCGTTTCATACCGGTTTATAAAAGAGGCTTTATTATTAAGTGAATACCTATTTAATGTTTGAATCTTTGAATCCTGCTTCGAATCTTGGTTTGACTTTGGCCTTAAATCCTAATCATAAATCACTTGAACATGTTGATGTGCGCAAAAAAACAATAGAATAATTAAAGGAGCGATAAAGTCAGCTGTCAGTCAAAATCTAAACGAGATATTATTACGACTGATATTTCTGAAGTTAATTATTTGGCGGTAGAGACGATCAAAGGTATATTTGAATATTTTTATAAATTATAAATAATATATTGCGTAATAACACAAAAAAAAGCGGCCAAATGCGAGTCAGCGTTGTGTTTATAGGATGCCGTACAATTGAGAGGTTCCCATATAGGTACTACGTTAAATACCACACACTTATCATAGGTTTTCGTGTTTTGTTTTTTAACAAGTTTTAGGCTCAGTAATTTTGGAATTTGGAATAAGGGGGGAATGGTCTATTTTTGATTTTTTTTTCTTTAATTACTTCAAACTATGTATTTATTATTAATTAAATATATTATATTAGAGAACCTTAAGACCTTAAGTATGTTACACAATACTTATATACAGATAAACACTTACTTGTTACCTATGTTTAATTGATCCCCCAAAAGTAGTTTCCATTTTTCGATTTCATTTTATTTACGTAACTTATTTACATAATTATAGCTATAGGTAGGTACCTACCAAGTTTCAACTTAATCGGTTCAGTACGTTCAAAGGAAATCGTCTTTGACAGACGGGCAGACAGACAAACTGTCACACGCACGAGTGATCGTGTAAGGTTTTTTACACCATACATAACCACTAAAATTGCTACATATTTCAATCATTGGTTACTAAGATTTTGAACTCGAATACCTAACCTCAACAAGACATGTACCTACACCGGATATTAATAAAAACTGAACTTCTTGCGAATTATAATCGCCTGGTACTTTTTGCGCAAGCTCTTAAAATTGGACATTATTTATGCATTAAATGAAACAAACAAGAATGATTGATGGTCCTGTATTACTTACTTATCATATTTAATTTTAGCGCTATAAATATTAAAATAATTAAATTATAATGAAAAACATTACTTATTAATGTTAATTACTGTCAAGATAAGTTGCATCGTCATTTTATTGTCATCATAACATTTATTTAATTATTATAATAAATGTACTGAGGTCCGTGACTTATAGATAAACGATATAAAAATAACAACCCGTTTATGATAATATGTACAACCAAAATATTATTTCACAGCATTTTCGCAGATTCGTTTCGTAAAATTTGAAGATTGTATCAATTTGACACAAAGGACAACATTTATAATAGTAAAAAGCGAACGAATAATTTTATTAATCCATCATAAAATTAAACAATTCCTAATTTTTTACACATTACTTGCTCGTTTAGATCCTAATTTTGTGAGGGACTAGTGCCTGAAATAGATTTCTGAGAGAAACGTGTGCTTTGCCTCAACAAGCCCCTCTTGCAGATATAAGGTCTATAATAATACACGCATTAGCACATTTGTGACGATATTTAAATACGCTATACATGTGTTTAATCACAGTAAACATCACAGAATATTTTCAGTACTTAACAATACTTACATATGTATACCAACTATTACTTTTCTACTACTAATGTGTTGCATGAAAAAGCCAAAACGACCAGAAAATCTTTACAATGGACAAGAAGTTTTGGCGAGAATGCGAGAAAGAAACGTGTCGCAAAATGACATTCAAAAGAAAAAAATGCTTTTATAATGCTTCATTTGTTTATTAAAAATAATAAAAACTCTAACTGAACTGTCTTCCACATAGAAGAGCTGTATGGTCGATGATCTGAACATACCTTATTCGAGTAGGTATACTTATTATCAAAGAAATGTAATAGAGTCATATCGGGATATAAAAAGCGCTTTGAACTTATTGCTACTCATGACCATATCTTATTTCTTCTGATATAAAAATGTAGTCTATAGAGATCATAACATAATGTAAATGACGTCTGTATGGCAGTGACCCGAGTGATTCTTAGAGCGAATTTAACATAAAAATGTAGCTCAGACAACAATCTAATGACAACATTATAAAATCGTCTCTAACAAGTTTCTTATAAAGCTTCTTGACACTGCCTTTTTTCTTCATTTCCGCGTTTCAGTTATGGTGAAGGTTCAGAACGGTTTGTGTAAATTTCAGAGATAAAAATGCTTTGACAGGCTACTAGTCTGATCCTATTACAAATGCTAATTAACTTTGCGATCGCTATTCCCTGCTTCTGTTTTTACTGATGGTATGTTTTTTTTTATGTAATGAAGGTCGCAAACAAGTATGCAGTCCACATAGATGTTAAGTG
The DNA here is from genome assembly GCA_036365455.1 of Macrosoma leucophasiata. Taxonomy (NCBI): domain Eukaryota; kingdom Metazoa; phylum Arthropoda; class Insecta; order Lepidoptera; family Hedylidae; genus Macrosoma; species Macrosoma leucophasiata. The sequence goes on along the minus strand of JAWQUS010000024.1, from coordinate 21,734,016 downwards.
GTGACTGCAGCCTATAGTCACCCACACAAAGACAAAATGCAGATGCGTTGCCAACTCTGAGATCTTAGTTGTTAAGTCTCTGTGTTAGTAATTACGGGGCCATACATTACCATCTAAACGGAACACGATAGTGCTAGTAAAAAAATCACAATATTGTGACCTTAGACAGAAGTTTAACATCATAATCAAATATTTTCATATGACCCCATCAAAGAATTGGAGTATCTATTATCTTAAAGAAAAATAATAATTCTTCATCGATAATGGTTGGAGGCGTAATATCGGCCGTCAACATAATTGATTTAGGCTCTCGCTAACAATAAATCAAAGCCTTATCTGTCTCTATCACCACTCTATTGTTTATGGTCGCACGTATCATCTGTCATATTCCATAGACAAGACTCGTTTATTTACGCGCCACTTACGCCTCTTATTTATTGCTTTATTATTGATTCCGTATGTTTTAATGGGTTTTTGTTATTTTAAACTTGGATTCTATTAGCGTGTCTTGTTTGACAATCGACTTTTTAGGTGTGTATTGTGATGCTAATGTTTTTAACAGTTAGGTTAGTCATACTTTTGACTTCTAGCCGTGCTCTACACTACAGTACCGGAACAGGTGAACACATTATATTTGAATTCATTTAGTATAGTAATTCTATAGTCTCTCTAATTTTACTACCACTACTATTACGCTGGAGGTTCTGGGTTCGATGCCCGGATCGGGGACTATCAGAGATAACGGTTAAAAATCCTTTATCTCTGGTTCTATTGGGAATTTTTCCATTTTCTGGAAGTTTCCCAGTACCTCGAAGTTTGGTAATGTGCCCGGAGATGGCAACAGGCTCGCCACCTGTTACATGGGCCAAAACGTCAACGGCGAATCGTGGGTGTTTGCATGTATGATTGAATGCATGCATTTGCCTCTGCCTACCCCTTCGGGGACTACAGGCGTGAAGTTAAGTTATTTTTTTTACGTTTCTAATTTTTTTTTGGCCATGATAATTAAGTCAGTCTTGGTTTAACTGGGCTTCTGCACCCATCTACGTTCGCATTATGTATCTGTTTAGTCATTCGCTCTATCCACATTCTTTGTACATGCCATGAACAGTCGGAGCATGCCTTATCTCATTTTTCCACCGAAAAAAAGAATACCTCTCTTTCACACAAAGCTTCTTCCTTACAGTTAAGAAGCGCAGCTAAAACCGCACGAGCAATCTCAATGAAACAACTTTTTTGATTCAACAATATCTTTTGGTCCTCTAAGCCGGATATGAACTGGCGTATGCTCGGTTAATATACTTATTTACCGAATAATAATGCAGTTCGAAAATCTGTAGAAATTTTGGACTGTCATCAAATAGTTCCCTTTATTTTCGATCGGAGGGAGTGAGCACCTAAAATGAGTTTCCAGCGATCGACCCTCCAGATACCGCAAACTTTAATCGATTCTCATTCGCCATCACGCCAATTCCAAATTTAATAGAATTTTTACATTTGCTCAGCACTCAGCCCGCGCCGGAAGCCGGAAGCCGGAACATAATTTTCCCTCTAAGTACGCAATGTACACACTAATTTCCTTCACCGTCCCATTTAAATCACGTAAATTGATTCCGGACATCGAACGACGAAATTCGATAAAAGCGTAAATGTTTGACGAGAATGAAATTTGAAAACGCTTTCCTGTAGAGATTCGTGCTCGCAATTATTTAGAAAATCTCCTTGATTTTTTCACCGTTGGAAGTACAAGTAGCGCCATCTAGTGGCGGATATAGTCGACGAGTTTTCTCCCCTCGCCGCACCCCGCGCACCGCCCCTCTCTACCTCCTCGTTCATTCACTCGTCTCAGTTCGTCTAGCCCGCGCCCTCGCGGTTAGTCCCTCTCCGCGCGCCGCGGCGGTCGAACGTGGTTCCGAGTGACAGTGAACATCGATATTGTTTGCGACAATCGCTCAGCTGATCTGTGACACAGCATTACTGTATTAAATCGTGTTAATATCAACAAGCTCAAGGCATACCCCAGTGTGACCAGTGGCGTTTTACACGCAGGATAAACCGACGAATGTAAAAATATAGCGTCGCAGGGTATACCAACGCGTTACCAATCGATACGTACTTTTAAATGATAACATGGATTCAATTAGGTGTTTGAGAAGATTGTGACAGTGTTGTGTTTGTGTTTAGTGAAAAGCGGTAAGTTGACGAATATTGATTTGGCGTATTTACGTATGCGATAACTGTTGGGATTTGTTTTGAGAGATAACGAGCGGGAGATAGGACTAATCTTGCAGTGGCACTGTTCGAGGCGACAGTGTCTAAGTGATTCATTATAAATAGGTACACGATACGAGCCATCGTATGATGGCTATTGGATTTACATGATCATAAAACCTACCCACTTAACGATGTGTTTTTAAATGGAACCTACTATTATTTCTGTGGATGTGGATAATCTTTCTTCTATAGATAAATTACGCGTCACGTTGTTTGTGCGCGATGGTCTCCTAAACTACTTAACCGATTTAGATCAAACTTTGCACACAGTGTGCAGTTTGAACCAACTTGAAAGATAGGATAGCTTACATCTCAATTTATTATCGGAATACTATGTTAGTATGTAGGTACCAAAATATCACCTGTGCGGGCCTCTAGTAATCTAATTTTAAATTAATCAATAGATTTATGTGATTAAAATTTTATAAAGATAAAACGTTGCATGTTTGCAACGAATAAACCAAAAAACCACCGCCAAATTAGTTAAATAGAATGGCTAAATTATCACCATGTAAAGTATACCTACCTAATTTTTTTATAGGTACCTATACTTTACATGAACCCATGAAATCATATTCAAATCGATGGAAATTACTAAAACTTTCAGTGTAAAATCATAGCTGTAGCTAGGTATGTACCTAAATAGAAAATAAAACAAATTGAGGTTTAATTTTATCAATAAAGTTTTACTATTTCTAATATTTTAAACACACCTGTAATCTCATACAGTCTCTATTTCAAATGCTCATTAAAATCTAATATCAAGATAAATAATAACTAAACCGATTTCAACATTATTCCTCCCAAGATTTTAAATCACCCAATAGCCCGCGGCCGCTGGCAATAAAACAAATATTCCTTTTTCATAAAAAAAAAAGCTTGTCTCTGTTCAAACTAACCGGATACGTCATGTAGAGAAACAAATATAAGGCGGGGTGCAGACAGTGCAACGCACCTGAGCTAGTGCCTGTGCCTAGCTGTGTACAACAAGTGCATTAGCACGGACGTCGATGCACTTTCTCATTTGCAAGTCGAAAATATAACCACCGGCCCTGAGTCATGCCTCTATTTACGATTACAGCTTTCCTCGCCCATCTTTCTGTCTAGGGTTTCCATGCCAATTACCTACCTTTTATTTTTTAGAAAACCTCATTTATAATAGATTGCGCATTTAAAAAGTTAAAAATTTCTTTGGATACGATGAACTAGGTACAAAATATTAAACTCTAACTCGATGATATCGGGAAACTAAGTAGATAGGTATATTTGCATGAAATTAAGCTTTTTACATTTACAAAGAAACTGTACTTACAAATTATAAAATGCATTTTTTTCTTACTAGTTTTAAAATGCATTTTTTTTGTCTTCTAATGATTCTGATGATAAAATACTGCGAAAACTAAAGCTTTTTTATTTCTTTACCTGCATCATCATATATAATTTTACAAAAGTTAGGTGGTATCAATAAAAGCCTTTAACTTTACCGATATTGCAAAACTATTCGCCGTAACCAAAAATACTGCCAATAAGCGTAGGCTGAGACAAACAACATAATTCTAAAGGCGTAGAAAGCTGGGAACCCTAACAAAAGTTATTATAGCTCTCAAGTATCTGCCAATGTATTCAAGTAGCAATACTAAACATATGGTTTGTCTTTGTGATTTATTGTTATTGACTACGCGCGAGGAATGCGTGTTTTACTGCGCACACGCATGTTCCACCGTCACTGCGATTAATAATGGATTCGTTTGTCACATTTCTCATTCCAAACTATGATTATTCAAACTTTAAATGACTGTCAGAAACGGTCGGCCCACGTACGCTCAACGTGGATATAGCCCACCTAATTTCCACGGGAACCGCTCGTAAAATAAATTATTAATAATATCAGTGGCTATAAAAATAGTTTGCGTGTTATTTTCACGATATACCTAGGTACCTACAACGTCGAAATTAAACGATCGCGATGTGATAAATTCTGTTTACTGTTGTAGAACACCCTTTTTATTTTATTTTTTTAAATATGGCCAGTGGCAATGGCTGAACGTTTTTCATTAATCAAGAGTCAAAAGGTTCTGAATTATTGTTTAAGCTCTAAGATTTCAGTCTAAGCCTCAATAGCCTAGTGGTAGCAGGCCACTACTCCTGGGTTCGATTCCCGGGTCCGGGGCTATCAGAGATAACGGTGTAAAAGTCTTTATCTCTGATTCTAATGGGATTTTTCTATTTTCTATAAATTTTCCTAAGTACTTAACTCGAAATCTGGTAAGGAACCCAAAAGAGATTTCAACAGGCTAGCCACTCGCCACCTGTTACATGAGGAAAAACGTAACCGGCGAATCGTGGATGTGTACATGTAAAATAGATATGCTTGAATGCATGCGTTTACCTCTGCCTACCCCTTCTAGGATTACAGGCGTAAAGTTACATTTAAGTACTAACGCCATCATGATTGACATAATATTCAATAAGGTATTTATTTTATTCTATGTTTTTTTTTTTTTTTTTTTTTTTTTTTATGTAATGGAAGTGGCAAACAAGCATGCAGTTCACATTGATGTTAAGTGATGACTGCAGCCTATAGACACCCACACAAAGACCAAGGTCAAAATGCAGATGCGTTACCACTCCTGAGGCCTAAGGGTGTTATGCCTCTGTGCCGGAAATTACAGGGCCGTACATTACCACCTGACCGGAACACGATAGTGCTGAACACTACCATTTAGCGGCAAGTATATTAGGTAATGCGGTGGTGCCTACGCCCGCGAGCTCCGTCACTGGAGCTCTACCACCAGTAAAATGTATTACAATTTCTATTTTGCATGTCAAGAATCTGACGAAATATGTGAATCCTTATTATCTAAAACTAAGAACATATTATGTACCATATTTCAGGCAAATAAATGTCTTTGTCTTTGTCTTTATCGATTAGGTAGGTGGGTACATACACTAATAAAATAGTAGCTGAGCTAAACAACAATGATTGTTCAAATTGTTTGGGCAGCGTGGGCGATGCGCTGCGTAACATGCACAATCCCACACTGTTTCATATTATCTGACACCTTCTAATTACAGGTGAAACGCATTAGGTGATTAGTACTTATTTGAGTTGATATAAACCGGGTTCGATGGCCCGGCCGTATCCACAATGGTGCGTTTGTCTTGGCTGTTTAAAAAAGTGAGTGTACATGATTACAGCAGTGTTTTTATGATAATTCCTATATAACTACCTATTACCTACCTGATTATTTGCTAAATTCATTTACAACTAACCGTGTTGAAGACCAGATTCCGCAGAAATCCGTGTGAGCAAATCTTTATAATAAAATTAAAAGCATCAAAATAATCGAATCGAAATAAGATAGGTACAATGACCGATTAATACCTAACTTGTTAGACAAAATCAATAATTCCGATTGGCAATATGTATACAAATAATACTATTTTTTTTTTTATTAATTTTAAATTTCTCCATAGTAAATATTGTTTAAACTATATAATAATAATAATAATTTATTTAAAAAAACGATAGCATGTGAATCATTAACAATATTAACTAGCTATGGTCCCGCACCCGCTGCGCTACCGTCCGACGTCGTTTATCAAATTATTTATACATGCGCCTGCGCATGGGCCACCCATCGTTTACGGTACACCGGTGCAGTGATGCCCCACCGATCTTCAATTTGAGATATCGATGTTATTGCACTGAGACATGCACCTATCTGGGTAGGGTCTTTTTGATGCAATCTTCCGACTGAAGTTGTATTTGTAGTTTGGTGTATTTTCTTTTGAGAAAACTATTAATAGAATTATTCAAACAATAAACGTACATTATAAATCTTTTACTGATCTATCGTGGTCAATTTAAAGTAACATAATAATGATAACTGAATTATTTATGGCTTTAATAAAGCTTAAACTAAGTAGGTATGTAGGTATTTGGGAAGCGGATTTTATTTATCACTGGCCGAATTTACAGGCACTGAGAAGAACTTCGTATACCTACATATCTTTATTAAAAACAGCCTGATGCCACTTTTTTTTACGATCTGAAGATATCAATGTATAAAAATACTTTAAAATACCTATAATTAGATTGGTACAACTTCAATCAGTATTATCCTCACCTTAATCACAATGTTATCAAAACTATTTTCAAAATATTATTACCGCTCAATCGATATTATCGATAGTTCAATCATCGATAAATCATGCCAGCGTAACAACGGACATATTGGATTCAAGTTTTTACCGCCCAATAGTGCGCAGGCGCATCCGAGCCGAATTTATTGCTCAAATATTCTGGCAGTTGCCGTGTGTTGATTTATCAAGTTAATGGCCTGTTATAATGGTTTATTTAACCAAAATGATTACTTTTATAAGTGACAAAAAAAATTAACGAAAATTAACTTCTCAGTGCGACTTCGTTCTTTTCTAATTATTTATGCCTACCTATTGATAAAAAAAAATATTCACCCTCTAATACCTACTTAATTCTGGTAAAGCTATTACAAAAAGTTTTTTAAATTTTACAGAATAACTTTCAGACAAATGTTCCTAGATACCTATTACTTCAAACAACTTACGTAATCCTTAAAACTAAAGTAAAAATTACAAACTCGAGTTATCTAAGCCAACAGAGATTAATCCTACTCTTGAGATATCAAATCTTTACCTCGTGTTATTTTTAAACTCTAATCTGAGTAAGTACAAGATTAAAATACATTTCATCTCGAATTTAATTTAAATGTTTACTCAGGTTGGTTTTTTAATCAGTCTACGTTTAATCTGTAAACTAAGGTTTAGTTTAGATTCTGACTGATTAAAAAATATACTCAGGTAAGTTACTAATTACCTGGTAAATGGCTCTTTACGGTAAATACCTACTTATTCCTTTAGTCTGAAGGTAAAGAGTATGTTATCGTATTTATTTTTTCAAAATGTACTAACTTTACAGGCTTATTACAGTTGTTTTATATTATTTCGCATTAACACATGCTTGTGAAATATATTTTATTTTTAAAGAAAAATGGAAAGAAAAATTTGACTTCAGGCGAGGCTCGAACTCGCGACCTACTGGGAATCTAGTCCAGCCGCTCTTCCAATTGAGCTACTGAAGCCCTGCCCGATTTGTCAAATCTTTCCTTCACATCTATTGCATTGCTTTATGGTAGCAGTAGCGCCATCTATTACCAATCATCATCTATTACAGTTATTATTATTTTATTTTTTTATGTAATAAAAGTGGCAAACAAGCGTGCAGTTCACATTGATGTTAAGTGATGACTGCAGCCTATAGACGCCCACACAATGACCAGAGGTCAAAATGCAAATGCGCTGCCACTCCTGAGGCATTAGGTGTTATGCCTCTGTGCCGGAAATTACAGAGCCGTACATTACCACCTGACCGAAACACGATAGTGCTGAACACTACCATTTAACGGCAAGTATATTAGGTAATGCGGTGGTGCCTACGCCCGCGAGCTCCGTCACTGGAGCTCTACCACCAGTAATATTCATTCCAGTATTCCTCCAAAAATGTCTCCCATTTTAGAGTTCAAATGTCCACTGTATGATATTATTTGTTACATAACTTTTAATGCGTACTGTTACTCTACTGCTTCACAATTAGACGCAGTAGCCTATGTCGATTTTCAGAAATCAAATTTAATAGATATGTCCATGAATTTCATCACAATCACGTTGTGAAAACGCAACATACAGACAGAGTTCACTTTCACATTTAGGTACAATATTAGTACAGATAGTATGGATTACAAATCAAACATGATTCCACTTAAAGCATACAAACAAACATAACACTTTAATCAGACACTCGTGCAAAACACGCACTCAATATTTGTACTACATCAATCACTGAAGTATGTTAAAAGTGTTAAAACACTGAAACACGGAGTGGCCGAGTCAAAACACATGCTGCTGTTTATAAAATATTTCACCCGGCTCTTCATAATAAACTATAATCACCGGCGTGTATAAACTGCGCGATAAACAGCCATTAATGTAATTAATATGATTTAGTGGCAGTTTTAAATTGAACGGATACATTTTGTATATAACTTTGGAATTCAATTTGAAACATTCACACCCTTAATCGTAATCGCACATTACGATGAATCTATTACTTACTGTCTTTGTCAATTGCATTTTGTTTGTAACCAAAGCATGGCAAACAAGCATGCACTACACATGTAAATATCTTAATAAATTACGAAACGGAAACCTTCGTTTCCGATTCCCATTTTCTTTTCCTTCAGACCGATTCTTTTATCTCCAAATTTTCTAGTGAAATTTAAAGTAGACTTCATTTGTACATGCTTGCATCTACAATTTTATTGGTCAGCTTCTTTTACCTAATAAAATTTATCTTTTCACCTTGAAATAAACCCAATATCTTATACCCCGACGACGAGATCCAAAACTGTGACCTCATAGCAATGGCGCCAGCGAAAAGTTACTTATGACCGAATACTCAAACGTCACTGAATTTCAATTTTAATTTATTTATTTAATTCAGATATTAAAATCCATACAGAACAATAATATTCAATTGAGAACCTCCTCCTTTTTGAAGTCGGTTAATAGAATTAATTTAAGCAACCCTCAAATATGCGCTATCTCTATCGTTTCAACGTGTTTTATAAAGACAGAAGACTTTTAAGTCCCATTTAGATTTAAGTGACGTTTGAGTATTTGGCCATAAGACAGTTAGGTATACAACCAGAATGTAAAATAATAAGTTTTGTTACAATTAAAAGCGCACGCTACCTTCACATTATTATGTTGTTATAACTAACGGTTTACGTACTTTACGTGAATGTACGGTAATCAAATGAGTCGTAAAGTGGCAAAAGTAATGAAAAAACAACACAAGCTTACAGTTTTATGGTCCGTGCCTTAAATATTCTCGTAATGAGACATGGCCCGGTGGTTTAGTGGTAACAAGCATTTGATATCCCCCGAGATAACGTTTTCGTGAGCTTCATATATTGTAGAAATTATATTTGCGAATTTTCTCGCGTATACACTACTCCGCACTTCTTCTTGAGACAATATCCGGCTTCATGTTCAAAAAGTCTGGTCTAATTGAGTAAGACAGAGTCAGGCTTTATAACACGCTTTTATGAGCTTGGGTTGTATGTATGTAATTTGTTTTAGCATATGGCAACCCTACCAGAGGGTCGACCGCCTAACTGGCGGCTGCGCTTGCGCTCGTCATTAGATGAAAAGGCATAAAGACGGTACAAAACTGACAGGTAACTGACACTGTCATAATCGAAAGCATCACGAAAGCATTTGAGTTAATCGGTCAGCCCTTAAGGGATCAGAAATTCCTGAAATAGACGTCCGCAAATCTCAACATGCAATATAAAAATGGTGCAAACTCGCACTATCGCGATACCGCGTCAATATCAATAAATCATGACAGATAAGGTCCATAATTAGCAGCACCATCGATCATCGATACCGGCCGTCCGCGTTACATATGTACCGATAACGCTAGAACTTGTACAGTCGCGGAGGATTCCGCGGCTTGTGATGGCCATGTTTTTTCTGCTAACAAAACAAAACAAACAAAAGGGGATAAAAAGCTAGTCAAAAAAAAAAAATGAAACAAAAAAAGTATATGGCCTCCCTTAGTGAGTTACCCTGCGTACCAGTATCCCCTTCTATAGAACACGCCCCCGACGCTTCGGGGGCAGATAGGCCCGGGGAATGAGGACTTCCTCGACCCCCGAACCATCCCCTTCCTCTGTTACGCTTCACGTGCGGAGGGAGGGATGATGATTATTCGTTCGTTTTCTGCTGCCCGCATCACCCAACTAACAGACTGGCCCCTCTCTTTAGGATTCTTTCAAATTAAAAGTTTTGTTGTCCTGCTACGACACGGACTGGGCTGACGTACTGCGATGTGTTCGGCTTCTTTCATACGTTTGAAGCAACATAACCGCAATCCGACGGCAGTACGACCAGTACGTTAGCAGGACAGCATTCGTACCTAGCCTGAAAATTGAGAATAAGCCAACCGTCCGGCATCAGGCCCACATCACGAGGGCTGTGGTTTGGTAAGGGCTTTTGGCAGGTTTTTTCTTTTACAAACAGCAAGACAAGACTCTTGCTGTTTGTAAAAGAGATATGGAGCATTCTGTTGATACCTATTTTTATTTTAAAAATTATGGGACATTCTTTGTCATTCACTGGCACATTCTGTTGATACCTATTTTTATTATTAAGTATTTTTGGACCATTATTTATTTTATTTTGTTTACTTTGACATATTAATCAACGTCTCAGTTGTTATTCGCTTTAATTTCTAATTTTGTAACTTGACCCACAAGCAAATTCTATCTATTATTTCCAAGTGATTAAATAAATTTTTGAGTTTGAGTTTGCTCGTTTGTCATTTGGCATGATACAAGATAACTTTTTATGAATTTATGCAAATACTTAACACTCATTAATATCTGCTACTGACTGAAACCAAATCTCTATACTGCTTGAGGCCACAAATTCAAAATAATACGGCTTATCTACGTAATAAATGGGGGTACCCATTAAAAGGTACCCTAAAAGTCCCTAACTCTGCCTAAAATTTATCTGGAATTTTAAAACCATTTTCAACCATTTTTGTATCATTTGTATCATTTTATTAAAATGAATTTTATTTGTTTAGCAATATCACCGTACCTACTTACAGTATCACCGGATCTACTTTCTTCCAACACAATCAATTTTGATATATCTAGTTAACAAAAGCAATATAAATAATGAGAACAAATACAAAAGTCCCATTTTAATTCACCCATTCATCGAACAGTACCGCATCCGTACAGTTAACCACGTTCATTTATAACCGAGATACTAAATTAATTAAGAATAGCCATGTAATGAACGGGCCATGTTAAATTAATTTAGTACGGTGACATGCCACAACTGGCAATAAAAAAACACAATTTATTACTACAAAACAGCTGTAGTTCACGACACTGACTCACTTGAGGGAATTTTGATGCTTAGGATTTTCCTAAGAGGTTTGTGTACAGATATTGTGAATATTCAAATACAGGTGTAAATTGCAAAGAAGTATAAATATAAACTATATTAATGTACTTTAGGTATTGGTAGGTATAGCAGAAATAAAGCTATTCATAACTTGTAAGTAAGTAAGTAACTCTATTGTATACATAAATAACTGACACATAAGGATACAGTACAATTAGGCGGTCTTATTGCTTAAATCAAATTTCTTCCAGACAACCTAGTCTTTTCAGAGATAGTCGAAGAAAATACTTGTACTTCTACAACTTCTATTACTTGTATTTCTGCAAAAGAATGTGGCAGAATCAGAAATATTCATATTCTAAGTAGGTTCTATTCAAAACGATTGCAACGCTCTAACATTACATCCAACACAAGGAACATTGCGACTAGGTTTTCTTTAAAAAAATGTGTTAGGTTCAAGATATATAAGGTACAATCATACGGAAGAGATAAATATAATTCAATTCAGTGGATAATCATAACCATTCTATCCGCCGTATTAGGTTAATAACTATCCATACTTACTTGAACTGTAGTTTATCAGTAAACACTGTAATATAGCGTTGCTTAATCTGAGGTTGTTTCTGTCAAAGACAGGTGACAGGAGTTGGAGAAAAAGGACCTGTGCAGTCACAAAAAAGTTCAGCTTAGTCTGCAGCTGCGCTCGTTCGAAATTCAAAACACGATCGCATTAATTTTCGTTTATTCTACAAAATTTTTGGTATAAGATAAAGAACATTTTATCCTTTTGTATTAAAAAAATTGTAATTGAAATTGTTTCCATTGATTTGCGCATGTAAAAAAGTAATCGTTATAGTCCATGGATGTAGAATACAATATTCATGGTTCCAACAAACAATTAAAATAAAATCTAATTTCATTTATGAGATATAGGTAAGTATTTATTTAATCTATTGTACCTAATTAGCACTTTTTGAATATATGTCTTGTTATAATATAGGTATACCTAATAATAACAATAATTTATATTGGGTAGGTACCTACTTAAACAAAGTTCAGAACAGATTAAAGTTGTCTAAATTATCGATTGATTCGATTTATTTATTGTCTCAGAGAATCAAATCAATCAATCAGAAAAGAATCAATCATTTTGAAAAAAGATACTTATATGTTTCGACTTTTTGCTGCCTATTTTGCAATTCATTTATAAATATAGGTAGACCTACTTAGAACATACCAACAAGTTACTTTGTTACGCCTTTTTACCCACTTACAAGTTGTCTCGTAAACCCTGGTGTTCTTTATCAAATAATCCAAATCCGATTATCCGTGATAGACGAACAAACATCTTACGAGGATTTTCAGCTTATATCTATTCGTCGTTGACTGTCCAAATGCAACGCACTCGAGCTCATGTAGCGATAAAAATGTTCGTATGCGACTCGATAACTTATCAACCTTATCTGAGAATCTGGGAACACGGTATACCTTGTAACTACATTCTATTACAACTTTATGATTATATACTTTTATATATTACCTACCTGGCGTAATGATAATGACTAAAAACCGTATGGCTCCTTAATTTCTATCATTGCGCATGCCTTATAAATTAAATTATCCTGCTAACATATCGCCCTTGAAGAAAATGGTTAAAGAAAGAGATTACATGTATTTCTTCAAAAGAATTTAACAGAATCAGAAATATTTTATGTAGGTACCTAATCAAAACGATTGCAACATTTGCAACGCTCCAATATTACATCCAACACTAGGTACATTGCGACTAGGTTTTCTTTTAAAAAAATGTGTTAGATTCAAGATATACTAGGTACCATCATCCGGAAGAGATAAATATAATTCTATTCAGTGGATAATCATAACCATTCTATCCGCCGTATAGGGTTAATAACTTGTAATACTTTGTTTTATGTTATGAAGGTGGCAAACAAGCATGCAGCTCACATTGATGTTAAGTGATGACTGCAGCCTATAGACACTTACAGATAAACCAGAGGTCAAAACGCAGATGCGTTACCACTCCTGAGGCTTAAGGTGCCTCTGTGCCGGAAATTACAGGGCCGTACATTACCACCTGACCGGAACACGATAATGCCGAACACCGTTTAGCGCCACAACCATTTAGCGGCAAGTATATAAGTTAATACGGTGGTGACTACACCCGCGAGCTTCGTCACCAGAGCTCTACCACCAGTACTTACCATATTATAAGATTCGGAGATCGAATCCAAGTAAGCAATAATCGCCTCACTACAAATAGGCCTGATTCCAAAAAGAAAGGACTTAAAACGATGATAATCTATAAAGTCAAGAATTATCATATTAGTATGTATTTCGAGTAAAGTATTCATTTCCAAATAGGTAATCGACAATGTATTGAATAGAGATATTCAATCTGCCTAAATATACACGCCAAACATCTTTGACGTTCTTTTACGAAAAGAAAAAGAAACATAGTTCGGAAAATCGTAATGACCCTTTCGACCCTTAGATTGTTATATCGCTAGTGTAATTAGTAAAGTTTTTCGTAACACGTACAATTCAGTTTCAACCCGGGAAGGGCGTTTGGGGCGATGCTATCACCCTCTGTTCCTTCCCTTGCTTTCATTAATATTATTCCCTCTGCCCCGGGAGCCCTGTTTCATCAAAATACTGAGAAACTTCAAGGAATGGCCGAACGCCATCGATTTTTTGAGAATGACACATAGTTTTTTTTGCATGACAAGAATAGCCTATATTATTAACCATTGAAATATTTACTTGAGAACGGGTTGCCAAGTCAGATTTTCTTGGCATTATAATATTTTTTGGCCTGCTTTTAATAATATTTTAAACTGCACAAAACTTACCCAAGTAAAGGACTTGCGTAAGTTTTGTGCAGTTTACATTTTAAAAGTAAAAATACCGTGAAGTTCTGAATTTAATAATATACTGCATTAATTGAATACATTATGCAGACGAATTGTGTACATTTTTTGAAGTCAATTAGTTAAAATCAAAACATTTTGATCTTTATCTGCCGTCCTAACAAGGCAAGCTGATTAAAATCAAACAAATTAATGCAAATTAGTTATTAAAACGTGTTGATCACCTTAATTTTCTCCAACATCGACCACGAGCAAGAACTTAAAGATTTTTTTATTTCTCGCGATTATGTAAAAACGTTCAAAAATCAGTTCTCAAGATTTCGCTTCGTATTTTAAACAGTCGAAAACCTGCGTGCACACAAGGCATTTCCATTATCGTGAGATGCGATTAAAGTTGGACGGGATTCTCGTTTTTAGGTCGGGGGTGATAAAGGCGTTGTTCGCGTGCTGTAATTTCGCCAGAATCGATTATTTGAACAAACAGGCCGAGTAATAAATCATCCGCTCCCGGTACCTGCGAGGGATCGATAAAAAGGCCCCGTGAAACAAAAGGGAGTGACATTTCTAACGTTGCGTGCAAGCTGTGGATTGTGAACGTTTATGTTACATTTTAATGGCTCACTTGAATGTCATTCAAAAGGCAATTAGACAATTATTATTATAACACCTTGCATGGTTTTAAACAAATATAATATATACATTCTTGCCAAAAAATACCTACTTTTTACTGTGGATTCAATGGCATCACCAAAGGTAGGCACCTACATTTGCCGTCTACTAGGTACATAGGTCAAATAGGTATTTGCCGACAATGTAATCTTTGGTTTTTGTGCAGATATTTATAACTTGCAGTACCTATTCATTTACGATCCCTGTGAACGGCATGCTTGTTTGTGACCATCAATAAATATGAAATTCTATTTCAGCTATAGTTACGAAGCCCTTGGATATACCAAGATTAGTTTTCAATGGGCCAACTCTGTCTATTTACGAAGGCTTATTTAGAAATAAAAGATAAAAAGATAAAAAAACATTTATTTGACACACAGCGAGACACATAAAACAGACATAAAACGTAACAGGTAACAGAGAAAAGACAACACATTTTATAAAAATTAATACATACCTATACACGTAATATGTGTCTCACGGCTGCCAAAAAGGTGTCCTGTTCAGCAAATGTCAGGTACCTTCATATCAAAGGTACCTGACGCTGGTTTTCAACAGGACCCTTAGTGAGTGAACCACGGATGTCAAATTTATAATAAAGGATAATTGTACTAATACTTATACAAGGTATACATATATACTTATACATACATACGGATATAAAACAGATAATAAGCCATTAAAATAACATACTTAATAAAACGATAAATGTATAAGCTTTCGCTAGGAACGGCGACCATGCCGTGACCGTGTGTCGCGTAGCTCATACATTTCTACTCTGCGCGGCTCGGCGACCGCGCCGCGACCGTATGCATGTGAAAAGGCACTTTGAATGAACAAGTTAATATTATTTTTCAGACGGACCATCACTAGGAGAAATTACTAATTCTTTACATTAGTTATGTCTGCCACTATCTTGTGAGTTAATTTACGGTAGGTCCCAATAAAAAATCACTTTTCATGAAGTCAAACGGTGAGCAATTTCAACTTACCTTTCAGCAAATTTTGTACCGCTATCTCTTGCAATTTTTAGTCATAGTTTAAGTAGAGAGATTTTTGTCATATGGAGTAAATGATAATCAACCAAAAACAGATAATTCTAGAAAGGGTATTTTATATTAGTTGCAATTTTAATCAAAACAGTACCTAATTGATGATAAGTATGATGAAGTACATTATAATCCGAACGTTAAGCTACAAAAATCGATCACTCATTATGCGCTCCTGGATTAATTGTAGTGTCAGGTCATCAAAACTAGATCAGTTCTTATCATTGATTAATCGCATCGCTTTATTAACATCTTTTGTTTATCATTGAAGTTAAAACTATGAGGCGATTAAGGGTAATCCCGTTCTGTAAGATCTCAACGCTATTTAGCCGTAGCGGGGCTTAAAACAACCTAATTTTACCACGCGACTTCTAAATCTAGTAATACCGGTGAGCTTTTAGTGTTGGAGCTCGAGGGCGTAGGCATCACCGCATTACCTAATCTATCTGCCGCAAAATGTTAGTGATCAGCACCATCGTGTTATCAGTGATTCCCAGAGTGGTCCAGGTCCACGAGAGACTCGATGGGGGTTCTACATAGGCGTGAATAAAAATTGGTAATATGAGAATGTGATATAAATGTAGCAAGGAGGGGTTCTCTGAAACCATAAAAAAGTCTTCCGCACCTACTTAATTGCGACAATAAAATCTTATGGATTTTTTTCGGTGTTCGGGCTAGGCCTAACAAGAAATTATTAATGGATAAGTATGTCACCGTTATCAGAGCACGTCAGGCAATAGGTCACCGTTGATCTATCCTAAAGGACCCAAACTGTCATGCTTAGGATCCAATCAGAACCAGTAATAAGTACAGTACTTAACATTATTTTAAGATTTACGTATGCGTTATAAGATATTGAAGTAGACGAGTATTTGTCATTCATCTTACACATTTTCAAATGCAGAATAATCAAAGTATCGATCCGTTTATCCCAAATCCTGGGTCCACGAAGCCACTGAGCCAGTAATTTCCAACGAATTCAAGCGATCCAAAAACATAAAGTTAAAACCAGTAATCCCGTAATTTTATTAGACCCTACCTACCTATACAAATTTTCAAATAAAATATATTTCCAACAAACCAATGACATAAATGCTTAGTTTGCTAATAACGCTTGTCAGGTAGCTGTGTAAATATTTTATTGTCACTAACAAACGTTCGGCCTCATTGTAAGTTAACAAATACGTTCTATTTGTGTAAAGTGGCAATATAAAATAAACTTTTACACGCGTATTGTGTACATTTTTGCACATTGCCAAATTTGTATTGGAGATTTGCAAAGCAAACAATGCTAACAATGGCAAATTTGCAAGAATATTTAGGGTGATTGTATAAAAAAAATTAACTAGTGCCAATAAAAGATCCTCAAACAATGACCTAAAATGGCGTTGTAGTCAAATAAAAATTAGGTACATGGTTGATAGATGAAACAAGAAGTTATTTGTCTCATTTATATGAATTATTCATAATGAAGATAATATTGATGGTCGAGTTCTGTCTGATGGTGGCATCAAAAGTCTTAGGAATCGGCGTGCATGTATGAAGAGAATGATAAAGATAGATGAGGCACGAGAGGTATGTCAGAACCGGGATATCTGGCGCTCTACACTCTCTGCCTACCCCGTTAGGGACCTGGCGTAAAGATACATACATATATTTAAGATAATATTCTTCGGTATGACTAATGTCGTTTAATTATTTTTTACTGATGATAGAGCTGCAGTGGTGTCTACGCACAACCGCACTACCTAATCTACTAGCCGCTAAATGATATTGTTCAGCACTGTCGTGTTCCAGCCAGGTACGAATGTACGGCCCTTTAATTTCCGGCACAGAAGCATAATATCTTAGGCTTCAGGAGTGACAAAACAATTAACATCGAAATTTCTGATTTCATGTAGATGTTTATAGGCTACAAGTATTACTTTTATATCAATGTGAACTGTATGCTTGTTTGCCACTTCATGACATAGCCGACAAAACATAACTGGCGAATCAAGGGTGTTTGTATGTACATTTGATACATTAATTGACCTCTGCCTACTCCTTCGAAGGCGCGTACGATTTTGCAGCTCCATAGCAATAATTGCAATGTTTTTAAAACTGAAACGTCATAAGACAAGTCAAGTCCGTCTTATGTATAATTTTTGTGCATAAAATATTAAATAAGTAGTCCATTAATACGTGTAGATATTTTTTTTTAGCCAGTAAGTAAATATTTCTCAGAATTCTAAAATACCTGTCGGCAATTAGCGAAAGCACGTGTTTATACGACACATGACACCACTAAAATGCGCATAATTTGTCAACGGGCGTCTAGACTCCTAAAATAAATGCCTCCAGCCTTGAACTAAAATATTTTAGCTCAAAAAACAGATCGAACGTATTGGAAAACTGAGTTCATTGAACGAGCACATATTTCTTTTCTCTTGTATAGGTTTGTCGTGTAGATCTTATCTTATTGTGGGGCCAACTGTTACACTTGGACACTTCGACCCATTGGAATCTTTTGTGTTCTTGTCGTGTAGATGCTAGAGTAAGCTCCAGGCCTCCCCCTAAAAAAGGGGAGAGACTCGTGCCCAGCAGTAGGACGTATAATGGGTTGAATAGAAGAATAGAATTTATTTATTTGGACAACGACACAGAGACACAAAGTATAACATTTAACAAATAACATTAGACAATAGATTTAAGCAATTTAATACAACAGGCAAGTAGGTAAATAGACAAGAATGTCTCATGGTTGATCCAAAAGGGTACCCAGATCAGCTTCGTGCCAAGCAGATATAACCTATCTACTTGACGCTGATTTTCATCTGGGCCCTGAGTTCCACGGATGTCGGTCAGTTACATGCCATAAAATATAGTTATTGTTTTATTAATTGTTTTATTTTTTAAAGAAAAATGGTAAGAAAAAATTGACTTCAGGCGAGACTCGAACTCGCGACCTACTGGGAATCTAGTCCAGCCGCTCTTCCAATTGAGCTACTGAAGCCCTGCCCGATTTGTCAAATCTTTCCTTCACATCTATTGCATTGCTTTATGGTAGCAGCAGCGCCATCTATTACCAACTGTGCTAGTTAGGCATATATTTCACAAGCATGTGTTAATGCGAAATAATATAAAACAATTACTTAATTGTTGCCATTATTATTATTTACTATCCATGTTAATAGCATGTTTGCTTGCCTTCATTAATAAAAAAATAGCGGTATTTAATAGGTACGGTCTTTAAACCTTACCATCTGATTAATGATTATATAAGAGTAAGATATAAGTACATTCATATTTGTCGACATGTTTGTTTACTTTGCTAATTAGGTACATCGTTATCGCATTAACTTGTATCTGGGATTACCATTCTTTTAATATCGCTTTGTTTAAACATTGTCGTGCGCTAAATCTTGTTGTACCTACCGACCTAATTAAA
This sequence comes from Macrosoma leucophasiata, assembly GCA_036365455.1. Taxonomy (NCBI): domain Eukaryota; kingdom Metazoa; phylum Arthropoda; class Insecta; order Lepidoptera; family Hedylidae; genus Macrosoma; species Macrosoma leucophasiata. The sequence continues at coordinate 21,714,679 of JAWQUS010000024.1, read as the reverse complement.
ATGCTTCTTTTAGGTTCGGTTACACCAATATATTTGTTAAAGTTAAAGTAAATGTTAATATTACTTCCTTCTCTAACTGTAACGAATTTATTTTATTTAAAGAAAAATGGAAAGAAAAATTTGACTTCAGGCGAGACTCTAACTCGCGGCCTACTGGGAATCTAGTCCAGCCGCTCTTCCAATTGAGCTACTGAAGTCCTGCCCGATTTGTCAAATTTCTTCTCTCTCCATTTTTCTTTAAATAAAATATATTTCACAAGCATGTGCTAATGCGAAATAATATAAAAACAATTGTAACGAATTTGTTAAAGTTAGATAGGTATGCATGGATTTTTTTTTATTTATTTTTACTTTAACCACAACGGGGACACTCCGCCAAAATTCCATACAAACGCTTAATTTGATCTCTATTACACAGACATCAATCAGTGACGTGTATTTACACGTGCACCTGTGTGCATAGCACGTAGAAAATACCAACCGTCGCCCATAAGAGGGGAGGAGGTTGGGTGAAGTGTCCATTCTATACGTAGTATTATTACATATTCTCTGCTTTATCAAATAATTTGGTGCAACCGAACCTAAATCCGTCTTAAAAATTGAGTCTAATCTCTTTGTGTAGTTTTGTCAAAGCGCGCAGATTAAAAAAAAAATATAATAAGGTAACGTTTGTTCGCGATGGGGTAAGCAGAGGTAAATGCACGCATTCAAGCATACATGTAAACAGCCACTATGTATGGGGCTTGTATCCACTTTGTGCAATATGTGCAACGTAAAGTACAATAATTATTAAAATTCTATACCTACATGCAGTTGTCAAAATCAATTTTAACCAATCTTGTGTCGCCTTTTTGTCCTATCTCAAGAAATATTTTACAGAAAGGGCACAAAGGAGATGTTGTGAGCTCGGCTATGGTTCGTAGGTACACGTCCTCAAAAAATGGGTAAATTAAACGAGAATCCGAAAAAAATACAATTAATTTATTCAAGAATATATTTTAGAGTTACAACCACATTTAATTCAAACGATTTTAACATTTTCAACCATAGAATTTTAACCTTGGGATAGTACCTATGTAGATAAAACAAAACTAATCGATTTCTATAGTAGGTATTTAGAAAATATTACTTTTTTCTCCAAGTGTCATGAAAATGTCAAAATTACATCGCCCACCATATTCGCCATGTTGGTTTTGAGTTGCAATTCTAACTGCAAATAATGTTTTGTAACTGCAAACAAAGCTAAATAAGTGTCAATATGCAGTAAAAAACGTTTTTATAATTATTTTGCCTGGTAATGATATTGTGTACAATTGGCCGGAGGTCCATCTATTTTTGCAACATCTCCTTTCTTGTTATTTCATACATGTTTACAATATATACAACTATACAACTTTTTGCAATGGAATAAGATTGATAACTTCACCAGATTCTAGCAGAATCAATGCCTAATCCTCTAATCTTAGTGTTGCCAATTTCTATTTTTTTTTAAATCTAGTAGTAGTAACACACGTAGCAATCCGCCGACCAAATCCGCGAGCTCGTGCGGACCGCATCGGACTTGAATAATAATAATTGGTATATTGATACTGGTGGTAGAGCTCCAGTGACGGAGCTCACGGGCGTAGGCACCACCGCAATACCTAATATACTCGTACTTTCCGCTGAATGGTGGTGTTCGGCACTATCGTGTTCCGGTCAGGTGGTAATGTACGGGCCTGTAATTTCCGGCACAGAGGCATACCTTGGGCCTCAGGGTTGGTAACGCGTCTTCATTTTGACCTTGGTCTCTGTGAGGGTGTCTATAGGCTGCAGTCGTCACTTGGTATCAATGTGAACTGCATGCTTGTTTGCCACTACAATTACATTAAAAAAATATATGTCCGCCGGACTCCTCTACACACGACCAGATTTGGTTCGGCGCGTACAGAATCCACTGTCCGCTCTGTACCAAATTCGGAAGTGTGTTACGACTATTAGAAATCGGTGTTTTCATCAATTTAACCAAGGATATTAGATGAAGTTCTAACATCTTTGAATTGAACTTTATTTTCTCCTGAATCCAAAAAATATTTGCTATTTTTCGCATGCCATACATGTAACAATAAGTGGATATAGTATGTAACAACTCCTTTATTTAAGTTCATGGGATGTGCCGTGTCTTTTATTTTATTGACTACCTACCGACCATACTTGCGAACTACACGAAAATCCAAGCGTAACCGAAACTTGGAACTCTTGGAAATATCTGCCGAAATTCAACTTCATCAGAGTTCTATCGTCTAGAAGTCGAGAAAGTTTCAACGGTTATCAAGTTTGGCCTAGGTTTCTATAAATAGTGAACATTATCGTTTTCTTCTCAGAAAAGATAAACGATACTTTGATTGAGGTCGATATCTAATTAGATATTAGTAGATATTTATAACAATTGACTGTAGTTATCAGATATATATATTAGATACATACAATGTTTTGATTTGCATATCGCGGACCTGAAGGGACATACATATCGTCGAAGGACATACATGATAATACGAACAATGAAAACCTTTTTTTTTTACTAACCGACTTCTAAAAAAGGAGGTTATCAATTCGTCGGAAACTTTTTTTTATTTTCATTATCAAATTGTGAACAACCGTTCACCGATAATTTGAAAACGCCTGTACCGATTTGGATATTTTTTTTTGTTTGAAAGGGAATGCACCTCACAGGTGGTCCCATTGTAACCATGTCAAGAGTGATGATGGTATCCTGAAGAAATGGAGGGAACTCTTCAAATTTCATAGCACACTTGAAAGATTTTCGATATTTTTTATAATAATGTTCCGTGTGTTTGCTTTCGGAAAGCACAATTTGATGAAGTGGAACTGATGTTGCCTGCTCCACCACTGAGGCACAACGTCCAAAACACGTTGTATCAATTAATGTTTGGTGCGATCCTTACCGAGGCCGGGTAATGGTAATAAAGCCTATAATATATATAGGAATTAATTGTGGCCGGCCAGCCGTCGGCCGGGATAAGAGGGTTAACTCTGGACTGCCTCCTCCAAATTAAGATATTTTATCTACACGAAATTACGTATAACCACTGATTATCTTAGTCAATGTTCCTTACATTTGAGAGGATTGGGAATTTAGAACTGCCGAGTGCCGGTCATGAAGAACTTATTAGATTTAGCGGACAATATTATTCTTTATTTCTAGAAAAATCTGTAGTTTTATATACTATATGTATATTGAATGAAAATAGTAGTTTGTACTCTGTTTAGTATAACAGTAAACTTAACCAATAAAGGTGAAAGAGTGCTCAGGGATGTAAAATAAACAGACATTTAAACTGGGTAGGAATACTTTCCATCGAAGTTCATAATAAATCATCGCGTCAAGTCATTCCCGCGGGTATCAAGTCGAGGGATAAGTGCAGACGGAATAGGCCAGAGATACGGCTAAAGTTTTATGAAGTTAGCACAAGCCTTATCTCTGCGTCAAGGCTGTCGACGGTATCTGCTTGATTTATGAGGCTTATTCTTGTCAATTTTATGGGAAACGTTGCTGAATTATTTACGAGAATATTAAAATAATGACCTGTTGCCATAACGGAGTCTCCGTCAAGACGAGTATTTTTTTACAGCCTTTGCCCGCGACTTCGTCTGCCTGGTTTTAGTAATATACCAAGTTTCATCCCGAATTTCCGCTCTTAAAGATTTAAATATTTTAAAAAAATGTGATTTACGCGTTTAATTACATATTTATTTATAATTTAGTACAACGGAGCGAAATAACATCTCTTACACTACAATAAATTATGGGCAGTAAGTATAGCCAACCGAATAATTATAATAAGGTACTTATTTAAAATGTAAATGTGTGAGTTTGTAACAGAAAAACAACTGCGCGAACGCAAATTAAGTAAAATAATTTGACACACTGCTATTAATATTGCAGTAACATATAGGGTAATATTAACCCGGCAGAAAGTCCCGAAGGTAGGATTTTTAAACAAAAGTTTCGGTATCGTGACAACCCTACCCAAGCCATATTTTAGGCAGCGGTCACAAGTTTGATTTGTGGAGCGGAAAATTGCGCGGACAAGAAAACGTGGGCCTGTGATTACGTTAGGCAGATTTGGAATTAATGTCCTCCGTCCTCCGTCGCTACTATCTGGAGAATTGCTTGATTGGCAATTTAAACCGGCCTGTTTGTTTCCAAACCAATTTCGAGGAACTTTGAGGGATTTGTGATATTTTCGTTCTGTTTTGATGTGGTGTAGAAAAGCGTGGGACTATCTCAATTAGTGGTCGCCGCGCTCCTCGTTGGTACTTCTTAATTTTTTGTTAGCATAAATACCTACAATAATACATATGATTTTGTGAAGCTAGGCTTTACACGTGTGGAATTCTAATAGTTACGCGCTTGCGCCGCAATTAATCTACGAATCTTTGCAACTTAATTACCGTTTTTCTCTATCCTATTAAAATTCTATGTCATAAAACCGAATTTAAGTATTAATCTACAAGTTATAAAATGTAAGAATGTACTAGCCTAACGGAAGAATTTGGTTTGTATCCTGTCTATCTGTCTTTCATTATTAGACCAATATTTTCTTAGACTCGAAAGACATTCCAAAATGAGCTAGCACACAGGCAACCCGTCTACTTCTAATGAACCGCCGAGTGAGAAGCATGTATGGCAACACATACAATAAGCGTCAGTGTGAAAGGTTCACCAACCAACCTAAATCAAATTGTTGTATGACCACAATTATGAGCTGAAGATAAATCTTATATCGTAAAGGCTCAGCCCTAATTAAGATGCGTACGCGACTCCAACCACGCAACAGCCAGTACTTTAGTTGATCGTACAATGGCTCATTGTGACAGCCTCGCCAGATCCTTTCATTACTTATCTGTAAATAAATAATTATAATTGGGTTTGTACAAATCTTGTTTGTATTGCTTATCGTTATAAGTTATGAGATTACATATTCATATCAAATTATATTAATATGTGCCTTATTAGAACTATTGATAATAAATCATAAATGTGTATGACACGTCTTAAAAATCAATTCAGATATTTACAATATTGAGTAAATGTGTTATTATTAACAACCCTATCTTTAAATATTATGTTGAGATGGATATGATTTTCGTGGATTAAATTATGCCTATCTACACACACCTATGGGATGAAATTGATTTATTAACCTGTGGAACTTTTAAAAAGGACATCACTGTCGTGTACTGAATTTGCCTTTTACATTTTCAGTTTAAAACTGCAAAACATGACCCATAAACCGATAACGAGTGTTTTCACAAAAACAAAAATGGCGCCAACATTTTAGCGTTCAACGTTTGCGCGGCAAAGCACTCGCCATTACAATAATGTCCATTGTGCTACCCAACCGGAATAAGTTGACTCTTGAATAGTAGTTTATTTTGAGTTAAATGGAGGTCAACTTTTGTTGGAAGGTTATAGTCTAGCAGTCTAGCAAGATCCAGAATGCGATGATACTTAAATCTACTTTGGTTTATGTAAAGCATAGCTCATGTTATGTTGGATTTGGCTTGTCTAGTCGCATGTATTATTTAGTGGACATGCTGGCTTGACATTTGACAGTACGTTTCAGTTTAAACAAATAGTCAAAGGTTCTATACCTTTGACTATTGTTGTTCCTAATCAATTCTATTTGGATCTTGTATGTAGGTTTGTGAAAAATGTGATTCTGTAGCTTTAATGTCTGCTATAGTAATGGGTTCTGCCAGACATATTACATTCCTATTGGAGATAGAAAAACATATTAAAAATATTGCCTTATTATTTCTGTGCACTCTGCTTTTAAGCGGTTGTTGTAGGTAAACGACCTCGAGCTTCTGCATTGGCTGGACTAAAAGATTGCTTATGTGCTCAATTAATGCCCTAAACTTGTCAATAATCATGTGGAATGTGGAACTTAAAAAACTACTGCTGAATCATGAGTGTACCCATAAATAAGTAAAATTTTTGATTCCATTTTATTTAAATATTTCACTAGCATGTGCTATTGCGAAAAATAATATAAAAACAACAATCACTAATTTAGAGACAACGACCGACAACGGTGTTCATAATTAGAGGAGAATAACCATTATTGTAGTTATCTTTGACTCGAAATAATTCTAATACACTACTTACTGGAAATGTTTTCGATGACAAAAATCCTCACACCTAATCTCCACTCGGAGACCGAATCTGATTCGGGCCCAGTAATATATACTCAACAATTCAACACGTGCTAAAAATCTCAAGACATGGTATTCTTGGCTTCAGCCACAGTCAACATTAGTCAACACTCCCGCGCTGTTGTTTTATTACATGCCAACATCAATCGAATTAGGACCAGCCGATCAAAGCGCCGCCATTTTGATCTGCCCTTTATATGTATTTCACGTTAGAACAGCTTAATGTCATTGTTAACGGTAAATGCTCGTTGTAGTGTTGTGACTTGATTTAATTTTGACAGTTTATCGATTTTTATATGTGTAACTACGGTGGAAAACAAACAAGCATGCGGCTTACATGGATGTTAAGTGATGACTGCAGCCTATGGAAATCTACATAGAAACCAGAGGTCAAAGTGCCGATGCGTTACCACTCCTGATGCCTAAGCTGTTATGCCTCTGTTCCGGAAATTACAGGGCCGTACATTGCCACCTGACCGGAACACGATAGTGCTGAACACTACCATTTAGCGGCAAGTATATTAGGTAATGCGGTGGTGCCTACGCCCTCGAGCTCCGTCACTGGAGCTCTACTACCAGTAAGTATGTCTCTGTGATAGTTATTACGGAGCCATACTTTGCCTTCAAACCGGAATTCATAAGTGCTGAACACAACAATTTAGCGGCAGATAGATTATATAAGATAGCGGCAAGTATATTAGGTAATGCGGTGGTACCTCCGCCCTCGAGCTCTTACACGGAGAGTTCCACGTAGGAGCTCGATCTGTCCGTGTTCCATGAAAACTGATGGTAGAGTTACCACCAGCGTACTGTGTTTTTTTTTGTCAATGGATTGACAGATAAGCAGACAGGCCACCTGATGGAAAGTAGTCACCGTCGCCTATGAACATTTGTAACACCAGGGGAGTCGCCAACGCGCTGCCAGCCCTGAAGGACTCTTTTGTCGCCATTTTTGAAGAACCCCATATTATAGCACCGAGGAAACACCTCGGAGGGAAGTTCATTCCACAATTTACACGTTCTAGGCAAAAACGAACATGAGAACCGCACCGTTGAACATTGCCAGACGTCCAGTCGGTGAGGGTGGAACTTCTGTCTTCGGCGGGTAGGAAAAGAGACTGTGGCACCATGTCGAAAAGTTCAACAGAGCACTCGCCATTAGAGACGGTATTAAACGCATAGACTCCCACTGTCTCAGCGCACGCAGAAGGTTTAAGTAGCCAGCCTTTATTCTGTTATCCTTTTCGCTCTTGTGGTTTTTTTTATCTCTCCCATTTTTTGTGAATGACATAAATGCCCCTATCACATGTAAACACAAATATTTTTTAAGGGCAGTATGAATCTTGTAGAATCTTCCCATAAAAAAATATCATTGGCAAAGACAATAAAAAATAATCAACGACAACACTAAATTCCCTGTACCTATCGGAGTGCATCCCATTAGACTAACATTCAAACTCGGTGCCCGCTCACCCTTGACGGAACAATGGAGTTAATTGCACGTGCAATCGCTTATTACTGTCGCCTCCCGCCTCCGACGTCAATGGACGTCCTTAGCAGAGGGAATTCGTCAAATGAGAGGTCGAACATTTAAGTGGTCTTAAATATAAGGAATTGATTGTAAAAATATGCGTATCTGCCGTTCTGAACTCACTCAAGTCACGGAAATGTTTAGAATCAGTCTATGAAAAAATACGACATACCTAATGAAAAACCATGAAAACCGAAAATAAATATAGATGAAAAACTTTAAAAACTGTGATAGCTGACACCTAATTTTTACCTTTAAACCGCCATCTATCTCTCGTGTGATGAATAGAAAAGACATGCTTGTATGAACATCTGTGACATCATACAATCTAAATTTCAATCATGATATATTATGTCATTTGAATCCAAAACAGATGACAATAATAACTAAAAACCACACGGATATATTCGAACTAAAATTCTAGCACACTGCATCAAAAATCTATAGCTGGCAGTTCCGCAATGAAATAAAAAAGCAGAGCGGGCGGGCAGTAAAATGCGTTTTTGTTTTACGACGGGCATTCCGCCATGCGGGCCCACCGCAAACTTGCCTGACAAACATTCACACATTGCCTTTGTGCCCATTATTCTATTAGATTATCTATGCCATCAAATGAAATGTTTACTAGTTTCACCGGTCAAGTGTGAGAGGGATTCACGCTATATACCATTACGTTTATTGTTCAGTAAATTAATTTTAAACATCAGAAAATATCATTTAGGTTATTTGAAATCTGTTTCATCTTGAACTTATTTAAAAAAAATAAATATGAATTTCCCCATTATCCTTTTATTTCAAGACGGTAAACATTTTCGATTATTGAATATAAGTCTTCACACCAGCTCGGACATTATACTCGTAGATAATTAATCTATCTCTACAGACGTTTAGTATATTAAGTAGAGTAGGTCTTGTAGAGTAGGTATTTTTCATAATTTTCTTATGTCGTTTTACTGTTTTAAAGTTAAAGGATAATATGAAGATTCAAATTTATTTTTACAAAAAGATTCAACATGAAATAATGATCTTGATAACCTAAAAATATTTTCCATTCCCAGCACCTTCTGAGTATGATTAAGTGCTCGATTAATATCTTTAGACTGAAATATAACGGGCGGTTCGGAGATATTTGTTTGTACTTACATGTATACTATTTATATCTGAAATAGTCGTGTTTATCTATTGTCATTAGTCGACCCAGTTAAAGTTGCATAATTTTCTAATCAATTGTGTAGTTTTAAAACGCACAACTCTTTCAAAAAGTGCATAACTTCATTCACACAACAGGTTACAGGCAAATAGCTCGTGCGTCCGGTGCGTTTTATCGCAACGCACGGCACAATATCGCGCGAATCGATGCATAAACCCGCGTTTTGATTGCGTCGTTGCGTTGCTGTTGGCCGTTTGTACGTATTTTCATTAGCGTGCTGACTGCTGTGGAACGGTGCAAGGGATGACCGGTTAGCGACAAAGTTGAAATCGCAAGTCGCTGATTTTCAATCTTTAAAAATCAAAAGCATCTCAATAGAAAATAAGAAAACCATTTAAAAATATAAATTAAAAGATTTATTTTCAAAATATTTTTTTTATCTGATCATGCTGTTTATTATTTAAAGAATATATGAACCACGGCAATGATGGTATACCAACCATCACATAATTACACAAACTATGACAAAGTGAAGAATAATTTTTAATGTTGGGACCCGATCCGTTGTGATCTTTGCTCAGTCCCATTTTAGCTCAGCAGGACTGAGGGACACATGTTTTATATATATGGGCGATTCTACAAAAGTTGGGCGACTTGATGTCAACAGTCGATAAATCACATATTTTTTTTAATTATATAAATGTTTCCTAATATTTCAATTAATCTTCGTTACATTTAGGGGTCCACTAAATTATGACATTTAATTTCAATTTTGAGTTATTGAAATAATGTAATCAATGTTCAAATCGTCAGTTCTATGGCGTGTCATAACTCCCAAATTACACAATAGATCGTACTTTTCTCCAGATGTTTATAAGTTATTGTAAACTTTACTTGTACAATGCACAGAGACATTTGGCCTGCAGTAGTAGGGAGAGCGTATTCTGAAAAAAAATTAAGTAAATAATGCGAATGACATCTATAAATACCTCTTGTTCTAGGTGGTAAAGTTTGTTCAAGTAGGTAGTTTCTTTTAGTTTTTTATATGTTACGAAGGTAGAAAATAACTCTAATAGATTTGCTTTGATCAATTTAATGTTAAAACCTTCATTTAGAGAGAGATGTGTTTGACGAAAGTTCTTTTATCCCGCATGATACGTCGTCCCAAACGCCGTCGCCTATAACATGAGCTGTTCGAAAAGTCTATAAGCTTTTAATCAGTTGGCGAGCCGCCAAGCGATCGGGCGTCAACCTCGCAAAACACAAATATATGCCGGAACACGAGACGCAGGTCGCACGCCGCACCTCCCGTCTGAACTCACTCCTCACTGCTCACACTTGACAGCCTGTCGTGAAATAGCCCTGTGTCGCTGGATTGACAGTACACGTTATCTTTTGCAAGACCTAGCGTTTGAGGTTAAATACTTTGTAATACCTGAAATACTTTGTCTAATTTAAGAAGAAATTATAAATGGCTTTAGGTATTCAGTGGAAGATCCTGTTTATTGGAGGACGCACTTCACCCAGAATTATATTAGTGGTGCTTGGCTCTACAAGAACAAGCTTTAGTTAGGTAGTTGAATAATTTTAAAGAGGACGAGCTGAGTCTTTTTCTTTTTTTAAGGTTCCGTACCTTAAAAGGAAAAAAAGAACCCTTATAGGATCACTCGTGCGTCTGTCTGTCTGTCTGTCTGTCTGTCTGTCTGTCTGTTCTTTACAGCCAATTTGCTCCGAAACTACTCGACCGATTGAGTTGCAATTTGATGAATATATGTAAATTGGTGACCCAAAGATGAACACGTCAAGTAAAATAATAAATTTTAAACAGGGGGGCCACTTTCGGGGGGTAAATCAGAAAATTAAAATAAAATCGTAAACTGTGTCGTGTGACAAATGTGTATCAAATGAAAGAGGTTATTGTCAGCATCTCAGATATATTTTTTTTAATAATTTTTGCATAAACAAATTTGAAGTTATTTACAAAAAATGACCCCTCCCCCTATCTCCGAAACTTCTGGACTTAACATTTTGAAAAAAATGTGGAAAATAGTTCTTTGCCTATAGATTACTGGAAAATCTATAAGAAGTTTTTCATTACATTTCTTACTCTGTAAATGCACTAAATACGGAACCCTACACTGCGCGTGGCCCGACACTCACTTGACCGGTTTTTTTTGCTCTATCTAGTCCAAGGCATCGAAGGCCCTATAATCTAGTCCAATGAGGAATAAGGAGTCCTCTTTGTATCAAAGGTTCTCTGGTTCATCACTAATCATCACTTCAGCCAAAAAAAGTCCACTGCTGGGAAACGGATAATTATTAGGCTTTTAAAAAAACTAGCAAGAGTTTTTTTTTACATTTTTTCAAAATCCGTTGAAAATTATGAATAACTGATTTGCTTAGATATAGTATGCGGGATTAGTATTTCAGCTATTGGTTCTCCATAGACATTTATATCTCATTTCTCGAGTCGTTTCTTCGTTCTTATTATTGCGCTCGCATTCACAAATAACACTAAAGAAATCATTCCTATTGTTACGGCTCACGTTTTTACTCTACTATCCAATATTTTAAGCATTAAGCGTTTAGCTTAGCAAGTCGGAAACGATAAAACTATTCGCAGTTGGGGCACGTTTCCACACAATTCATACCCAGGAAAGGCAACACGGTCATACAGGCGCGCGAGCGACACGTTCAGGCAATAACGTATTGGTCTGTAGTCGAAACCATTACCTACTGTTTCCACTCAACTGGAATAAACGTGCAACTCCAAGTGCGGCCTCTCTGCTAGCGGGCGGATTCATATTAAATGACTGCAATTCTATAGTTACATACTTTTATTTGAAACTAGCGGCCCGCCCCGGCTTCGCGCGGTTTGCAATGTTACCTTCCCTCTCATATTCATCTTATTGATGTTATATAGCCTAAAGCCGGACCTTTAAATCGGACTAGTAGTTCCTAAGATTAGCGCGTTCAAGCAAACATACAAACAAACAATCTCTTCAGCTTTATAATATCAGTATAGACTAGCGACTCGTCCTGGTTTCGCACGGGTATAATGTATTGTTTATTTCTCAGGTTCTGAGTACCGAATTGAGATGAAGCATGCACCAACTTTAAGTAGTCTGGCTGTTGAAAGTTAAACTAAATATAATTTTGGCTTCGTTAATTAATATCTTCCATTCTTCATTCAGTATAAAAATGTCTCCATACAAATTCATGTCCGTTATTAATAAAACGTCGGAAATTATCAGCGCAGCGTTATCATTTGCACTAACAATGACACCGTCGGTTTCCTTATCTTGTTAAAATATTATCTTCAACTTCTTTACTAATTACATGGTAAACAGTGACGTGTGCCAATATAACTTGTTACATTCCATCGTTTAAACCTACTATGTTCTCTATTTTTAAATTAACAACTAGTTTTTTCAGTGAGTTGTGTGCTTTATTCTTCCGTAGAAGTTTTCGGAAATCTTGTCTTAGTCCTCCTTACACTACAGAACCAATATCCCAGCTACCAATATCTACAGAGCCAAAATCTCAGCTTTCTACGACCTGTACTCCTATACTTTTAAATAGTGTCTGTCAGTCACTCAATCACTCAGCAACGGATGAGTTTTATGTGATAATATTAAAACTACAATATAAAAATAAGTAAACGTTCATTTACACTGCACAAACACATTTACAACTTTTCAAAGTAAACAATAAATATATATCGAGTGCTTTACCGCTAAGATGGTGAAGTCGCGATTATACATTTCAAATAAATTGTTCGATGGTTGATAAATGGTTGCAGTTTTCCTACCCCGTTATCTACTGTTTCCTGTCTGACCTGAGGGACCTGGCGTGAAGATACATGCATACATATAAATGATTGCTAATTATACGGTCTCAAAAATGTATATTAAAGGTGTAAGTGCGGCAATCTTAATTTACGACTTTTTGGCCACTACGCGAAGAGAGGGAGCACGCCTCATTACAGGCAGTTACAGAAAAACGAGTGCAGTACGAGTGTACTATTAAACACGTTGTTTATTATGGACGCCATCTATACGACAACACGACATGACCGACTGTTCAGAGGCATAGTAACATGTGAATGTGAACCCTACCTACTAGACTACCCTACTACTTAGGTCTTGGAGGTAATTGATTTTGAGTATTCAAATTCAAATTCAAATAATTTATTGCATCACATGTGGTTTTAAGATGTTACAAATAGTAATATGGTGTACAGCACATGCACCCTGTAAGGGCATAGCAAAAATAAATCTTAAAGTCTAATTTTAATCTAATTTAACATGTTCATATTATTATTCACTGTATAATTATTTATGAATAACTTAAAATCTACTATACTATTACTTACCTATATTATTTTTATTTATCTAAGTATCAATTTTAATTTATATAATTCCAATCAACTATACTTATTATACAGTATACAGTATACTACAGTATACAGTTATACAGTATACTTATTATATGTAGGTATATCCCCGTTATCACTTTTGCCGCTGCAAAACAACTTAGGCCTCCGGAGTGGCAACGCAACTGCGTTTTGTAGTTTGATTTTTGTGTAGATGTCTATAGGCGAGTTACGTGTTGAAGTCTGTTCGGCGTCGATTTATTTACCTGTAACTACTTCATACCTTTTTTATATTGTTCCAAAATGACAAAATGCTTATTTCGGCATTTTATACCTTTCATGAATGATGAAGGTAGATGAGGCACGAGAGGTATGTCAGGATCGGGATATCTGGCGCTCTACACTATCTGCCTACCCCGTTAGGGACCTGGCGTGAAGATACATAAATACATTGATACCTTTCAATTTGAGTGTGATATATGTATATACATTTTACCGGTTTTACAAGTGCGTGCATAAATACAAAATATACGTCTTCGGAAGTTTTTTTCGGTAAAACTAAATTACCAATATTTATTTTTTTTATGTAACAAAGGTGGCAAACAAGCATGCGGCTCACATTGATGTTAAGTGATTACTGCAGCCTATAGACATCTACACAAAAACCAGAGGTCAAAATGCAGATGCGTTGCCACCCCCTGAGACCTAAGGTGTCATGCCTCTGTGATAGTTATTACGGGGCCATACATGTTTGGTCATTTCTTTCTGTCTGTATGAAAACTTAAACATCACTTAAACTCTCCAAAATATTCTTCCAATACAAATAAAGCAGATCATAGGCACGTAGGCACTCCAGGATTCAGGCATCCCAATTAGAATGCGCTCTGTGCCTCGACCTTGTCTGGATCTGAACCAGGGTTGTCACTCGCATTATAAAGTGTCATACTTTATTACAATCAATTGACCTATAAGATAATAAAAGAAACTATGTTTTTCTGCTAATTAATTCGCGCATTGTTCCCGTAGATTTTAGACAATTTATTTCAGAAAGACGACAACTACCGGCCTAAAGATACGTACAGTTGTGGATGCGGATTGGCGATAGAAGTGGTGCCGGATTTAAGCATAGGCAACATAGGCAGTTGCCTATGGGCCGCCACCGCACCAAAATAAACCAATAATAGTTAAGAAGAAACATAATAATACTGAGTTTTGTTACAAAAAGTCAGACTAAAAGATTGTTTTTTTTGAGCGGGAGAAGCTAACATCTCTTCGAAATCAAGTAGCACAAAATATGAAACAAAGCTGCAATGGGAATTTCAGCGCTTAAAAAAATATTTTTGTTTTTTTTTATGTAATGGCAGTGGCAAACTAGCATGCAGTTCACATTGATGTTAAGTGATGACTGCAGCCTATAGACACCCACAAAAAGGCCAAGGTCAAAATGCAGATGCGTTACCACTCCTGAGGTAACGCATCTGCATTTATTTTGTTATGCCTCTGTGCCGGAAATTACAAGGCCGTACAATACCACCTGACCGGAACACGATAGCGCTGAACACTACCATTTAAGCGGCAAGTATATTAGGTAATGCGGTGTTGCCTACGCCCGCGATTGCCGTCACTGGAGCTCTACTAATTTCTTAAAGTATTTTAATATTTTTGGTAAATACTACAAAATGTTTCATCAAAAAAGGTGATTGACAACCCTAATCGGAACACTGCATCCGAGTTGTTTAATTGGCTTGATTTTTCCGAGCCAATACGACTGATAAAGCATGCGTGCAGTCGACTGCCGGTTTGGAATTAGTTGATCCTGTTAAGTCGCTGGGAAACCAATTTTTTTTTATTAACTCTGGTTGTTTTGGTCTTTTTGGTGCAAAAGGATTATATTTATGACATTTTGCTAGTGATGTTATTGTTCGGTTGACCAAGCTACCGAACAATGACGGTCAAACCAAAGTAATAGGAGGCAGTTAATACAATAACGCGGGAAGGAGAGCAGCCTCCTGCGATAAAACTGCGTTGCTATCGCCAATCCGCATGCCAAGCGTGGCGCTTGTGGGACAATTCCCCCTAATGACCCCAAATACTATTGCGGACTTCTTTGGGAAGCCCGCAACTTCCAGCCGTGGAAGTCTTTCGGCTGAAGTTATTAATATGTTAAAATTGAGACATCGAGAGGTAGATATTACTATGTTATTGGCGTCAAAATTAAGCATTCTAAGTACTAATGCTAAGTAGCGAAGTATGTTTATATCATAATAATACCTATCTATTGAAAAAAATAATGTGCTGGATATTCTTGTCGCGAAAATAATGTAAAAAGCTATAATTAATGGAATAATTTTAAGTTATTTTTATTACGTTTTTCGGTTCCGTTCCAAATCGACTAATCTTTAAAGATTTCCATAGAGCTAATTACAGCCCCCTAAATGGATACCGGTCTAATTACGCAATCCTGCGCATCCCATCTGACAGAGCTTGATGGAGGAAACCCGAGGCGCTGGCGGGCCACGTGTCGATATATCGTGTCGTTAAAAGCGCATTAACTCAGTCTAGAACACAGATTATGTAGCTATACAGAACAGACAGGTCATTTATTTCGTATTTACAAATAAGTTTGTAGTTGACATGGATAGTAAATATGTATAACAGTCTAAAGTTGTCTACAAGAAAACCGAATGTCAAAATGCAGATGTATTGCCACTCCTAGGGCCTACGTTGTCTTGGTCCTATGTTAATTACCTATTACAATTCCCAAAAATATATATTTTATTTTCGTTATGATTCCTAATTATAAATCGATATTTCACCATCATAAAATGTCTCAAATTCAAAAGTTCTCGTATTCCAAAGTTCATGATGTAAATTATTATTATTATATTATCATGAAACTTACAACAACATAACTGTCTCTTGCAAAGAAAACTTTGTTTTTACTTTAAAATAAGTTTTATTGTAAATAGTGAGAGAAATACTAAACGTAAATAAGTAAAAATATGTTGATTTATTTATATGAACGATTGTTACGCGCGAAATATCTAAGAAAATTAAAAGAATCTAATAAAATCGAAGAAGAGTTTGTTTGGTTGAACACGACTAGTAGTAGCGGAGCATTTTTTTTTTTTTTTTTTTATGTTATGGCAGTGGCAAACAAGCATGCAGTTCACATTGATGTTAAGTGATGACTGCAGCCTATAGACACCCACGCAAAGACCAAGGTCAAAATGCAGCATCAATGGAATATGTTGCAAAATCGGGAAAAAAGTGAAGACGAAGTCGCGGACACAACTAGTACCTACAATATAAACGTGAAAGCCTCCCACTCAGACAAACACTTTCGAATTTCACAATAGCAAAAATTATACAATGTAACGATTGTATAATTTTTTGATTTTTTTTATAAAATTTAACACCTATAAGCAATTTAAAAACCGATTTCACTCGATAGTCAAGTTTTTATAATGAACCCCAACAGGTTTCTCTCATAATCCTAAAAGCACCAAGAGATAAATCTGTTAATTTTCCAATAAAACCACAATATTTATGATGATTTATTCTTAACAACGCTTTTAGTAACGGTTATAATCCAAACCATTGGAGGTCCCACTTTTTGTCGCCGGTACCAAATTATTCGCAACGTATGACGCAACATTTTTTTACAAAAAAACAGCTTTTATCGCGTAATGTGACAAGTTAAAATTAGTCGAAAACCCGTGTCGATGACCGAGGCTTTTTGCAGATCAAGATTTAATTAAATGCTTATGGTTCTGCCGAAATAACGGAGACAACATTAACATTAAAACTCTTATTGTGTGCCACAAAAACAGCTTCGCTCAGTTTATCTATAACCATCATTTTCTTACACTGTGATACTTGAAAGGCACAGTATAATTAAAATAATTTTCTGTAAATAGGTTGTCATTATTCGGTTTTAAAGAACGATTTGATATGTAAAACTTATTTATAAATTTATATATTATATAGGCGCCACCGCATAACCTAATATATTTGCCTCCAATTGGTAGCTTTCAGAACTATGCTTTGGTGTTACGGTTATATGATAATGGCCCCATAGTATCACAGAGGCAAAACAACTTAAACCTCAGGTCAGGAATGGCAATGCATCTGCATTTTGACTTTCGGTTTTTGTATAGATGTGATCAGGCTGCGCACGTATTCACTCACCACCCATGTGAACTTCATACTTGTTTGCCACCATCATAACACAAAAATAAATGTAGTACAGAACCCTCTACCTAAAATAATTTTCAGTTTGATCAATTTCGTCAACAAACACACGGAGAGTGAATGGTATGATGTGACCACATCACCAATCACCACATAATCAAGCAATTCCGATGCTCCGGCGATCATATTAAGATTTATAGCGATCGCCTCCTCAATCAATTAATGTTAACGCGTTTTAAACTATGCCGTACGTTTTTTACCACTCATTAATTTTAATTGATTGATTATCTGTAACGGCCTTAATAATTGAATGTTTATTTAAATTATGTTTTTTTATACCGTCCCATTGCCGTATTTACTTTGGTGGATCGTAAAAATGATCTATAGTTGCTCCATATTACGAAATGCCTCGTAATTGATCGACCTTGCCTAATGTTTCAAACTGATAATACAAGTTTTTTAATGTTTCATCACTCTGTTGAGAGCCTGTTGTGTTACCTCTTCGCCTATGACTACGACTGTAGACGATGGATGAACAACTACATACATATCGTATTTTGAACTACGTCATCCAGGTCCGAATCACAGTAAAATAGATTACAAACTATCTACTGTGTCCAAATGGAGACATTGATTCTCATTGTTTACGAGCTTGAAATTATTTTTGAACCACATAATGGAAAATCAAATCGGAAGAACTACTTAATTGGACAAGGAAACGTCTGCTACTGAATTTTGAAATAGATTTTATTTCTTATACTAGCGACCCGCCCCGGCTTCGCACGGGTGCAATGCTGATATACTAAATACGCTACAGAAAAACTGTGAACGTTGTTTATAAAAAAACATAGCGGCCCGCTCCGGCTTTGCACGGGTTTAAAATATGTAACTCACTGAAAAAATGATAAAATCAATCCAGTAGATTTGATTTATTCATTTACTGCCCGTAGCCCGCACGCTGCCGCCGCGCCGCGTCGCCGTAAACGCTACGTTCCGCAATTTTTAAATCTGTACATCTTCAAAAATACTGATTTAAATCAGATGCTGTAAAAGGCCAAATAGATCTATATTAAATCAACAATGTATTTAAGGTATTTAATTGGATAAGGATTAATGCTGTATTGGTTAAAATCGCTTCGAATATTAGTCATTATTTGTCGTAAAAAGTAAATGACAAAAAAAATGTTATTGTGGGATATCCATAAGAGATAGACATATACCATCGCGGAGTTTTCTGTAGACCTTTTCATTGTGTACAATACTTAGTACATTATTTTGATAAATCTCGTAGGATTCAGCCTGCGTTTGCAATGTAAGCGGAAAAAATGTAATTATTTGCGACATCACATTAGAAACCTCAAAAATAACAGTATTTGTCCACTATTTAATGGATAATATTATACATAAAAACCTTCCTCATGAGTTACTCTATCTATTAAAAAAAACCGCATCAAAATCCGTTGCGTAGTTTTGAAGATTTGAGCGTTCATAGGGACATACAACATGACACATGACAGAAAAAGCGACTTTGTTTTATACTATGTAGTGATAAAGAAAGCTTAAAATTTACTTTAAATTCACATTGTACGAGCGTATAATTTTTGCATTAATAAAAATAACTTAATCAAGAATCTTTAACTGATAGTCGCCCAGAGGCAGCCAACGCTAGGCACAAACGGTTAAGAAAAATGAGATGGCGTCGTCCAACTATATTTACCGGCCTAAAATAAATAATGGCATTAAGTTAAACTAAACTAATTCGAGTGCGTTCGACGAACCTACCGGCGCGGGCGCATTCCGGTTGTACTTACTTCTAACGCATCTCTCTCATTGAAAATATGTATAGATTTTGGTTGTATAATTTACTATCTGATTCTGTAAACAATTAACCCTCTGGACACAAAGTGATATGGAGGTAGTAATTAGTATGACATAAAAATTCAAAACTTAAGCAAACATTGTTAAGTCCGTGCAAGATAGGGCATTCTGTTGATCGCGGAATTTTTGGAATGTTTTAGTAGCTTTGATAGAGACTTTAGTGTTTGTATTCCTCTTCTGTTTGTGTATAAAGAGTGTGATAAATATGAATATAGAAGAAGCACACTTTGTAAAAACAGAACAAACGACTTAGCGTGAATATAAGGTAAGCAGTAAGCACCACAAAAATTTGAGAAAGCAGATATATACACTATCAGAATTTTACAGTTCTATATCATCTTCCTGTGTCATCACTTCAATTGTGCCAGCACTGACAGTTCCATAAAGTTAATGAATATCATAATGGTTGAACATCGTAGCTGGGAGATGGGTGTAATTCCTTCAAAAATGAGTTTTAGAGTATGTAGGCGCTAAATTCTAAATCGCGCTCTGAATGTACACTCATGAAATATTATTCGCATTGGTCATCAATATTGCAAAACCACTGCTTACATAATCATAACAGCAGTGTCATGCTCGTACCGCTTATTAATAAATTGGTTTGTAAACTTGAAAGCATCCATCGTAGCGTCGTTTACACATTAAATATTGCTCGCTTTTGTCGCTCGCTCCCATTTGGGAATGTACGTGTTGGATTTATTGACTGGGCCTTTGTTTTTGTTGTCACGCCAGGCGCCGCTTACTTCAGTTTTATTTCGTAAATTGATATTCTTTTCATGTTGCATTCTTTTCAATACCTGAGCGACTGATAGTCGTTAATTTTAAAACGAGAATAATACTTATATTACATTTAAGCATTAAGAAATTTTCTTTCCTTATTAATTAAAAATAATCCGCTGATGTTACTAATATTTAATTTACTGTTATATAGAAACATTAAAAAATAATGAACTTACCCTATTTTATCTAAGATATTATCTCAGATAAAATAGGGTAAGTTCATTATTTTAATGTTTCTATTCAACAAAAGATGGCGCCATGCGCTATTGTTAAAAAAACTCGTATTTTGTAACAACAGATGGCAGCACACTCTTAGTCTCCCTTGAAGTACACTTATGATTCAGGACTTATTTTCTTCTCGTCAATAGAAAAAGTTGAAATCCCAGACATCTCTATCTATCAGTACTCTTTAACAGCGCATCGCTTTTACACAACCACATGACACTTACTATTTCGGTTCCATGCAGTATCCCGTTTAGTGACGTATGATAATATGTTTCTTAAAGAACGTTCACACACGTGCACACTGTTACGGTATCGCCGAGCCAGTTCAGTAAAAAAAACTCTAACATATAGAACTTGTTGCCCGTGTAATAGAAGAATTACAAACGTTACCTTTTCCAGAACTTTGCGATTTTTTGTAAATGTACCTAATGAGAATGTCACCAGAAATCAAAGCCACATATTCCCATTGACCAATGCCCGCAACACACCAATTACGCGTACGATGGGCTCGTTAACATTATTACGTGAACGTTATTACAAGGATCGTTATCTATTCTCATCAGATCGATCGGGCGACGGAATGCAAACAAATGTTGTGTCATCAGATTGTATAATTAATGAACGGTACATCCTTCCAAATGTAATTATACAAATAAGTTAAACCATACACGTTCATTTAGACTGAGGGCCAATTGATGTACCTATTTGACCAGTGAAGAAGGCTGTCTCAAGATTAGGTCTTTGTCTTCGATCCAATAGTGGACATCTTTCGGCTGATATAATGATATGTTGAATAAAAAAAAAATTAAAATATCCGTAACTGTGTATATTCCTTCGAAAATATGCTAAAATACTAAACACATTTGTAAAAACGTTCAGAACTCTGCACCAACTATTTTTGAGAGTAGGTACCTACTTCTGAGCACTCACTGCAAAAGTGAATTCAAACTAGTCTGTGACAACTGAGAAGTTTTACGTCAGCATTTGAAGTCTGTTCCAAATCGAAATAACGAGCGGAATGTGTTCATAAAACTGTGCCACTGCAGACACATAGGCAGCCAATAGCTGACGTGTAATCCGCGTATCAGTCTCAAATCCCAACGTTTTGCGTCGATATCTTATCGTCGTTATCGCCTACACAAACTACTGTGACCTTTATTACTTGGGCAAAAGTTAGTTAATCCCGTGAGTGGAAAGGGAACTTCTATCGACAAACGATTTTGTCTTTATATTTTATGGTTTACAAAAACAGGCTCCATCACTGACCTAGTGTCCTGAATTCTAAGTAAATGTCAGTGTTACATTGTTAACCGGCTTCAAATAGGTTATACATTTATCGGAATCTTTTATCTTATTATACCGCGATTGCTCTAACGATTAGAATTGTTTAAGTGTCGATGTAAACAGGATTTCTCTGAGACAGTCCCGTTGTAGAAGGTTATTTTCATCTAGAGATTATCTGCTGAATCAGGAGCTCATCACTACAAAACTTTCAAAATTAACTGAAAAACGCAAATCCTGAAATGGCAGGATTCCAAGTACAAAATTATGCAATTATCATTCAGTCTATGGACTCCATAGAAGATATTTAATCAAATAAATTAATATGCAACCTCATAACTATTAAAGGAACTATGTAGGTACTAATAATACGTACAGTACCCACCTACGCGCAAAACTTAAAATATGCCACAGAGTGGAAGTTGGTTGCGTAAACTTTGTACCAGTCTCTTAGCTCACAATCAAACAGACGCGAAAGAAGGCAAGATTCAAAATTGGCTTGATGAAAGTGAACTACTGCTGTATTTTCTTCCACACGTCATTAATTCTATGCCATAAAATTGCTGTCTTCGAAGCTACTTGTAACTAACTTCACGGACGCATTTAAGTTTTGCACGAACTTCAAAGAAGGTGTTCATAAAACGGCGGTCATGACATGGTAAATTTCCCTTTTGCCAAATATAGTTCGTTCCATATAACAAGTAACGTTTTATTTATTCCAGATGCGGCTAGACTAATCAGCATGCGGTCGGCGGTGGTGGTGGCGGCCCTGGTCGCCGTGTGCGCGGCCGCGCAGCCTCGTTGTGAGGAGATCACCATCCCCATGTGCCGCGGCATCGGCTACAACCTCACCTCCTTCCCCAACGCGCTCGATCACGACACGCAAGATGAAGCCGGTCTTGAGGTAAGACATGAGACGAAATTCGACTCACAGTCTTTAAATATCTAGGCGATATGCAGTGCTGTGACAAGTTCGCCTCTTGGACTTAGATACACATCAAAGCCAGTGTCAAGTTGAGTGTTTAGGACTGATCAATTCACTCACTTAGTACTGCAAGCAAATCACTACTGTGGCCACTACTATAACGGCTCATGGAAATGGAATTAGCGGCAGCTCTAGAAGTGAGGTCTCATGTAATTCCTACCATGACACCCAAGGAAAAGCTGTCCTAGGAAACGTTCTAGTCAAAGAACATAATAATTCAACCACGTTGTTAAAACATTGCAATCCCCAATTGCCGCGGCATCGGCTATTATATTTCGTAAAATCTATTATACGAAGTACGCACTCAAGAGGTAGTATATTACATTCGAGAAGACTGGTTGGCTTAGAGTTGTGCTTAAGACAAGCTTGATTAGTAACGTGTTGCACGGTAAGGGGATTCCTATCAATCGGCTATAGCCTCACCTTCTACTATGACGCACAAGAAGAAGCTAATTTTAAAGGGAACTAGTACAGTATAGGTACCATAAAGTCGCTACACTACGAAATCCCAATAATTAAATTACGCACCTACACTTGAACCATTGTAACATCGATGGGTCGTGTACATACAGACACGATCCATGCAACCAATCAATAAGAAGTCTTAATGAATGAATCACGGAGTTAGAGAGATACCTACGCTTACGCATTAATTGACGCCATATATCTTGCGTTGAACCTTGACCGATTATCATAATAAGTCCTAACTATAAATGCGCCATATACAACTTGTAACATTTTTCAACTGCATTCATGTTGTATTCAGAGAGGAGTTGGTATTATTCAGGATGAAGCTGTGAATGTAAGCGAGTTTAAATTTTCTAGTTTCATACACGATGAAACTATCGCATTGTATCTCCTATCTCCTCTCACGTAGTAGACGGTAGACGGTGAGAAAGACACTTATATGTCATTTATCATTTACATTTATATATTATAAAAGTAGACAAACAAGATATGAAATCACTCGTTGTTACGTGTCAAGTTGAGTGTTTAGGACTGATCATCTCACTGTTACTTACACTGAAAGCAAATCACTACTGCGGCTACTACTATAGCCGATGATACAGCTCATGGAAATAGAAATGGATCTAGAAGTGAGGCCTCATGTAATTCCTACCATGACACCCAAGGAGAAGCTGGCCTTAAATTGGTCATAGGAATCGTTCTAGTCAACGCACAAGTAGAACCTAATTTTAAAGAGAGCTAATATAGTATAGGTACCATAAAGTCGCTACACTACACAATTAAATTACGCACTTACACTTGAACCACTGTAACATCGATGGGTCATGTACATACAGACACAATCCATGCAACCAATCAATAAGAAGTCTTAATTGATGAATCACGGAGTTAGTGAGATACCTACGCTTACGCATTAATTGACGCCAAATATCTTGCGTTGAACCTTGACCGATTATCATAATAAGCCCTAACTATAAATGCGCCAAATACAACTTGTAACATTTTTCAACTGCAGTTGTATTCAGGGAGGAGTTGGTTTTATTCAGGATGAAGCTGTGAATGTAAGCGAGTTTAAATTTTCTAGTTCCATACACGATGAAACTATCGCATTGTATCTCCTATCTCCTCTCACGTAGTAGACGGTGAGAAAGACACTTATATGTCATTTATCATTTACATTGATGTATTATAAAAGTAGAAAAACAAGATATGAAATCACTCGTTGTTACGAAGTCGTAATTATAAATTGATCCGTCAACATACTCTTACTACATGGTCGTGTGGTCGTGATTGTGATTATCTATATTTCAAAAGACTAGTTAGTCTAAGTACGTACTCATTTCAATCTATTTATATCGTAATCCTACCCTATAGGATAAATTACAACTTTTAACCTTCAAAATGCATCTAAACGTTACTTATTTCCATTCCAGGTGCACCAGTACTGGCCGCTAGTGGAAATCAAATGTTCCGCAGACCTGAAATTCTTCCTGTGCTCGATCTACACGCCGATCTGCATCGAGGACTACGCGAAGCCCCTCCCGGCGTGCCGCAGCGTGTGCGAGCGCGCGCGCGCCGGCTGCGCCCCCCTCATGCAGACGTACGGCTTCCAGTGGCCCGAGCGCATGGCCTGCGAGCGCCTGCCCAAGATGAACGACCCCGACCACCTCTGCATGGACGAGTACGACCGCGCGCAGGAGCCGGAGCCGCCGCGCCCGCCGCCGCGCCGCCCCCACAAGAACAACTGCAAAGATCCAAAAAACTGCGAAAGCGGCCCGGCTGCGAGCCCGGGCGAGGACGAGTGCGCGTGCGCGTGCCGCCCGCCGCTGGTCAGCGTCCGCGCGCTCGGAAACGCCAGCGTCACGGCCGCCGGCGTGCCCGCCTGCGCGCTGCCGTGCCGCGGCGCGTTCTTCACGCGCGAGGAGAAGGAGTTCGCCGCCGTGTGGATCGCGCTCTGGTCCGGCCTCTGCGCCGCCTCCACGCTCATGACGCTCACCACCTTCCTCATCGACTCGCAGCGCTTCAAGTACCCCGAGCGCCCGATCGTCTACCTGTCGGCCTGCTACTTCATGGTGGCGCTCGGCTACCTGGCGCGCCTCGCGATCGGCCACGACGAGGTCGCGTGTGACGGCGCGCTGCTCACCACGTCCGCCGCCGGCCCGAGCGCCTGCACGCTCGTCTTCATCCTCGTCTACTTCTTCGGCATGGCGTCGTCGATCTGGTGGGTCGTGCTGTCGTTCGCGTGGTTCCTCGCCGCCGGCCTCAAGTGGGGCAACGAGGCGATCGCCGGCCACGCGCAGTACTACCACCTGGCCGCGTGGCTCGTGCCCGCCGCCAAGACGGTCGCGGTGCTGCTCGCCGGCGCCGTCGACGGAGACCCGGTGGCCGGCGTGTGCTACGTCGGGAACACGTCGCCGGAGAACCTCAAGCGGTACGTGCTCGCGCCGCTCATCGTGTACTTCGCGCTCGGCGCGACCTTCCTGCTCGCCGGGTTCGTGTCGCTGTTCCGGATCCGGTCGGTGATCAAGCGGCAGGGCGGCATCGGCGCCGGCTCGAAGGCGGACAAGCTGGAGAAGCTGATGATCCGCATCGGCGTGTTCAGCGTGCTGTACGCGGTGCCGGCGGGCGTGGTGATCGGGTGCTACGCGTACGAGGCGGGCGGGCGCGAGCGCTGGCTGCGGCGCGTGGCGTGCGGCGCGGCGTGCGGCGACCGCCCGCTCTACTCCGCGCTCATGCTCAAGTACTTCATGGCGCTGGCCGTGGGCATCACGTCGGGCGTGTGGATCTGGTCGGGCAAGACGCTGGAGTCGTGGCGGCGCGTGTGGCGCGGGCCGCGGCCGGCGCACCGCGCGCTCGTCAAGGGCGGCGTGTGACGGGGCGCCGCGGCCGCGCCCGCCGCGCCGCCGCCCGCCCTGGCGCCGCCCGCCGCGCCCGCGCCGCCCGCCCTGCCCCTGCCCCTCCCCCTGCCCCTGCCGCTGCCCTGCGCGCCGCCGCCGCCCTCCGCGCCCTCCGCCCCCTCCGCGCCCTCGGCCCGCTCTGCCCAGCCGCTCTCCGACTACGGGCCCGTTTAGGGCGAACGTGAAACGCGGCCGAGAAGGGAAAGAGGAGTGAGGATGAAAAGAAAACGGCGACTAGCCCGAATCGTCCGAGCCGGAAGGAACACTTGTGCGAGTTCGTCCAGAAGCCGAATTGATGACTGTTCTGAAATTCAGTGGCGCCGCCTGTAAACCTCCCCGAAAACTCGGGACGAACTATTTAAAATATAACCCTGAGGGTCATCTGACCTTACCGTGACAGTGCCATCCGAGCGTCGTGAAACGCTCGATAATTACCAACTTTAACAGTGAACTGTGAAATGTAAATTGTCAATGTGAACGGTGACGTCCGGACGTCGTTAGTGTTGAGTGAGTGTTTGAAGCGCGCGTTCTCTAGTCTTAGCGTGTAAGCGCGCGCCGACGATATACGTAACTAGAGTAAGTCCGGCCGTGGCGTCCGCACCCGCATCGCTTCTCGGTAGTCATAAAGCAACGTACCGCGGTTCCAAGTTAAATTGTCATGATAATCAACAAATAGCTAACCATTGCCATTCATATATTCACGAGATACATTTTGACTTTTCGTTACTGAAAATTAATACCAAACATAAAATATTTTAAAAAACCGACCGTCATCTTTATGGAATTTGGTAATATTTTTGGGTTATTAAGAGATTTTAGTCGTAAAACGTTTGAATGATCTGAATACGCACAAACGCAGTAAATGTTATATTAAGTTTCAAATTAATTATTATCAATGATAAATTTTCACTTGGAACTCGAATAGGTACGCTCCCTCGATGCTTCGGAGGGTATTTGTATCACAGCAATAAGTGTGACTTGTATATTAACTATGTGTCAGCAAAGATGCTTATCTTGCAATCCAGTCAATCATATTTGCTCATCTTACTTAGGAATAATGGAGGAATAAGTTAAAAGTGTGAACAAACATATTGAAATATTATTTTAGATTGTAGAAATTAAACTTGCGGATTTTCTCGCGTATACAACACTCCCAAACTTCTTACACCCACTTCTTACTAGGGTATACTTACTTGGTATGTATGAAGCTCGCGAAAACCTACGAAAACGTTATATTATTTTAGCTCAATACACATTTCATTGTAGCAGAAAAAATTGTCTGTGACAAGTTTCGTATAAAATTATCACTTGCATAAAAGTGTAACACAATAAAGATATTTGACTTATTAAAAGTGTGTTAAAAAACACAAAAACATCAACCTGCCAATAATAATATTGACTCAATTTAGTAATATCTTATAAAGACCATTAAAACAGTATTTAATTTATTCCTACTTTACATTCCTAAATGTAAAACTGTGTTAATGAGTTCATTGTCCCTTTTAAACGTCTTGAGCAAATGACGAGCACCAAACGACCGGCCTTGAGTATCTAACGGAAGCGCGCACTAAGTGGAATTGCAGGACGAGCGTCTTTGCCACTTTCCTATGTAAAAGACGTCTAGCATTTATTCACACATACATCAGTAAGGTGTTTTATTGAATCTAATTACATTGCCTTCAAAGAGAATGTCGTTTTATGTCTTTTACTTAAGTGATTATTGCCATATTGAAATAAGGAATTACTTTTTTTTTTTCAACACTTCTCATTGAGGTATTTGTAATCTAGTTTCCTATTTGTAAAAGTCACTATCTGTAAAAATAAATTACTGGTGTATGTTGGCACTTAACTTTATACAAATAATAAATTAGGCTCATCGTTAATCTAAGTCCAAGTTATATTGATAATAATGTAAAATTAACTACCTCCTGATGAGTCAAATGTGCATAATTAAATTTTGTATTCTTTTCTAATGTTGGTATATGACAGCGCCATCTATCATCGAGTAGCACCGATATGATTACTAACGCCATCTACTATGGAGTATTTCAATTAAAATGACGCTCAAATAGATTTTCAATTTTCATAAAAGTAACAATAAATGGCTGACGATGTATGTATGACGTGCAATAATATAAATTTGTGTAACACAACATATAGAATGTAATTTTAAATACGAGAAGTGGGATGTACATGTATACAAAGGACACCGCAGCCGAAATACAAAAAAAAATCATCATGTAATTTATTTTATATCTTAACTGTAGATAATAAATAAAGCGACTTTTTTATGTACAAGACTTGTGTTTTATTTAAATAAAGAAATTTAAAAAAAAAAAACAATTTAAGTGTAATGCAGTTCCATTGTCCACTCAGTGTTGAAAGACACTGTTCCTCGAAAATATTCAAGCTCGCTCGTGTATTTAACACAAAATTTAAAAAATATATATTAAATATATGTAATAAAGTTAGCAAACAGCGAGCTCTGACACTGGAACGCGGAAATCTACTTACACATCTTGTCTAATTTTATCGGAAGACCAATACAACTTTGCATTCTAGTCGCACAATTCGCCAGTATGTTCTATTGAGTTTTTTCTTGCATCCATGGTAGCAAACCAGCGTCTCGTTCCCGTGGATGGTAAGTGAATACTGGAGCCTACAGACATCTACACGTAAACCGAGCCTTAAGTTGTTTTATACCTCGATGGTTGGAATTACGGGTTCTATTGATATAATTTGCCTTAACCCTGAGAATATCACCAATTGGAAAAAAAATTGGCTAAAATATTTTTTATGCAGGTTCAGCTGGCACGGCACTAATTTATAAAAACAGTAATCTGAAAAATAAGCTTAGCTTATTTTGAAAACAAAATACACAGATTGCTTCAGTCTATAAATTTTATTTGAAAGACGTCACTTATTTAATGTCTACAAAGTAAGTATTATTGCTAATTTGAACATAGTTCATTTCAGTTCATGTTGAAATTGTAAACGAAACAACGTGAGAAAATAAGTTTTGCTGTATTTAAGAACAAAGTCCGTAGGTAGCTAAAGCTTAACAGCGCGATCTGTCGCATAGTACGATAAAGTGCCATCTAGTGTCTATTTACATAATATGAAAATAAACTTATGTTCAAAATATAAATACCAGTTGGCGCTTCAATCGTTTACATAAATTTAAATGATTAGGAAATAATCCTATGCTGATAAGGTGTCTGATAAGGATCGAAGAAAAGTCCGGTGATCCAAAACCATTGCAAATTTGACTTGGATTTATTGCCACAGAAATATAACACCGGCGTGATCTACCGGACATTTCGTCGATGGTACCTACGGAGATTTGCGAGTAAAATATTTGAAACATATATGAAAACTTTATCCGTATCTCCATATTTAAAAAAAAACAGCCTGGACCTTTATTAAAAAATACAAATCGTAAGTATACCTTCCAAGATTCTTTGAAATACCTGAGACTACAAAACGAAAACACAATAAAAGAATTTGTTAGTGACAAAAAAAAAGAAAATAAAATCAAAACAATCAACAAAATGATTAACTACAGCACCGAGCAATTCTATTTCAAACAATCAAGAAACAATAGACGTTTAATCACAAAAAAAAAACTTTTTTAAGAGGGTCTGGTATGTAATAATGTAGGTATGTAGAATTAACAGAATAGATATAATCGTTAGAGTTACTAATATATTACCTACTTTAAAGTGTACAATTACAATGAAATTTGAGCTACGTACCTAAGTATACAACAAATTGACTATTTACAAAGATTACACAACGGACGAGTCAGAGAGCAACTATCACATTACAATTACGTATGTCGTTAGTGGACGAGATTGTTACCTATTTTTAATTTTATTGTAATACTTATATTAATAACCAAATACAAACTAGCTTGCTACTTAGATATTATACAATAATGCTAGTTACAAACGCATTTCTTAATGAGCAACTTATAAATCACATATCTTGACAACATAATAAAAAGTATTTTATTGGGTAGAGTAAATCGTCGAAGATTCAAGTATTAATGTACCTCTGTCTTCTTATTTTTTATTGTTTCTTTGCTAGCAAAATATTTGTTTAAGTTTTAGTTTTTGTCATATTTAACAATAACATTAACTTTAGCAGGGATTACGTAATCCGTTGCACCAACGTATTTTTGACATGGTTAAAGTTATCGGGGTTGACAGAATCCCTCATCATCTGACAGATAATTGACATTAACCAGCACAGCTCGGCCATTCAACAAATGGTGCAAATTATATTTTTACTTAACCGATACTTTCCCAGATTTGATTTAGGAACCTACATACCTAACAATTACGCATTGACTGGTCTCTGCAAAATTATTTTATTTTAAAGAAAAATGGAAAGAAAAATTTGACTTCAAGCGAGACTCGAACTCGCGGCCTACTGGGAATCTAGTCTAGCCGCTCTTCCAATTGAGCTTTGAAGCCCTGCCCGATTTGTTAAAAATTTTCCTTCACATCTATTGCATTGCTTTATGGTAGCAGCAGCGCCATCTATTACCAACTATGCTGGTTAGGCAACCGATATTAAACTTTTCAGTTTATTGAATATCGTAAAGAAGTCGCTTTTACCCTTAATAATTGTTTTTATATTATTTCGCACTAACACATGCTTGTGAAATATATTTTATTCGAGTCTCGCCTGAAGTCAAATTTTTCTTTCCATTTTTCTTTAAAATAAAATATATTTCACAAGCATGTGTTAATGCGAAATAATATAAAAACAACTCTGCAAAATTGCTTAGATTTCGAGTTTTTAGTATTTTATTGTAACATTATTTTATTTAATAACTATTTATTTTATTTAATGGAAGTGGCAAACAAGCATGCAGTTCACATTGATGTTAAGTGATGACTGTGGCCTATAGACACCCACACGAAGACCAAGGTCAAAATGCAGATGCGTTACCACTCCTGAGGCCTAAGGTGTTATGCCTCTGTGCCGGAAATTACAGGGCCGTACATTACCACCTGACCGGAACACGATAGTGCTGAACACTACCATTTAGCGGCAAGTAAATTAGGTAACTATATAACTAAATAATATAAAAAAAAGATCAAATAAATTAATATTGGTTGACGATTCTAATTTGTTGTTTAATTACTCATTACCCTACTAAACATTATTTGTAGTATAAAGTATAATATAATATGGATATTTAATGAAAAAAAGACAAATACCTACGGCTTATTTGTTTAACTAGTATAAATATATAATTGTTCCAATCTACACAATAGTGTGCAAGATGCAATCTTCCATTGCCTTCTGCGGCCTCTTTGTTATTTCAAATATTTAGATATACCTAACTGTCTGCCTCGTTTACGGAGAAATATGAAATCTTAACTGTAAATTGTTTTATATTATTTCGCATTAACACATGCTTGTGAAATATATTTTATTTAAAGAAAAATGGAAAGAAAAATTTGACTTCAGGCGAGACTCGAACTCGCGGCCTACTGGGAATCTAGTCCAGCCGCTCTTCCAATTGAGCTACTGAAGTCCTGCCCGATTTGTCAAATCTATCATAAAGCAATGCAATAAATGTGAAGGAAAGATTTGACAAATCGGGCAGGACTTCAGTAGCTCAATTGGAAGAGCGGCTGGACTAGATTCCCAGTAGGCCGCGAGTTCGAGTCTCGCCTGAAGTCAAATTTTTCTTTCCATTTTTCTTTAAATAAGATATAAAAACAGTTACAAATTACGTTTGTGTTAATTACTTTATTGAAAAACTACCTCTTCAAACCATGTTACTTTGTTCGCCTAGTAATATCGTTTTGTTTTGCTCATAGAACTACAATTTAGCATCTATCCACACCTCAACAGACAACTAATTTAACCATTAAGTCAACGTTTATAATAATACTGGCATACGTCTTTCGTATCGTGTGTGTATTGTGACGAACATATTATGTTCGTGGTCTTAAAAACTAATATTCTTATAGCTCATTATGGTGTCCTAACAAAATTACTATACAATCACTCGGGGGCGGCGCAGGTTTGAAACTTAACCCATTCCCTGTCCCAATTTAAACACAATAGCTTTAACAATGCAAATGCTCAAAAGGAGGGACAAGAACGCGGGCAATCATGTTTCGCGAGGCCCTCGATATAAGGCGCAGTTCAATTCAATAAACAACACCACCAGGAGCTGCGATTTGGATACTCGTATCGATCGCACCGGACGAGATTTCATCTACACGTTCGTGATCAACAAACAACAGATCTAAACACAAATAGATCACATCTCCAATAATACTCAAACGATACAATCACCGAACCTATGTTATGTGTCCACAAAATAAACAGACCTATTTTAGGGCTACAAACACTGGGGGTCGAAAAAATAAGCCGACAACATCGTCAGAACTGCGAAGGCGCCTCGTGGCCTTCGGCGGCTTGACCTCAGCTGGGCACCGGGTACTGCATGAGGTCTGGCGGCGGCCGGTATCCCTCCCCGTACTCCTGCAGCACCAGGTACTCCTGGAGTGGGACCTCCGCGTACTGCTCCTCGTGCCCCAGGGGGCGGTGCAGGTAGTAAGGGTCCTGGGGATTCATCTGTTCCAGCTCCATCTTCGGTTCCTGCTGCTGAGGCTGGAACTGTTAATTTCATTTGTGTAATGGTGGTGGCGAACGAGCTGTTAACGTGGAAGATAAACGACTACTGCAACCTATAGACGTCTAAGCAGAAATTAGAGATTGAAGCAAATGGGTTGCCACATCTAGGGCAATAATCAATATTGAAAATAACATTCAGCATCATCATCACTCCGGCCGAATGACGTCCACGCCTGGAAAAAGCCTTCTCCAAAGACGCCCACAACAGTGTTGTGCGACATTTGGCGAAAATTTATGGCATAACCGCCACACAGGCAGGCAGGATTAGTGATCGCAGTGACGGTAGTTTTATCACGGGACGCTACTGCCCATCCCACGTTGTTATATTTACTACGGTCCTATTGGAATGGTTTGACCGCCATTGTTCCGTTGACTGACAAAAGAATTCTTCCGCTAGTTTACTTTTAAAAATTACATTTTATACGATTTATTACATTTTCATTATGCAAAAACAGTATTTCAAGCATGGGAAGTTTGACTATCACATCGTTATAATTTACTATTCAAATGCGAGACAAATTTCTATATTGATAAGCTTAAAATTATAACATTATGCCAATTAGTGATTGATTAGAATCAAATGGAAAACCAACTAACCTGCGGTTGATATTTGCACCGTTTAAATCGGCCGTAAAGTGAAGAGTACGGGAGGTTGTAATGAATGGCTGCTTGATTTATGGACATCTGCCCCACTCTGGAATATATGCCAAAAATAAGCTACTAACAAATAAGATTAAAGAGCAAATAAGATTTTTTTCTAAACGTTTGGTAATTTTTTACAGCTGCCATTCAATAAAATTCGGAAAAAAGTCAACCTGTCACTGGATTCAAAGCCACGATTTAGGTAGCAGCATTACTAAAAATTTCTACTGAAGAAACTAAATATTTTTTGTAAATAATGTATCACCGACATTCTTTTTGTAAAAAGAAGAATTTAGCCTGGGTTGCACCAAGATATTTGTTAAAG
Source organism: Macrosoma leucophasiata (assembly GCA_036365455.1). Lineage (NCBI taxonomy): Eukaryota > Metazoa > Arthropoda > Insecta > Lepidoptera > Hedylidae > Macrosoma > Macrosoma leucophasiata. The sequence continues at coordinate 21,681,060 of JAWQUS010000024.1, read as the reverse complement.
TTAAAGTCATTGTACAATAGTTACTGTACACAGGTATTGTATATGGTTATTGTAAATAGGTATTGTATATAGTTTTTGTACAATAACTTTAATATCATAGCAAATATCATGGTGCAACCTTAAGGCTTAGTGTCATCTGTCGTCCAGTAGTGGTATCAAACTAGGATCTTGTGTAATATTAAAATAATTCTATAACAGATGGCGTGACGCGACATCATGTATATATTGTACTTTATCTTAGGATCTCAAACGAAGCTGACACAGTATTTTTAATAATATCTTCTTGAAATTCTTGAAAATTAATCCAAAACAAGAAGTTGTATGACAAAATCAATAATAATAGCTCGTTCTCTAGCTTAATAATTAAGGCTCGTTTCGCAGAGTCATACTTAAGATTTATCAGGAAATTTAAAAAAATAGCTGTAATAACATACCGGACCGCCTCAAGAGCTTCCCCCATAGCGTCTTCGGACCAGGGCGTGGGGTTAGACCGCGAGAGCTCGATGCCCTCGCGCTTACATCGCCCATACAGTGTTCCTGTAAGTGAAGTCCCATCATTTGTAAACTTTATGTAGAATCAACAATCACAGGTCGCGCGAATCTTAATTTTTTTTTTTATGTTTTTAAAGTGGCAAACAAGCATACAGTTCACATTGATGTTAAGTGATGACTGCAGCCTATAGACACCCACACAATGACCAGAGGTAAAAATGCAGATGCGTTACCACTCCTGAGGCCTAAGGTGTTACGCCTCTGTGCCGGAAATTACAGGGCCGTAAATGCGTCCGCGAACTTAGTTACCTGTCGCCAGAGAATATGTTATAATACTACGTATAGAATGGACACTTCGACGTCCCACCCGATTGCCATACCTCACCCAACCTCCTCCCCTCTTATGGGCGATGTTTGGTATTTTCTACGTGCTACGCACACAGGTCACACGTCACTGATTGATGTCTGTGTAATAGAGACCAAATTAAGCGTCTGTGCTGTCGCTGCGAGGAAGGTGATTTTAAGGTGTGGAAAGGATACGCGAGAGGACACAACAAGTGCGCTGACAATATCGGTCCGTCACCGCGTCGTCGGCGCCGCATGGAACGGCGTCTCCTCGCGTGCCGTATTAAACGGCGACGCCCCGAACGGAAGCGGTGCCGCGGTACTTCGATAGAGACGCAGTCGAGGCGATTTCATACCGTGAGACGGCGCTCCGGACGTGAGCGGGGTCGGCGCGAACGGCGGTCGATGCGCGTTCGCCTGCCCGTCGATTCTGAAGTCGTACCGGTGGGGATGCCGTACTGTGCGGCGGCGCGCTGCACGGAGGCGGCGCCGGCGCGGATGGCGGCGAGCGCGCGCGCCAGGTCGGCGCGGCGCCAGGCGGTGGGCGCGGCGTTGAAGGGCGCCGCCAGACGGATGCCCTCCCGCCGCGCGATCTTGTACAGCGTGCTGCTCGGGATGCCTGCCCCGCACGAGAAGCCGGGTTAGGGACTATTCGATGTATGACTCTGTCGAGTCACTTAAGATATTTTTCATTGCATTAACCGTTAAACGTTGATTTCACAAATCAATTAGTAACTAACGAAACGAACGAAGCTAAACTTCACTGTGGTAACCCAAAGTATTCCGCAGGGCTGCATTCTCAGACTAAAATTTCACCTTGTTTATGAAAAGATACTTCCATTTCTTTTTATTTTCATATCATCCACATTATATATTTTCTAACGCTTTCGAGATGATGCTCATTCTTAAATTATTTCAAAACAAAAAAAAAATACAGTCTTATGTTTCGATATTACCTACCTACTACTGAAGACAAATCGTTCTACCACGGAATCGGGAAAACACCCACTAAAATATTACATAAGTGAAAACTTCATACATAAATATTTAATACAGTGCACATAACAGTTAAGATATCTCACCGTAAGCTTTGCTAGCCTTATTGGCAGAAATGGCGCCAGCACGCAACGCGTGTAAAGCCCCTTTCAAGTCAGCTTCGCTCCAAGATTTGGACGCGCCTTCCTTCTTGGGCGTGTCGATGCCCAGTCTATGTGCCCGCTGCCAGAGAGTAGTCGATGGAATACCGTACATTGACGATGCCTGGAATATCAAGGAGAGATATCACAAGCTTCATTCAAATCTTAATAAATATCATAAAATCAAAGTGGTACGAGTAATTAAATAATACGCTCTAATTACATTTTTGTATTGTTAATATATTGTAAAAGCAAACAAGCATACAGTTGACATAGCTAGTACTATACTGCTTCCTATAGACATCTATACGAAAACTGATAGTCCAAATTTCACCTTAGTTAGGCTCATATGATGTTTGCGCAGGGCTTCTAATGCGTTGTCCATGTCTCGCTGCGACCAGCTCTTGGGGCTACCGCGGCTGGTGGACTCGGCCGGCGGGCCGCTCGAGTCACTCGCCTCGTCGCCGCTTAACTGTTGTTGCTCTGCGAACAACATTAATTGATTGGAGACGAGAATGACGATGGAAATAATTTTTAAAATCTCATTGACAATAATTACTAAACAATAGTGGTGTGAATAGTGTGTGAAACACATCAATATAATATTGTAATTTTGAGAAAAATATTAATCATATCTTAAAGTGTACGCGTGGTCGTCCGTAGAAGACTAGGCGGAACGATTACTGAAAGTGAAGAATTGTGGGTCTAAGGGCGAGATTTACAGACCACACTGCGACTTTACTTTCAAGCAAGTAAGGTCGTAGTGCGGTTTGTGAAACTCACCCTAAGTGAAGAAGATCGGGAAGTGTTAAAGCGAAATATATAATGATAATCATAATACAACTAACTTCTTATTCCGTACGCATAACCCTTAAACTAAATAATTTTCCTTCCTAAGACTTCCTACCTTAAAGAAGAAAAACGTTTACTGCTTATATTTATGTAATTATACTTGCCTCCTTCTGACACTGGTTCATCTTTGACAGCCAACAGCGGAGCAAAATCGGAGGAATCGGCCAATTCGATTGTGTTCATCAAAGACAAGTGTCTGTCAATGAGTGATGAGCCCTGCACCTGTAAGTCAATAAACATCAAACTTTATGAAAAAGTGACTCAAGAGTAGGTAAGCGTTGATCGAATCCATCGATAGCCTTAAAACAATATTTTATATTATAATCTTTGACGCGTATAGAAAATCCGTATAATTTAATAAAGACAATAGGCAAAACCAGACTTATAGATAGGTATTCTTCTTCTTTTAGTGCCTCTCCAACTAGTGAAGGTTGGCTGTCAGTTCGGAAAACTTTAATCTGTCCTTCGCGAAATAGTTCAGCGGCGCTGTTGATGCCGGTCCACTCGCGAATATTGCGTAGCCACGACTTTTTTCATCGGTCTACTGGTCTTTTTCCAGCCACTTTGCCCATCATTATAAGTTGCAGCAGTTGGTATCTGTCATGTCGCACAATATGACCTAAATAACCAACTTTTCTCTGTTTGATGGTTTGCATGATTTGGCGCTTCTGACCAGCTCGACGGAGAACTTCTTCGTTTGTCACTTTGTGTGTCCAGCTAATAACCAGCATGCGTCTGTAGGTCCACATTTCAAAGGCTTCAATTCGTTTCCGCAAGTGCTCTTTAATTGTCCAGGCCTCACATCCATACAATAGTATAGGCCATATATAGCACTGTAGCAACCGTACGCGTAGGGACATCTTTAACTGACGACCGCATAGTACCTTTCTCATAGAATTGAATGCACTACGGGCTATTTCTATTCGAGTTTTCACCTCAAGATCGCTCAGCCAGATATCATCCATCCATGTGCCTATTATATACTATTTATACTTGTGCACCCGTTCCAATCGTTTACCTTCCACAGTGGTACCAGGGTCGGCACTTGGTGTCTTTGAAATGATCATGACTTTGGTTTTGTTGACATTCATTCTAAGGCCGGCTCTCAGGCTACACTCATTTACCCGGTTAACAATTTCCTGCAGCTCAGACGCTGTGGACGCTATTAGGACGGTGTCGTCAGCATAGCGGAGGTTGTTAATATACCGTCCGTTCACTTGTAGAGGCATTGGAGGGACTAAGGGGTGGTGCCCTTAGTCCCTCCAATGCCTCTGCGATAATCGATTCGGAGTAGAGGTTAAAGAGTATCGGTGATAATATGCATCCCTGCCGGACGCCTCTCTTTATCTCTACCTCACTGGTTTCTTCGCCATCGACGCGAACAGTAGCCTTTTGGTTCCAGTAGAGGTTTCGAATGATCCTTATGTCTTTATCATCTAGTCCGATGTCGTTTAAGAGTAGTGCCATGCGGTCGTGAAGTACTCGATCAAACGCTTTTTCGTAATCGATGAAACAGAGAAAGACGTCCTGTTGCATATCTTTGCATTTCTGCACCAGTACCTGCACCGCAAATAGAGCTTCTCTTGTGCCCACTCCAGATCGGAATCCAAATTGGCTATCTCCCAGTTGTTCGTCGCACTTGATTCTGATGCGTTTATGTATAATGTTTAGGAACAGTTTTAACGCTTGGCTCATAAGGCTTATCGTTCTGAATTCTTCACATTTTTTCGGGTTCTTCTTCTTTGGGAGAGTAATAAAAACCGATTTCAACCAATCATCAGGCAGTTCCCCAGTATCATACACAAGGTTAAATAATTTGACCAAGGTATCCACGTTCTTCTCGTCGATAAGCTTGAGAATCTCGATGTAGACATCATCTGGGCCTGCAGATTTTCCTACTTTAGCTTTGCACAGTACATTCCAAACTTCGTCCTTGAGTATAGCGGGCCCATCATTGCTAAAGGTTGTCTGTGTTGTACTTCTGGATTCATCTGCAAACATGGTTCTGATGTAATCTTCCCATACAGCTTTCTTCGCTGAAAGACCCAAAACAGGCAGGTTGTTGTCATCCACCAAATTGTAAAATACGTGATTACGACCGATCATCATTTTTATTTCTTTATGCATATTGAACGCATCGTGCTTTTTAAGGAGTTCTTCTACATATTCGCATTTGCTCTGGTACCATGTGTCTCTAGTATGACGAACCAATCTTCTCACACTTTTGTCAAGTTCCTCATATTTGATACTATTAGAGGGTTTGTGTAATCTTCTCTCTTCCATAAGTTGATAGATTTTGTCCGTCATCCACACTTGTTTTGGTTTCCATTTTTCCGGTTTAAGATGCTCGCAGGACACTCTTATAAGTTTAGTTTTCAGTTGACGCCAGTTTTCCTCAACTGATTCTGCGATCTCCTCTTTCGCCTTAGAAGCCCACTCATTGATCTCATCCATCGCTTCTAGTCTGATCGCTTTGTCACGTAACTTTTGAATGTCGATTCTTCTCGGCGCCGAATTTTTTGTCATTTGTTTTAAAACGCAGCTTAGTTTAGCGATTACGGGATTGTGATCCGAATTTATGTCAGCCCCAGGGTAAATTTTTACACTTTTAATGTAGTTTCTGAAGCGACTGTTGATCATCAGATAGTCGATTTGATTGCGGACTATGTTTTGGTGAATATGGCGAGGTGACGTCCACGTATACAGTCTTCTGGCTGGTAGTTTAAAAAATGTATTAGCGACCACTAAATCCTTTTCTTGACAGAACTGGACCAGTGTGTCGCCTCTGTCATTCCTTTCCCCTAACCCGTACTTCCCAACGACTCCTTGGACTTCCCCCTCCCCCACTTTCGCAGGTTGTTTATTATATATCTGGACAAATGCCTCCAGAGGGTGAAGTTGATGGATGTGGGAGTGCGTATGGGTGACTTAGTGGTGAACTGTCTGCTTTACGCAGATGATGCTGTAATTGTTAGCTCTACACCAACTGGGCTACAAGCACTAGTCACAGTCATGAAAGAGGATTGTATGGAGAAAGGCTTACATTTGAATGTGGTGAAACTAAAGTATTAGTATTTGAAAGAGATGAACAGAGAACAAATGCAAGGGTAGTAGTAGATGATGCAGTGTTAGAACAGGTTGATGAAATTGTATATCTTGGATGTGCTTTTAGCAAGGATGGTAGGTACACCACTGACATAGAAAGAAGAGTGCTTGCTGGGAATTGCGTGAATGGAGCGTTGGGTAAGCTGCTAGAATCGAAACATCTCAGCCAGCGGGCTCGACTAGCCGTACATAATGCTGTACTTACTCCAACGCTTTTATATGGAAGCGAGAGCTAGGTATGCAGGAAAGAGCATGAAAGTAAGTTGAACGCGGTCGAGATGAGATCTTTGCGCAAGATCTGCGGTGTATCACTCACCGATCGCGTTCGTAATGAAGATGTAAGAAAGAGACTTTGTGTGAATGATAGTATCGGTGTAAAAATGAAAAAAGGCATGCTCCGATGGTTCGGGCATATAGAAAGAATATCGAATGAGCGAATGACTAAACAGATATACAATGCGAATGTGGATGGTTGCAGAGGCCCAGGAAGACCAAGGCTGACCTACCATGACCAAATAGGTCGAGTTCTGTCTGATGGTGGGGTCAAGTCTTAGGAATCGGCGTGCATGTATGAAGAGAATGATGAAGGTAGACGAGGCACGAGAGGTTTGTCTGAACCGGGATATCTGGCGCTCTACACTCTCTGCCTACCCCGTCAGGGACCTGGCGTGAAGATACATACATTAACAGTTGCTCTACATCACCATATAAATCATTTACTTCCTGGTCGGGCTTGTCGGCAGTTGGCGCATATACCAAAACGATGTTGATGTTTCTCGGTTGTGCTTCAATGTGGAGCATAGTAGTGCGGTAGGATTTGGCAATGAAGTCAATATTACCTTTAACTGTTCTCACGTTAATAACCACTCCTACACCGTACATATTGGATGATTCGTCGGAACCTGAATAGTAGAGGACATGATCTTCATCTATGGTGTGCTTTCCATTGCCTTTCCATCTAACGTCGCTCAGTCCCATGACGTCTATCTTTAGGCGTTTTATCTCCTTTACAAGGTTAGGTACTTTTTCGGGTCGCAGCAGGCTGCGGACATTCCACGTTCCTATGGTTAGAATTGTTTTGTTTTGTTTCCACCCGGAGATTCTTCGCACCCCTGTCCCATTTAAGGGACGCCGGGCACTCGGGGCCGTGGCTATTTTTTACTTTTCCATCTGACTTTACTAGAGAATATAGTGCAGTGGTTTCCCCTTGCCTTCTGCACCAGTCATTTTGGGGTATTTGGTCCCAAGGCCGCTGAAGCCTCTTCCAACCGGTTGCCCGACGGGTGTATGGTTATACCGCCATTGCTCGTTCGCCAGAGCCTCGTCCGTTATCTAGCAGGGAGCACCACAGCAGCCGAAGCCACTGCCGCCAGCTATTCATATGAACCACCAGCGCGTGCAGGTGAGGTTGACAATTGGGGTCGGTGAGATGTTAAGACCGTTCTCCCCCTATACTCCCCCAGATAGGTATTACGGAGCAATATACTTACTACCATCTAAACGAAACACGATGGTGTCGAACACTACCATTTGGCGGCATACAGTAGAGATATTGCGATTCTACCACTAGTAAAAAGTAAAGTAAAAGTCAACTGCAATCACCGTAGGGGCACCAAGCACGGCTTGCCGTGCTCAATAGGTCTAAACTGACTCTGAAATAAGCTGACATGAGAGCAGCTAGCTTAATAACCGATTGGGATATTTACGGACGAACGGTTACTAACCGCGTTATGTGGAGGCGCAGGCTCGAGGGTCTCGAAGGTGGCGACGTGTGCGGCGGGCGAGGCGGGCGCGGCGGGCGTGGGCGGCGGCTCCCTCACCGGCGTGGCCGCGGGGCCCGCCGGCGCCGGCGCCAGCTCCTCCACACACTGAACACAGGCATCAATTGCATGAGCAGCTGCCGTCAGCCATCGTGTTAGTGAACACTTTCGCGATCTCGTTGGCTCGGCGGCGAATTTCAGGCTGCCGGAATCCACGGATGGGTAAAATAAGTTACGAATCTTCCGAAATTCGGCCCCACTCTCTCTAGGTTTTCAATACGTGGACCTAACTTGCGATATATATAGGTATACCTATATTAACATATCTATAATGTAAGCATAAGTTGGTACCGGTAAAAGTAGATGCGAAACTCCATCGCTGTGCAGGTTCTGCTCCAACTTCACTCGGGCTTCTGAGGATGTCACCTATCAAAAATCATGTTCAATCATATTTTGTGGTGCAAAAATATAGGTAATTATAATAGTGACTTTTCGGCAACAGAGAGGAACATCTCCGTAATGGACACCGGTTGTGAAAGGTAACAAGGTGGTTTTGATGGTTGGAATTTTACACTGGAACACACAGGAGTTTCAATACATACTTTTTTACGTAACCAAATCTTATCTCAAAATTACGAAGTAGAATGTTGTTTGTCTAATCGCGATCGTTCAAAGGTTAAGTGAAGAGAAAAGTTTTTTGAAACAACATTTAGCTTTCTTAAAACTTTTAACTCGATTTAAAGTGACTTCTTGAAGACTGAGCATTTTCAATAATTAAAAGTTAAAAAACATTTATAAATCCAGCACAAAAAACCAACCTCAATATAGGTACTTAAAAATGCTTTTTAGTGTACCTACTCACTACCGTGAAAAATGAAGTACTACAACGGCAGCCGTGATTTTTCAGAGTCTTTACATCATTGCTTTATACATATTGCCGTAAAGTAAACGATATTTTATTGAAAAAAATTAAAAAAAAAAACCCAAAAAAATATATATATGTAAAGAAATACTATTTCTTTCTTCGCACTCTGTGTGTTTATTTACCATGAAGTTTGGTTATAGTTTTTAACTTTTTAATTGTCTGATTTTAAAGAAGAAACTAATTCAGAATGTCAGGGACAGATTCAAATACGAGTTGATTGACAATTGCATAATCAATGAAAATTTTATTATCATATTATTTTATGTTTTAAAAGTGAAAGAATAAACTTTCATTGTCGTTTCTTCTTTAAAATCAGACAGTTAAAAAGTTAAAAACTATAACCAAACATCATGGTAAATAAAGACACAGAGTGCGAAGAAAGAAATAGTATTTCTTTACATATATAAAAAACTTGCGGCCATTTTTTTAAAGGCAATCAAGTCGATATTATAATATATACTCTAGATTATTAGGTTTGCAGCATATCTGGATGATCGTTATGATTCTGCAGTGGGAACCTAACTATTAGTATCACCATAAGGTTGGAAACATTAAAGCCACTTTAGTATCAATCAATACCTATTCTGTAATAACAATCAGGATAAAAGAAATTATTAGTAAGGCGGTCAGGCCGCCCCAGGCTATGAATCAAGCATTTCGAATAATTCGAATGGCGCAAACGAATAATCCCATAAATATGATTATGCGCAGCTACAGTATGGAGCAGCGATGCTGGCAGAGAATCTATATGTATGTACGAGACATACTGCGAATATTACAATTTTATAAAAATAACTAACCAGAACACCACCATTTCGCAGCAGATAGATTTTGTGATACGGTGGTACCTACGCTCTCGAGCTCCTACCTTGCCTCATTTACCTACCTACTTATAATTTCACTAGCTGTGCCCACGACTTCGTCCGCGTAGCGTGATGTTTATATAAATGGCTTATAGCCTTCCTCGATAAATACAAATCGGTCCAGCAGTTCCTGAAATTAGCGCATACAAACAAACAAACTCCTCAGCTTTATATTATTATTATTTATAATGGCCCAGTTTCAGAGGATAAATTTCTACGCGCCATCTTTGTTTCTAAACTAAAAAAACTGCCTACTCACCGCTAGATGGCATTAAGAGTTATTGAGATATTATTATTTCAAATTATTACGGAGTATTTTTTTATTAAAATTAAGTAGGTACCTACATTCTAATTTGATGCGGCCAGATTTATAACACACACATGTTTTATGCCATCGACACTTCATATAAAACAATTTAATTACCTACTTAGGAATACTTGGGATAGACATTTAACTTTATGACAAGTTAGTCCACGGCGTATACGCGTATTAAGATCCCACAAAATGTTGATTATAGAAATTAAGTACATTTGTTTCTTTACTCAACTTCTGAATCGAATCTTAAAAATTGGAGAAAATTGACATTATTGAATTCATGATATGTACGTATGTCGTGGCCCTATCGTAAAATTGCCCATATCAGAAATAGTTGATAATTTCATATAGACATGTGAATGAGTTCAATGATGTAAGCAACTATGATTGGCCATATCGTAAAAATAGGGTTCCATAAAATATTCACATTCAGTCATGCACATGATGTGGTTTGGATCATTTCATGCAATGGTCGTATTTAATAAAAATATCTAATTATTCATGTGGGAAATTGCACGATATGGCGTATTAATCTTTCAAGGATCGTAAGGCCACCGGCGCCCAGACACAATTGAATTTCAATTGTCATATTTTTCTCGTGTCTGAAGGGATTTAAGGTGGAAGGCACTAAAAAGGTAGATAATTTCCAAATTTTCTAGTCTCATTTGGCCGAGGTCTTTATTTTTTCATTTAAAAGGTAAGTCTTAAATTGAAAGGTATTAAAATTATAAACTTATAATTCAAACTAATTCAGTGTTAACAAAAGTAGTTCGGTATCAAAAAGTAGGTCCAAAGTTAAGTTTTTGTAAAACGTCAACTGTATCAATTACTTATAAGCTTTCAATGTAATTAGGATTAATAAAATATTATAATATCCACAGTTATGCTTGCAGCTCACATAGATGTTAAGTGATGGCTTCAGCCTATAGACATCTACAAAAAATTAGAGGTCAATAGGCCATCGTTGCTATCCCTGAGACCTAAGTTGTTATGTCTCTGTGATAGGTATTACAGGGTCATACATTACATACCTACGCCATCCAGCTCCTACACTAGAACTCTACCACCAGTGAATTACATTGATACAAAGATACAAACACCTTGTCAATATGTTATAACTATACAAAATAATTATATAGAACACAATGAAAACCAAAATTTAAATAAAAAATATAGCGACAACATAACAGAAATTCATAATTAAACATAACTACATAGGTACTACTGCATTACTAATGTTTAGTAATTTTCAAATAATTAAACCGTATCCTGCTCATGAATGCCAATTTTCATCTGAAATTAAATAAAACTTACCCGACTGTGCAGGAAGTGGTTGTACTGAGAGTCGCAATTATCCTCATCGGACTGTGGCTCGCATTTTACAACTAACTCTCTTTGTCCGGGCATTTCCTGAATAAAAAAAAAATATCCATTTCTCTTATTTCACTAGGCATGTACTTCATATCAAACAACATAATAAGTAGTTACACAAACAAAATATTAAGAAAATCATGAATACGATTGGGATATAAGCTAAGACAACAGTGTATTTACTTAAACAATCGTCTTCAGGCAACGAAACAACGAAATGCTCCATTTTTTCCTCTAAATGTCGCGCGAATCGAACGCTCCCCTATAAGTATTATAAGTACGTTTACATAGGCAATTAGACAAAAGGAAGCGAGCTTTATTGAATTTTTTCTCGATTGGTGCACAAATGAAGAGCGCAAAGTCGATTCTCTCTTTCTATCGCTCGGGAGGCAGACCGTCGCGATGTTTTTTAATTCTGTTTATTTTCAAACCGCACACTATTAAGAACGGCGGCCGGTCGAGCAGGGCGCAAACTTTGTGGAAGCATGAAATTCCCGCGAATGGAATTCAAAACTTTATCGCTATGGACGAGCGTGTGGGTCGGCGATGCAAAGCAACCGTAAGGCAGGCGCACTAGCGTAGGTAATCGCGTGTCCGTCACCTGTCGGAGGTGGAGACGAGTAGTGAATGTAAGTTGCGCGGTTAACCCTCTCCGCGGCTCTTCACATCGCTTCATTCGCGGACACGAGGAACCGTACGACTGCGCGACCCGCGCGAGATATGAAAACACGTTCACTTTCGACGTCTTCCCGACCGAAGGACGATGTAAAACGGAGCCGATAAACGTGAGGAAAACGTAATCGACGAAGACGAGGGCGCGAAATCAGTCAACTCACCTAGTCGGTCAGCGGAGACGGCCGCAGGCGCTCGCCCGTGTCGCCCGTGTCCCGAGCCCCGGGTCCGCACGTGTCCCACCGCGGCCGCTGCACGGTGACCTTCGGGAAACGATGAGATGTCGCAAATGAAAGTGAATTCGGCACACACCCGGCCGAGTCTGCGTCGCTGCGTGGCGCATGTTTAGGAGGTGCAGGGCGGGCGCGTGCTGATTTTTTTTCCGCGCCGAAGAAATAAAAACAAACGCCTTTTTGCCGGGAACCGGCCGAGCGGCGCGTCGTCGCTCCCTCCCGCCGCTCACCATGTTTTCGTTCGTCGATTACGCGAATTACAAACTTGGCCGCTTCGCGAACAACTTTTCGGTAGTTTTGGAGAAAGTTAAAGTTTTAGGCAGCGGAGTTTGAGCATAAAAATAGATGCGGAGACGTCAGCGAGCGGACAACGTACTAGGGTCGGGACGAGAGGGCGGCCGGGAGGAGGGTAGGTGCAGTATATTCAGTATAGCGCGCGTAGGTATGCAAGAGGGTGGCCCCTCGGCGCCCGACCAGTCGGCGCCCCGCACGGCGCCTTCTCTCTCCGCTCCGATTGATTTTTATTACAAGAATTTCTCTGGTGTTTTTTTTGTTTCTCGCACACCAGAGCACAACGCACACAAACGAGATTCGAATAATTCGTTTGTACGGACTCACTAATGCTATTGATTTTTATAACGAGGCGAGTGTACTTCCGCAAGAGCAGACAGGCTCGTTCCCTCCGCAAGTCCGCGTTTAGGAAAACAGCCAGTAGGAAATAACTTTCTAAATTCTTACTAAGTAATTGAATATGGAATGAGAACATTAACTTTTTAAACATATTATTGTCGCTGAATAATGATGTCTTCGTAATACCTAATCGTGTTTTGTAGATAGGATAGGATATAAGATCGACTAGAGAAAAGCTTAATAATGTGAGTAGGTACCTACATCATAAACTAATTGCATAAACTTTGAAATAAAAAAACCAGCCAAGTGCGTGTGCCAATAGGGTTCTGTTTTTAGGGTTCCGTAGTAAAAAAGGAACCCTTATAGTTTCGCCATGTCCGTCTGTCTATCTGTCTGTCTGTCTGTCCGTCCGCGGTTTAGCGCAAAAACTATTAGTACTAGAGACTTGAAATTTGGCACAAGTATACACCTTAATTACGCCGACAAAGGGTAGAATAAAAATGTGAAAAATTTTTTTTAGGGTTACCGTAATTAGTTAGTAACGGGCGGATATTTTTTTTAATTTTCGATTTTCATATAGTGTGGGGTATCGTTGGATAGGTCTTTTAAAAATATTATAGGTGTGCGAACATCATTTTTCGATTTAGTTAACTGTTCGTGACTTATTAAGCTTTAAACTGCAAATGTTCGTTAGACTCAAGTGCCCCCCCCCCCCCCCCCACCCTACAGACTAAACGGTTGTTGTTAGAAATTCAAACGTTACGGCGATAGTAGCTACATTTAACGAAATTAAAAGGAAAACTATCACACCTAAGATGGCCCTCCAAGTTTGCGAGTAATAGTCGACCAAATGCATTTTACTAGAAAATTTCGAACAACTCCATAGAAAACATTTATTTATTTATTTCATTACATCTCTTACTCTGTAACTACGGAACCCTACACTGCGCGTGGCCCCACACGCACTTGACCGGTTTTTTCCAGTACATTATGTTAGTTGGTCGACTATTACTCGTAAAGTTGTTAAAGCCGTGATAGTTTTCCTTTTAATTCTGTATAACTATGTACTATCACCATGTTTTTTTCTCTCGTACAATAATTTGCATTCAAACCAAAATATTTCACAAACATTTTTAAATACCTATCCAACGATCCACCGTGATTGAATGAGCGTGAAATCTCCACATTACGTGTAGGAAAGCTAAGGTTACCCTAAAAAATATCAGATTTTATTTTACCACTTTGGCTGCGTGAGTAATATGTATATTCATATTAAACTAAAACTTTCTAATACTACGAGTCTTTGAGCTTTGCTGCTTACAGACGGACGGACGGACGTGGCGAAACTGTAAGGGTTCCTTGTAGGCTACGGAACCCTGTAAATATTTGCTCTCTAGTACCCCTTCCTTTTACGAAACCTGCCTGCTCTTGAGGTATTTGCCAGTCCAGGAAGGATCGCAATCTTGCATTAATGATATGGAGAAGAATTTTGCTAGCATGAGATATGCCCTAATATCTTGTTGTATATTGTTCTATAGTTGTTACAGTTTCTAAGTGAACCCTTTTTGTGCAGAGGAAGGATATTTGAATGCACCCAGTCAGATGGCCACTGTCTTGTGTGCCATATCCTATTACAGATCTTATGTAAGTATGCCACTCCATTTGGGCCCAGACCCTTCCAAACTTCTGCAGTAATCAAATCAGGTCCTGGTGCTTTATTTCTTTTTAACTTCCGAATCGCATCTTCAACTTCGGAGCGGAGAATATTAGGTTCCTCTTCTCCTATTGCGATCTCAATTTTCAGAGGCATTCGAGCAGGAAGTTCCTGGTAGAGCTCTTCGCAATATTCCCTCCATCTTTCTGAGACTTCGGCTACTTCGTGAATGGGGTTGCCGTCTTTGTCATCTATAGTCCACGATAAGGATTTGTAATTACGCGTTATCTGTTTAACCTTTTTGAATAGATCCGCAGGTTGGTAGTTTTCTGCGTGGCGTTCGATTTCGATACAAATATTCTCTATGTGTTGGTTTTTGTCTCTCCTGCATTGTCTCTGCATATGTAATAAAATCAAAATAATACAAATAAATTAATAAAGCGCTATCCGATAAAATAATGTCAGATGAGTCGTAGATGACGACCTATTTCATTAAAATTAATATCTTCCTGAATTAATTGACTACTCTATGAGCAATGTATTTATTTTTCTATTATTTTTCACTAAAATATACAAAATGTTTGAAAAGCGTTTAAATTGTAATCTAAGTAAAATGCTATGTGATGTCTAAAACAAAATAAATTATTTATGGTGTTGTTAATTAATATACTATTCGACAACAGATGACGCCACAATACATAACATTAAAATATCACGGTGAACCGATTATTGTATACGGTTCGGTTGGTTGGAAAATGTTGAAGTATGTACGGGCACACTAAACGGAACAACTAATGATAATGTTCATACCATATTTGTTGGAATAGGTAAGTACATACATACAATTATTTACACATGTGACAGTAACATTGTACATTTCTATTTCCGTAAAAGTTCTAAAACAGATCAATAGATAGCGCTATCTTGTATTGTGTAATTTCATCAAATCACTATGTTTAAATTATAAATAACTTTAATTTAATTTCACGAGAGTTATGTACTCAGTACATTTATTTAAATGAAAATGATAATTTTAATGAGTACTTCCATAGAAATTGAATCACAATAAGTAAGAGCATAGTCACGAGACGTTCTATCGAAACTGGGTCAAGGATAACGTTTGAAGTGAGTTAGAGTGTTTTATATTTATTATTATTGTTCAACAAGAAATTAAAATGCAGGATGTTTTTTTAAAGCTATATTACAACTTAACAGTACACTCAATGAATTATAGATTGAGTTTAAAGCTTTAAACATTTCATTAGTGGCAACATTATTGAAGCTTATTTTGGGTCATTCGCCGTCGCTCGCTTCCAACTTGTACTTCGTTTGGATTTTTGTAGAGGTGCCTTTCGCTACGCTAAACTTGCAACATAGCATAGTATATTTTCATTCTATCAAGAAAGCTGGCGGGTGTGCAAAGCAAATGTGTTAAATTAATGAACGTTAAAACTAGTGTTGCAAAATCATTTTCGAAGTAAAATTGTGTAAAAACGTTACTAAATAGTTAATGAAATAGAAAAGGTAAGTTTTTTAACGTTACGATATAGTATTATGATCATGAAGAGTGATACTTACTGCTACGACTTTTCATCTTGAAAATTTCCACTCGTGAACTTTCGAAGTAAAGTTTCTCAGAAGTTTCTTTATTAACTTTCAACTTTTTCGAAGTTTGCTCCGTCGCGTGCCAGCGACGAACTTGAAACGTGTATGTGTGTCATGAAAACTTTGCACAGAAAATAGTAAAACTTAGAATTTTCGTCGCCATTTTATTTTTTGTCGCGCTGGAAAAGCGGCCATTTTCTTTGTGCCGCGTCGCTTACGACGACTCGTATTGTGGTCCATAAAGTTAATTTAGTTAAGTTGAGGCGTGATCTCATCGTACGAAGTGAATCGGTGAGATAATTTGCGCCGTAGAGTGTATAGGGCCGATGGAATGTTGTGTGTAGCTAGTGAAGTTTGGGTGATGGCCTAATTATTGCGTGGTGTTTAGTCGTGCATTGTGTTGACCGCGCGTGTGTGTGGCGCAGGAGCGAGGGCGCGGCGAGTGGCAACGGACATCATGGACGACGACCAGCAGTTCTGCCTGCGGTGGAACAACCACCAATCGACGCTGGTGTCCGTGTTCGACACACTGCTAGAGAAGGGCATTCACGTGGACTGCACCCTGGCGGCCGAGGGTCAGACGCTCAAGGCGCACAAAGTAGTCCTGTCCGCGTGCAGCCCCTACTTCGAGGTGAGCATCGTTCACTGTTCAATATCTAGGTCAATCGTGCTAAGTTGCAAGCCAGCACAGTTTTGCTCTAATAAACATTCCAGTTGCTTCGTTCTAGCTTTCAAACGTTAGCAATTAGTTTAGATTAATGCATAGATGAGTTGGCAACAGAAAGTTGTTTTCTACTTTCTGTTCGCGTTTTTCGTTACCTCACTAAAAACATAATATTGACTGCTATTAGTTAAATGACAACCTATTTTGTTGGAATGTTAACGACGTTAATTTAATTGAGTCTTGATTAACTTAATTGTGTATATTTCACAACAATAAATTAAATTTGGAATATAGAAAAGACAAAAGAAATATGAATCGCAATTGTTATTGTAAAAGTATTAACAGATGCCAACAAAAACACAATACAAAGCCAAATGTTATTGTTTCAGAGTGTATTATCACAGCAGTATGACAAACATCCAATAATAATACTGAAAGATGTGAAATATGCGGAACTCAGGGCAATGATGGACTACATGTATCGTGGTGAAGTGAACATATCACAAGACCAGTTGGCTGCACTGCTAAAAGCGGCAGAGTCCCTGCAGATCAAGGGTCTGTCAGATAACAAGCCCTCGAGGCCACCGTCGCGCCCCGCACAGGCGCCTGCACACCCGCCTCGGGCTGCCTCTCCACCCCCACAAGTAAGCCTCTTTCATATATCATTAACAATATTGCACCAAAGAAATATGCAATATGAAGATATGGATATCTTCATAATTCATCATTCATCATGCCATTTATGTTCTGTGAATCCAAATAAGTCCATTGATATTCAGCGGACACATCACTAAACTGAATTGTATCATAAAAATCTTCTAATGAAATAATGTTTATTTGATTCTATTGAAAAACTGATATCATTTATTCCTAAATCTATGGAGAAAACCGGGTATGTCTTTGCAATAGCGATGCAGTTCCATAATAACTATCAAAGTAGTAAATCATAAACTCAGTGGTGCCAGGTGGTGGTATCTGCATTTTCACCTTCAGTTATTGCATAGATGTCTAGCTGCAGTATTCACTTACCATGCATGTGAACTTCACATTTGTTTGCCACCATCATAACAAACAGAATAAGATTAAATAACAGTGGCTTAATTTCTATCTTTTACAACAATATTATCTATTTGTATTATCCTGATGATAGTAAGCCTGAGTTGCACCACAATATTAATTTGTTAAGTTATTGTAACATTTCACATCCTTATCTAACTTAAAGATATCTGTTAAAGTTTCAGAAGGATGTGAAATGTTACAATGACTTTAACAAAAAGGTATTGTGGTGCAACTCAGGCTAAGTAACGAAACTACTAGACAGCAATGCTTATAAAATGTTTAATGGATCATATTTCATTGATACTTAATTATTAGTGTTTACCGTAATATATATCTCAGATAACAACTGCTCACAACTTATGTATGTCTGACAAAAAGGTGTTATTTAGGGAAGTCAGCATAACTGTACTGAATACATTAAGAAAAATATTTAATTTAGACTAGCTTTTGTTTAACATTTCTGTTCTGCCAGCAATCTAAAAAATTTTGTTAGATGGCAATTTAGCCTTCTACAATTGACGTTTATTCTATATTTAACCCAGTAAATGTGAAAAATATGCGAAAATCTATGAAACAGCATTGATAGTTTTGACTGTGCATTGTCTGTCAGTCATTCATTCACTTATGGCTGGTCCTAATAATGCACCTTCAGTTGTAGATTTCAGCAATCTGGATTGCAAACAATCCATCCACTTCCAGCATCCCATTAACAACGGATATCAAATTCATCTGTAGATTTATTATTGGGATGCCTTTTGACAGAAGGATTGAAAATCATCAAAATTGCATTGACATTCAATATTGGATCCAATGGTTAACATTGAAATATTTATTTTATGGATATATCTCGTGTATATTAAACTAACATTATTTTTAAAATCATCCCGACAGTTACTGAAGTTTTTTAATTATTGATATATCAAAAATTTTAATGATGAATTTATAAATCAACATTGCTAATTTATCATAACGATTTGGAACCTAGCTTTTTACTATTATTCTTAGGGCGGCCACACAAAACTGCGATGCGATCATCACAGGCGATGTATTCGTGCGAGCTCGCAGATATTTGCGATGCGAATTCGCAGTTATGTGCCCTTAGACCAGTGATTCCTTAAGTGGTCTATATAGACCCCCTGGGGTCCATGGGACTAGATGGGGGTCTACATAGGCGTGAATAAAATTTGGAAATATGGGAATGTGATATAAATGTAGCAAAAAGGGGGTCCACGGAAACCAGAAAAAAAATTAAAGGGGTCTACAAGAAAAAATAGTTTGGGAACCTCTGCCTTAGACAGTAATTTTCATACTAAATTCAAACATAATTTTATCTTGGACACTCCATCATCACTATCAACTTTAATATACTCAGAGGTCTTTGCATGCTTATTATACCTAATATAATAATGGACTTAAGTATGTGTGGGTGGATTCCCGCTGCAATGTGTGTTATGATGCTACATCAGATCTAATGTTACAATAATTAGTTATGAGATAGTGATTCTTTTTTTAAAATAAATTAGCAGTGTCACGCAGTTTCCATCTGTTTTATTTTTCTTAATCATGCAGTATTGTACAGCTTTGTCCAAAGTCGACTACAACCATATATTTATTATCTACTTCGTACTACAACTGTTCTGTGCGTCATTAAGAAGAATATGCCATAATCGAAGGTTGCCAGATGGATTGCTGATCGCAGTGGCGGTAGTTTTATTGCGGGATACTACTGCCCGTTCTGCGTTGTTATACTTACTACCGTTACACTATGGTCACTCCCACCAAAATTCCATACAAACGCTTAATTTGGTCTCTATTACACAGACATCAATCAGTGACGTGTATTTTCACGTGCACCTGTGTGCGTAGCAAGTAGAGAATACCAAACGTCGCCCATAAGACGGGTGAAGGTTGGGTGAGGCGGGGAAATCGGGCGGGACGTCGGAAGTGTCCATTCTATACGTAGTATTATTACATATTCTCTGCTTCCGCCTTATGTGGAATGGTTTGACCGACATTGTTTGGTTGACTGCCTGCAGTAGTGGAAGAATTCTCTTCCACTAGAGGGCGATAGGGTTGTCACTTCCCGACGCCTTCAATGTTATCATTGGCTTAAATATATTAACAAAAATATTACTTAGTATAAAAAAAATAACAATTAAATTACAAAAAGTGATCTCAACTCATGTTGAGTTGAGATCACTGTACTGTACTGAGTAACAGTATCCTCCCAGAAATATTGCACATCGAGCTTAGGAAAGAGACTTCGGCTTATTTCAGATCTGTAGAGCGTTATCTCTTTTGCAGCTTACCTATCTGACGTTTGTCGACCATTTTGATCAAGTTTTGACCAATACCGGACTAAGGATGATGACGTAGGCAGTGTGCAGCAGAGATAACGCTCTACAAACTACAATATTTCTTGTTGAGCACTGTAAGCCAGATTGACAGACTCAGTGCTGTTGTTCTTTTGGGATCTTGAGATAAATGAACATCTATTTGTCAATTCAGTCAATATTTTTGAGATCTTCGAACTATCTCTTTATCTATTGTGTTCTGACCAACTCATTCAGTAAAATTGACAAAAAGTTTTCGTACAAACCATTACTATTGCAAATATACATCATCACACAGCATCCTTAAATAACCAGAATTACTCTTAAAGTTGGTAGTTGTGAGTGTTGTGCCCCATCTGAAAGAAGATGAAGGACATCCGTAAAAAGTTATTAGAAAAATGGATGAAGCCATTCTATTCATTAAATATATATTTTTTTTAAAAAGCCAAAACTTCTAAACCTGTGGTAAAGTATCTCTAAATGATCAATATGATTGATTTAGAAAACACATTTGACCTTCAGCTACCATAAGTTTGTCTGACCAATTATTTGTATGCTATCTGCAACTTTTCTATTGTTGTTTCAACAGAGAATTAAATTTGTTGAAAAAAATGTAGTTAATTCTCTTTTATGTCACAGTTATGTACACTATTCTGTTTAGAGCGGTTTTTTATAGAATCTGAAACATATATTTATATATTTATAATGAATGTACTATGAATTGCTCAAAATATTCAAAGTAGGCCGAAATAACCATTTCTAAATCTTCATTAGTATACTTTATTAATTCATGATAATATATTGATTAATGGTAATTATGTGAATTTTATTAGTTGTTTACAACTTTGCTTCTTTTCTCAAATTGTTAACTATTGATACTTATAGTCGGAGCCTATAAACGCCTTGTTTGAAATGGGTTAACCCATTCTAGTGTTAATCATTCATTTGGGTTAACCTTTGTTCGGCTTAACTATTATAGAGGTAAACCCTTTGACTGGGTTAACCCAAACTAACCGAAATAGGGATTAGATTTGGAAGGGCTTTATGATGGGACCTTTAAAGTGATTTTTATTTGTTTAATTTTTCGTTAACTCGAATTAATTCAAAAGTGCGGTTTGCCCTAATACTTCAGAGTAATAATAATGCCACTTTTAAAACATTAAAAAAAAATATGTAAGATAAATGTTGATAAGAGATAATATGTGTTTGCTTTAATGTCTTATGCGGCTTAATACTATTGAATTGTCACTCAATTTGAAGTGGCACTTAGTCTTTTCTCACTTCAAATCATTTGTTAAAACAACAGAGAAAGCACGAAATTGTTGCATTAAAAAAATAATCTCTCTTTGGCCCTTTATCTTCTGCATTACAATCTAACTCAGCGGTTCCCAAACTATTTTTTCTTGTAGAACCCTTTCAATTTTTATCTGGTTTCGGTGAATTATTCACACCTACGTCGATCCCCATCGACTTTCCCATGGACCCCAGGCGTCCACCTGGACCACTTTGGGAATCACTGATCTAACTCCACAAGAATATAACTGTTGAACTACTGATTATTAACTATAATAAATAAAATACGCTTACACTCACAGCCCCACAGTAGGTATACCTGTGTCGTGGGTGCCGTTGTACACATACAACACATACACAAACACCCAGAGCCGAAACAAATATCTGTAGGCCATACAAATATTTGTTCCGGTGCGGGGATCGAACCCGCGACCCTTCGAATCAAACGGTGGTTTCACACCGCTGGACTAACCGGGTCGTCTAAAAAACAACATAATAAAACACTTCCTATCCACAGCCAAGAGAAGGCAGCATCGACAGCCGTGAAGGTTCAATGAGTCCGACGCGGCGCCGGAAGAAAGCGCGCCGCATGTCCACCGAGGCGGCCGCCCCGCCGGTGGTGGACAACGCTCAGGGCAACGGCGACGATCAAACACAGTGCAAGGAAGAGGTGTCGAGAGATGGTGTTGAGGACCTGACGCTAGACGAGGAGGCTGAGGAACAGCCGCCGGTCACGCATAACGATGTTGTACGCAGTGAGTATCACTGTTTGACTTTCTGAAGTGAAATGCCGTAGTTGTGATTAGAAAGCTGTTTTTTTTATGTAATGGAAGTGGCAAACAAGCATGCAGTTCACATTGATGTTAAGTGATGACTGCAGCCTATAGACACCCACACGAAGACCAAGGTCAAAATGCAGATGCGTTACCACTTCTGAGGCTAAGGTGTAATACCTCTGTGCCGGAAATTACAGGGCCATACATTACAACCTGACCGGAACACGATAGTGCTGAACACTATCATTTAGCGGCAAGTATATTAGGTAATGCGGTGGC
The DNA here is from genome assembly GCA_036365455.1 of Macrosoma leucophasiata. Classification (NCBI taxonomy): domain Eukaryota; kingdom Metazoa; phylum Arthropoda; class Insecta; order Lepidoptera; family Hedylidae; genus Macrosoma; species Macrosoma leucophasiata. The sequence goes on along the minus strand of JAWQUS010000024.1, from coordinate 21,658,697 downwards.
CCGCGAGCTCCGTCACTGGAGCTCTACCACCAGTAATTGATTGATGAAACGAAAAAGAGATATAGACACATAAATTCATAAGATTTAACATAGGAGAAAATGAGGACACAATAGTGCTAAACACTACCAATCTTTCATAGGCCTAGGGCAGCCAACGTATCAAATCTGCCCCTGGATCAGAGAATATGTAATAACACTGCGTATAGAATGGACACTTCGACGTCCCGCCCGATTTGCACACATACACAACCCCTTCCTCTCTTATGGGCGACGGTTGGTATTTTGTACGTGCTACGCACACAGGTGCGCGTGTAAATACACGTCACTGATGGATAGAAACCAAATTAAGCGTTTGTATGGAATTTTGGCGGAGTGTCCGCGGTGTGCCCTGAATATTACTTTTTGGCTAAGTGTGTTTATGAAAAGATTAACCCCCTTATTCATAAACGTACATTAGATACGTTTTAGCTATAGAATGATTTGTCCTTGTCAGTTGCATTGCCAAATATGCAGGATAGAAAGAGACAAAGGAGAGATTAACAACACTTTGGCTAAAATACGTTTATGAATAAGGGGGATAGTGTTTAACAACAACACCAGCAACTATGTTGGTCAAATGTTCATTAAATCATGAAGATGTCATCACATTTAATTAATCAATCAAAGCTGAGAGAAATCTGTAAATTAAAAGAAATATGAGGAAACTTATTTTCCTTCTGGGATTTCTTGATCATGTCAATTCAATAACTTACAATGTGTTTTCCAAGTATCTTTTCCTTCTGTTTCTAAGACATTAGCAGTCCGCCCCGACTCCACAAGTGTACTATTTTGCAGTGTGTTCGCACCATATTTTATTAAAACCGGAAAAGTGCGTGTCGAGCCTCGCACAATGTAGTGTTTTGTTTCTCAGTATGGCAACAATAAGTCGTTGTAATAAAGTTCATCGACTATTACTCGTAAAGCCTCCTCCTTTTTGAAGTCGATTAAAAACCTATCCAACGACAAATCATTCAATCCGAATCATTTTTGAAGAAGCTGATAACTGGTGATGAAAAGTGTATCACGTACGACAAGAACGTGCGAAAAAGGTCGTGGTCAAAGGCCGGTCAGGCTTCACAGACTGTGGCGAAACCCGGGTTAACTCGCAATAAGGTGATGTTGCGTGTGTGGTGGGATTGGAAGGGCATTATTAATTATGAGCTATTACCACCAGGTAGGACTATCGATTCTGAACTCTACTGCGAACAACTGATGAGATTAAAGCAAGAAGGGCTGTGGTGTTTCATCATGATAACGCTAGACCTCACACATATCTATAGCCACTCAGCATAAATTAAGAGAGTTTGGCTGGGAGGTGTTAATGCATCCGCCATATAGTCCTGACCTTGCACCTTCAGATTTCCACCTGTTTCGGTCTCTTCAGAATTCTTTATGCAATGTTAGGTTAACATCACGAGAGGACTGCCAAATCCACTTGTCGCGGTATTTTGATGAGAAGTCCCAAAATTTTTATAGCAATGGGATCATGTCCCTACCTACAAGATGGCAAAAGGTTATCGAACAAAATGGTACATACATACTTTAGTTAAATTTAAATAAACTTTATTAAAAAATGTTTTGAATTATCTCAAAAAATGCGAAGAAACTTTTTCTCCAACCTTATATAATACTTACTTTTGTGGTAGGTACTTTACGCGGTATCTATTTCTGTCTTCTACTACAAGTTATTTTGTATGGTTACCTATTCCAATTGACAACATTTCATATTTTTAACCTACATGTTTTGTTACATTATTCAAAAGTTAATCCAAAACTAGGAGACCCGTGTTTAACCATTTTTGGAAATTTTGAACTTTTCATTCATAATATCTACTTTGAAAGTTAGTGTATTCTAAAAAGACGTATGCGCCATATGACGTCACGGTGGAATGGCGATAGAACCATTGACTGGTGCCGTGACCCTTTAAAAAAATTCTAGATGTCACTGTCTTGTCGTTGTCAGTTTGTCAAACTCGATGTAGGGCTGTGATCTTTTTATTTTAAAAATATCAGTACCAGTGTTCGATATATCGAAAAAAATATCGATATATCAATATAATTTTTAAAAATTCTTTGACCCTTCGTGTCGTCGATTAATCTCTTCCTTGATCCAACTACAAATAAAAATATCAATATCATATCAACAGCCTGAGGGCTAAGTCGTTGTTTAAAACTTGTTTTTTTTTTTAATAAATAAGATCGTAGCATCTTTTCATAAACTTCGTAATAGGGATAGCGATTCTTCCTGAAATAAATCAATGTTCGAATCGAAGTGTCCAAAATCCATCCACGATTAAATCGACATTGAAAAAATTTATCTTCGATTATCGATCTATTTTTGATTTGGGCTATGTTATACTAAATTTCAAGGAAAACAGACGACCAAAAAAAAGCAGCTCAACAGTGTTCAATGCTGGTGTAATGCTTCCTATACTCACGTTTAAACGTTAAATCTTATGATCTGTATGTTTCCTATGTCCCTATGTGAATTAACCAAAAAGATCGATCATCGATTTTCCAGGGTATAGTATCGATTCACTAGATCAATCCAGTACTGTGGATCGATTTAAATAAATTATTATAATTATTTAAATAAGAATCGATTTTTTGGGTCCAAAAGATCGCGTTTCCGATTAATCGATATCAGGTCTCGGATCACCATCCCTACTTCCTAGCTTTATACTTTAACATTGACGTATCCGTATAAATTTGACACAACTTGTCACAGAGTATAAAACAATAATGTTTTCATCTAAAGATAGGCAATGGTAACTACTTCATTCCACCATATGAGTGACGTCGTCACATGTTTTTCCGTTTTATTTTTTTTTTCACAGAAATTAAGAAATAAAAAAATACAAAAAATATATATTTGAACTTAGAAAAGAAAAATAAAGAAACGGTACTTTTCTTTTAGGGTCGTGTCAAATTTGAAATGTTGTCAATTGGTATAAACCAAAATAACTTTGAAATTTCCTGTCAAAGCAAAGTCGTAGTGCGGTGTGTGAATCTCGCTCATCGCCAAAGACCACAATGTTTTCTCACTTTCTAACCGTCGGACGTTTCCGTTTATATCTATGCAGGTGTTTGTCTCTCCTATTCTTATGTGTATTACCTCTATCCCTCTATGAAATTCAATATGATTGTTGTTGACACAAGTACTATCTGTGCAACAAGCTCAACAGCTACAAAAAGCTCTTGCAAACTAGACGACATGACTACCTGTTTTTTTAACCATGTAGTTCTCGTGGATGTTAAGTGACGAGTGCAGCCTACAGGCATTTACCCAATTATCATGCGATGCCATTTTTGAAGTCTTAAGTTGTTTAGCCTCTATTTTATTATATAGTTTGTGGTGTCGACAACATGTTCCGCTGTGTGCACTGTGCATATTGGGTCTATTTTTTTAAAATTTTATACTAAATGCCAAAGACATTCCTTTCGACCAATGCAATGGTTAAAACAGAGGAGGAGATAACATTGTTTTCGATCTATTTCTTATAATGTTTTGGAAAGCAACTACTACTAAATATTATTTTATATTTCCTTTAATAAATAATGTAATTAGTGCAACCTAATGCAATGAAAAATCGTAACCATTTTTGTTTTCTGTTATAATTGTAATATTCCTTATTTTCAGATTTCCAATGGCACATGGAAAGATCTCAAGACGAAATAATGAATTCAAACGACAGCGTACGAGAATCGCAAGGTAAGCGCGAAACCGTTATACCCACACGTTAATGCGGGTAGTGTGCGTGCGCCGTCTCACACCTACCCGCACTAGCGATGTACTCTGGACCAACATCTTGCGTTGCCCACAATACTCTTTTGACACTTTTTAACGATAAATTAATTTCAAAACAACGCAAGATGTTATATGGGACTCAAAATTGATATTCTGGGACAATGAACTTTTTGAATTAAAAATTATATGAGTTAACTATGGTGGATTGTCGACAAAAAAAGTTGATTGTTCCAGACATACAAGGAACGGATGAAATGCGCAATGTCTTCCCATAATTTGAAGTTAGATTAAACAGTCATTGCTTAAAATAATCTATTTATCTCTGTTATATATAAATATTATATTCACGACAGCGGATACGAGAGTGCTAGTGTTTTCACATGTGAAATTTCAACCTTTATATTTAATTAGTATCTAATATTAATATTATAAACTACTAATCATATTGGCAAATTTTATATTTCTTATATTTATGAATTTTCAACGATATTTCAGAAGAACAGGTAAAGGTAACGGTAAAAGGTATTGAATTTTGAATGTAGCCTTCTTAAGGCGAGGTAATGTTGAACAAGGTAAGTATAGTTTCCAATTATTTTCTACACAGACTTGCAATCTGTGTATTTGCTTAATGTTTGTGTATCTGGGTTAAGTAGATTGCATGCTTCATTTTGTTATATTTATGTCTTATTGAGCACTATACACGAACGGTTGTAGACATTAGTTGGTTGAATTTTGAATAATTTATTAACACTTATTAACATTGGAGTGGAATGGTTATTGTACACTGGTGGTAAGTAACATTTATCGTATTTATTATTTTTATTCCATATTATACATATTTAGATATAGCTGTAGGCTCAAATGTGCACAACACCTCACCTATTCCTTGATTATTTCAATATTTACATTTAAAAATGGCCGTTTTACTGTCGTGGACCAAAGAATATCGTGTTATTTCAATCAAACTGTGTGACCTCACTTGATCAAAATATTTGTTTATAGAAGATATTTGGATATTGCGATTGCACGCCGCCGCCGACTGAAACGCAGGTAAACCCTACACTTTTTTCATTGTCGTCGTAGTTTGTTGGTTATGTGGCTTATTTTATTTATTATTTATTATCTCTTTATTTGCATTCACATGTGATTTCACTGCAAATGTCTTTCTAGCAATTCATGTTTTAAACGTTTTATTTTGTTTTACGTTTAGGATTTTTTTTAAACGTGCATGTCACTAGGTCCACTTAGCATGAATACTATACCCATTTAATAGCCCTAGTGAATGCGCATTTCATTTAGCAAAAAGTACATTTTACTATTGAGTTCTGAGAAAAAATACTGTATTTCAAGATGCTAGGAACGTGGTTAGACAGTTGTACGAAATCTCCATTTTCCATTCATCTCCTCTCACAAATCGCGCTTGGAATAAATATTACCGTCATCACGTTCTAACCAATACTTCCAATGGCGAATCTTAACAACTATGCTCTTCTTTTCATACCTTGGCAATATTTTTGTGTATATGTGCGTACTAATTCAATGCTTCATATTACTTTTTGCTTTTCATTGTTTATCCTTCCAGAACCATCCATTGAATTAACTAGTCTCCCGAACTATGCTAAAACCCCTTTTCCATTAACTCGTGGGTACCTTAAGAACAACGATGACGATGAAGTTGAGATTGAGATAGCAGGCTATAGAGGAAAGAAGAGAGGTCGGAAAGCTCTAAAAAAGAAATTGGCCAAAAGTCAGAGAAGTTTTAAAAGGAAAAAAGATAGTAGTGGACAGAACGGCAGTCAAAATAACGAACGAAGATACATATGCTCGATTTGCAAGGAGAAACAGTATAAATATAGAAGGAACAAGTTGCGACACGAAAAGTATGAGTGCATTACTGGGCCGCAGTTTATTTGCGAGAAATGTGGCAAGAAATATTCCCAGAAAAAGACGCTAACGTCGCACATTGCTCTCAAACATCCTTCTTGGATAGTTGAAACTAAAATCGAATAGATTCTCTTTTTTTTTTGTTGATTTTTCAAATATTTTTTTTTGACATCATTCGTTATTCGTTTTTTTTTTGTTACTTGATTATGAAATAGTTTGTGTCGTTTAGGCGACATTTAAAACATGAATTGTTTTAGAATTGCGTTATGTTGAACTTTTTTACTTAATTTTTTTTCTTTTGTCATCAATACTTTTGAGATCTCATATCCCAGTGCCTTATCACATCGTTGCCAAAGATCATTCTAAATTAAGAGATTATAGATATTTTTATTTTGTTACATTAGAATGGTCTTATTTTTTTTTTGTTGATTTTTAAGAGCTTTCGTGTTGTTTTTTGGTCATTATTTTTTGTTAAAGTTTTTTGTTTTCTTTTTTTTCTCCCTTTGTTTTTGAATATACTTTATCCGAGCCGTACATTTTGTTTTCATTCAGCTTCAACGCTAATCCACGCGGCGGGAACGATCGGAAAACGGACTGTATTACTATTTTGATTTCAGGTCGACGGACGACGCCGCGACATAGTATCATGACGCGTAGTAAAAAAATGAGCGACGAATCCGACAACACCACGACGTTCGCCATACTCAAGAACGTGGTGACGCCGCCCAACCTGCCCGAGGACGCCAAGGAGAACGAGAAGCGGCCGGAGCCGCCCAAGCCGGTCAAGGCGGCCAAGAAGAGCCCGTCGCCGGAGCCCGAGCGCGAGCGCGAGCCCAAGGCGCGGTTCGGCATGTTCCCGCGCACCGGGAGCCAGCTGCCGTGCGCGCAGTACAAGGTGGAGAAGGGCTACAAGTGCCCCAACTGCCAGCGCTGCTACAACGCGCGCAAGAACCTGGTGCGGCACGTGACGCTGGAGTGCGGGCGCGAGCCGCAGTACAAGTGCCCGCACTGCTCCTACAGCAAGCACCGCCGCAACGAACTCAAGAAGCACATCGAGAAGAAACACCCCGAGCTCGACCAGGCCAGCCCCGACGGCGTCAAGTGAACGTCGACCGTAAAAACTCAGTGCTTTATACTAGTGCCTTATATCGGATCTTCCTTCTAGATGGTATTACGTTAAATTTTATATGATCCTTGTATACTTATGTATTCGATTGATACTCGATATTTTTTGAACTATTCATTAAACGACTTGAGGAGCACACGGGCTTTTGATTTCCGACCGATGCGTAAACTTTATGGGAAGATAAGTCCAGACAGATACTTGGATTGTGCATGTCTGCATGAATTAGAAGCTTCGCCTTTTATGATTTCTAACAGAAATTATTATTTTTTATTTTTTTTTTATTATTATTATAACGCATTTCTTTGGTTCCTTAATTTTATTTTAGCTGGTAGTATTAACAAACCGACCGTCCGTAGTTCCGCTTGAATTATTTGCAATACCGTTAATGTGTTGTATTTCAGAGATACACAAGGATACTCTGCCGTCGGCTCTGTTATCGCTGTTGTCGGCGCGCCGCTCGCAGTCGCTGGCCTCGCTCGTGCAGGTCTCCAGCATCATGAACCAGCCGCCCGCCGACGCCTTCCCCACCCTCCCCGCCCTCCCCTCGCCCCTCCACATGCCCAAGATGCCCCTCGACGACATCCCCCACAACATCAAAGCCCACCTCCTGCAGCAGGCCTTCATCCAGAACAACAACACCGTGGCCCCGAACAAGGACGAGGAGTCGGAGCCGGAGTACGACGACACCGACGACATAGTGCTGCCGGAGGAGGCGGACGGCTACTACGACGGCGCCTTCGCCCCCGCCGGCCGCGACGCCTTCGACTCCAAGGCGGACGCCAAGCCGTACGTGAAGCGCGACGGCAACTCGTCGGACGACGCCAGCCGCCAGTTCGAGTGCCGCCACTGCGGCAAGAAGTACCGCTGGAAGTCGACCCTGCGGCGCCACGAGAACGTGGAGTGCGGCGGCAAGGCGCCCGCGCACCAGTGCCCCTACTGCTCCTACAAGGCCAAGCAGAGGGGCAACCTCGGCGTCCACATCCGGAAACACCACAACACCGAGTGGTACATCTACGCTAGCAACAAAGTCAGACGGAATAAAAAGACGTCTATTTAGTTTTATTTAGTAGAGAAAGAAAACATTAGACCAAAGTAGATACCTAACCAAATCGGTACTGCAATAATTTTATTTATATTTACATTTTTATTTTTTTGTTGTTGAAGACGTTTTTAATATACACTAAAGATAATAGTTGTAATGTGCACATTCCCTAACGGCATTAGCGTTAATTTGTTGTTTTTTGTTCTAGAGTTTATTATCGTAGTTAAGACTGACCCAAAGTATTTCAGAAGACACTAGAGCTTGACGTTCGACGGTATGTTCCCCCCCCCTTTTCCACAATTCGCTACAACGAGTGACATTTCATTATACAAGCCGTTGTACGAGAACCGACATGGTCGATAAAAATTCCCATAATGCTAACTCGAATTTGTCTAGTTTTTAGTATCCTAACATTCCTCAAAAGGGATAATTCCAAATTATATTAGTGCAATGATATTAAGAGACAGTTAGTTGATATTCATGTTGTTTAGATAGTTTGTCCTTTATATACACTATTAGATTGTTTCCGTAACGGGTAAATCGTTTATATGAGGCTTATGTGGGCCTCTGTTTTATTATTGATATATTTTATAAATTATTCGCCCACTTGTGTTTTGGTATCGGGGACCATAAATCTTGTCTTCCCAAAATTTATTTATAGCAAACCCAAAGTTATATTATTTTTAATGTTGCTTTATTTAATTAGATTAAGTATAAAGGCTAGAGTCGTGTCGCCCGAGAGTAAGCGAACACCTCGATTCAAATCTTAGTAGGGTCTACTGACATCCAAGATCCAATGTATGTACGAGGTGGCCATCATTAGGTAATTTAAAGCTCATCGATAATGTGCCTACAATGTTACCTGTAGATAATATTAATTAATTAAATATTTATTTGTTTGGTTTATTACTTCGGTGTACTGGGATTTGAAAAAAAAATGTGTTCAAAATTTTTAAGGTTAATCGATATTAACTGATATTTTATTCGCAATAACATATTCAAGTTTGTTTAGCATATTGACTGTTGATATTTTTTTTGTTAAACTAGGATAACAAAGCTATTTGACCAAAGTCAGTATTAGTTCACTAAGGTGAAGAGAACGCGTAGGGAGTTATTGTTATGAAATGTTTCAATCCGAGTCATTGCTGAGCATATTAAAATGTATTGAATAGATGCAATGTTCCACCATATCGTGTTTGTTAACGGTCTAACGTACAGACGTACGGTTCAGTATAAATTTGGATGTAATGACGTTTACATTGTTTGTTAATGTTATTGGAGAATTAGTTAATGATTAGTGTGATTTTTATATGAATATATTGGGGTTTACATGGTAGAAAAGTTTAATAAAATGTAATAGTATAAATTATTTGTTTGTTTTTTTACTCACAGCAGTCATAAAATACACATTCCCTTTGCCATTATTTTCACTATCCTATTTCCGTTGTATTCTCGTTAGGTGAGTGACGATTTTTTTTTTGTTATTATTTATTGTTTTAACCGCCGCATGCGTGCATGACTCAAATTCAACCGCTTCCCTTTCGACTTGTGCATTGTCATATGTTTTTTCGTTGATACTCTCTTTCTCTTTTCGTTCATACTAATATAATTAATAATTTCAGGTAGACAAGAAAGCCCATGGGTCGGCAGACTACATTTAATTAACAAAGTCATTAAAAATACCGAAAGCGAGCGACTAAAACAATGTCGGTCCAGTAGAGTGACACCATGAATTTTCTTGGTACCTAATATGTCGACACGCGAGAATCGCGCTAGAGGCGCAGCGTGTCGAATCATACAGGACACCGTTCGAATCATCCAAAATAAACGTTATGATTTCTCTTTTGTTCTTTTTTTTTACTCCTCTGCAAAGCTTCGATCACAGCACTCGGTGGTACACAGTAGAGATCTATGTAGTATATGTACACGTATCTATCTATACCCTATGTATATAACACGTATCGCTTGATTTTGTCGTTAACCTCACGGGAATGTCGAAAGTTGCGCGCGGGGGGTGCTCGAGTCTGAAAGTGAGTGCGGTTTCAGGCGGCGGAGTCGCGAGCGCGGGCGGGTGCACGGGCGGGGGCGGGAGCGGGAGCGGGTGTGGGAGCGGGGACGAGCCCGCGTTCACGCGCATCGGCGGCCTGTCGTGGGAGCAGTGGTCGGCGCGCCTGGCGCTGCCGCTCGTGGCCGGCCTGCGCGTGGCGCCGCCGCCCGCGCCCGAGGAGCCCTGCTTCACCTGCCCCGACTGCGGCCGCGTCTACAAGCTCAAGTCCTCGCTCCGCAACCACCAGAAGTGGGAGTGCGGCAAGGAGCCCCAGTTCCAGTGCCCCTACTGCGTCTACCGCGCCAAGCAGAAGATGCATATCGCGCGCCACATGGAGCGCATGCACCGCGAGGTCCACATGAAGCCCGAGCAGTACATCAAGCAGGACAACGTGGACGCCTGCACGTAGGCCGCGCCGTGGGGCTTCCCTCTCCGCCCTACGCTCGCTGAACCGGCCTATTGGGTAACTCTGCGATATCGATTTGGTGAGCTCCACGTTGCTGCTTTGATATACCGTGATCTATACCATCGTTTAGAAAGGCGGCGATGAACTACAGGGTGCCTATCAAATTCATGTCGGTTCAGTTACCTAATAAGCTCGCTGCCCAATGGTCGGCGAAATATTAGGTTGGTCGATTCGACTGAAAATGAATCATAAGCTCATTACTTGTGTTGGCCTGAATCAAAAGTTAAATGTTGCTTGAAGTAAGCAAGCGACTCTAACGTCGCTGAAAATGAAATTTGAATTAAATTCTTTAGTAGAAGTAGCGTCGAGATCGGAGGCCTTACTACAGCGTCAATTTATAGGTTAGATTTTACATATCACGCCTCATACGGGCGGTGTTTGTCATGTGAGAGAACCAGTTTTGATATACGTATATTGTTTATTATTATTATTGTAGAATCGAGTCGTTTAATTAGTATCAGACATCCCAAGTTATTATCCGATTGTGATAAATGTGATGAAATCTCCTTGTGATAGTGGCGTACGACAGTCACGTTAGATGTAAAGCCCGCTGTTACCTACCGCTGGTCGAGCGCGCGGATCCCCTAATGAATTTAATCTCATGACGAATTACTCGTAGTATTCACACTGCTTGCAGTTATTTGCGACGGTGTAAGCAACTGTTGCATTTATCCAGTATGTTAAGAAAAGTGATTTTTGTATAGTTACGCTTTATATACTCTTTTTGATATACTTATATATTTTTATATGTACAGCAATTTATTGTATAAATTATCATTCCTGGTTTTTGATGTATGTGTGTAGTTTTGGTGGATTGTTGATGAGAACACTTGTTTGATTACTGTTGTTACCAGTTACAGTTACTATTCTCGAAATTACTATATAACATGTTAACAGATAAATTTAGTGTGTCGCGTTACACAGAGCTATTAGCGCCGTATTTAGACGGCGGAATGTATTACTATGGTCACCTTTCATAATCGATTTTGATTTGCAAGTTCCATACGATACGTTTTCTACTCGTATAGGTCAGGATCCTACTACAGACTCAATTCGTTCATCCAGATATGCTGCAAACCTAATTTTTACGTATATTTATAATCTAAGATAATATATATCCACTAGGTTGCCAATCACAATTTGGCCGCACGTATTTTTCATTTTATTATTTTATTTTTAACTGCCAGAAACTCTTATTACGGCCGATTTAATTTCGCTCCCGTATATCATGAGAAAAAAAATGGCTTAAATTTCATATAAATAATACATGTAGGTTATGGACGTAAAAAGTTATCGGGGCGGCACGAAAATATTTAGGGGCGGCCAAGTGCGCAACAGCAGCCGTGATTTTTCAGTCTTTAAACATATTGCCCTCAAGTGGACGTAATTTTATTGACAAAAAAAGTAAAAAAAAAAATCGTTTTCAAAAAAAAATTAAAAAATACTTGCGGTCATTTTTTGATAGGCTACCTAGTGGATATATATTCTCTAGATTGTAAAAATGCGTAAAAATTATGTAGGTTTGCAGCATATCTGGATGAACGAAATGATTCTGCAGTTGGATCCTCACCTTTTACTCCTTTGTGTATATCTTAGTTGTAATAAATGAAGCTATTTGTCGCTTAGTAAACAAGCTCTAGTTCTTTGCCATAATGCATGTTCCATTATTTTTTGTAATACTCATATAAGTAAGTTAATTTTTTTTTATTTCAATTTATTATTTTTAGATCTCTTTACGTGTAATGCATTTATTTTATATAAATCTAGGACTTTCTGTCGTAATCGAGAACAGATATTGAATAGATCGTATTATTAAGTTCCTTGATATTGAATGTTTATGTTGGACGTTATTTGGGGCCAATTTTTATAATTTAGAGTTAGGGTCAGACCAGTAACGAGTGCCTTAAGTGAAATGTTTGTTAAATAAATTGATGCGTGGACAAAATTTATTGACACTGCCATTCAAGGTTGCAAATATAAAATAACTGCGCACAATTATATCGTGTTTTGAGGACGTTGAAAATAAATCTTCCACGTTGTAGAATAAGTATTTTATATACATTACCATTTAGAAATTATTATAAGTTAGGTACGGCGGCGCGGGCAACAAAATCTCGCTTTGTCTACCAGTATCCATTATGACACTGGCAACACAAATATCCATCTCATGTATTACCAAACAAAACGGCGACTCATCCAACCAATCAATAGCTCCCATTTTGTTGGAAATATTCTTGAGGCATGTTTGTATTGCATAAGACCCGACTCAACAGCGAGGTGTTTTGTTGACGCTCCGCCGAATTAGTTTACTATCCGCTGGAGTTACCATCATACAATCAATATGTAGAGCTCACTAAGTACAACCATACAAGTCATGTCAGTATACTAAGTGCCTTCGAAACTTTAGTCATTAGGATTTAAAATGTTCAACACTAAGAAATTTCGGTCAAATCAGATCATGGTATGTAACTTGTTATTGCGAAATATCTAGGTTGTGATTTTTAATAACGCATACATTTCGGTTGCCGTTACACAATCAATGTAATCGTGGATGTCCGTGCTCTGTCACTTTGCAAACAACTTATTATGAATTCATGTATCAAACACAAGCTAATTTGACCTCAAAGTGTCAGACCACCGAATTCCACGACTGTACATGCCGAGTACAATATACTAACTGTGATAATGATATTCTCAAATGACGCTAAACAGGGCGTGAAAACGATACATATAGGTACTCAGGTAGGTCACACGCAGACATTATTTACTATTTACGAACCTAGTTACTTTGTAGGAATTACTGCCTAGAATATTTGTACTTGCTGTAGATACGATATCTGTCAATAAGAAGTTACAGTGATTATATGCATTTGATTGTATTTTTATAACCTTTTTGTATTTTAAATAAAGTTGCTATTCTTGATATGTGTTACTTTTTTATGTCACCAGTGTTTTAAATGTGTACGGAAAATGGTGTAGGATTTTGAAATTGCATTAATTTTACTAACATTCTTCTTTGGGTATAGTTAACATTGCATGCTAGTCTGGTGTTAAATTGAATACTATTTCCAACTTACTGTGGAGGTCGTCAATACATCGTATTTAAATTAAACCTAGCCGGGTCGCACTAAGATTATTGTGATAGGTTCCCAGATGCGATTTTCGTCTTTATTCTGCTCAACCCGAATACTGTTTCGATAACCGCATTATAAAAATCTTCAATTAACAACCGGATTTATTCTAATCTTTAATTATACACAAATTCAGATCGCGCGAGACAGTTCAGAACAGCAAGGTTTTTCTGCGTATTTATATGAACAGCATTTCTTTTTGGACTACGTACGAACGTATAAAAATCTATGCTATTCCCTATACTGCATTGCCCGAATCATAACCTCGGTTCAAGTGAATGACTGCATCGACGGTCGCATGCTATCTTTAAAACTTACATTAGAGGAAGTATACGTAGAACTAGTTTAATTATGTGTAGTGTATAAAGGAGCAAATTAATGGGAGACATGGTGCATTATCCTTATCGCTTGACACAGCACATATCTTACGGTGGCTTGGCTTAAGACGGTGGATAGCTTCTTTATTATTTGCACGTATTTATTTTTGTTTGCGTTTTAATTTCAGTTGCACAGTTATACACACCTTATATATTGGGTTACGGTACGGGCGGTCTGAGCGGCGGGAAGGCCGGGTGGACACTTTACGAGTGCGTGGATTGTGGGAACAAATACAAGCACAAAGGCTCGCTTCAACGGCATATAAAGTACGAGTGTAGAAAACAGCCGAGTTTCAAATGTCCCTACTGCGTGTACAGAGCCTATCAGAAGCACAATTTGCTGCTACACGAACGCCATCTACACAAAGATCTGCCGGAGAAGGTGGATTTCGTGTCGGAATGACCCGCTGCCGACCCTAGAGGTGTCTAATGTCAGTAAAACATTCAGTGTAACTACTAACCGGTACCGACTAACTGGGTCGACTAGCGGACCTTTGGGGGCGAGGACTAACATACTTTTTACACTACTTAGCTTTCATGTATAGAATGCAAAACTTCTTATATTTGCAAATTAGGAGTTAACATACTTGAAAAGTGTAAATCACTAAAGGAATGATATTCATTTAATAATTCATAGGAAAATTTTAACACCTGCTTCTTTTTCGTATTAATCATATTATTGCATGTCTTAACTAATTTTCGGTTAAGGATATCAGTTGTGTGGAAAATATTTCTATTAATTGTATGAAAATGTTCCCTGTTACAGCTGAAACAACCAAAAGAAGCCAGTGGACTGATACTACAACAGGATGAAGATTCATGAGTTAACAAAAAAGCTTATATCTAAATTTGTACACAGTAAATTTATCGAAATCCAATACATTTAACTTCAAATACTAACATTTTAGTAAAATTGAGATTATACCAACATCTGATTACACTGGTGTTCATCTTTAATGTTTAAACTTAGTGAAAAATAGTTATTTGAGACAATATGATAGCTAATAAGCTATAATTGCCAAAGAATAAGTTTTAACAAAAATGGCAGCTAAATTAGTTACAAAATGAGCCAATAAAGTACTCTATAAGATTATTAATATTTTTGCTAGATAGAAAGTAAGAAACAGATTTTATGGATAATATTTGATCCAATCGGAGACGTGCAACTTAGACAGTCGTAAATAATGATACGTAAGACATGTTTATTTTATACATATTATTAATAGATTGTTACATGATTGTTTCTTGTTATTATTAATGTTTAGTGTGTGTTCCTTGTTACCAAAGAAATGTTAACAAATTTTATTCAAGACTTTGTATAAAACCAAATTTTTTGTATTATAGATTCAGTATTTCTGTTAAATGTATAATATTTTTTTTGCATTTGTTACTGTTATTTAAGTTACCGTTAAAGTTCAAATTGTTCAACGCGCAATATATTTAAACCAAAGAATCTTCCAGTCGATTCTAGCAATAATAATATTTAAGTGCCTTTAAACAAAATAGTAATACTGTTAAGAATTTAAATTATTATGATAGTTAAGTTTTGTAAAAAAAAACATGTTTACGCTAGGTTACTTTTTTAATTTAAGGGTCACCACCAGCATTTCATTTTTTTTGATAAATTTTATTCGATTTCTTGTAGCTATGTGTCAGAATTGTGTGCACAAAATATAATTTATTGTGGTGCTTATCAGTTGAACACGAATAATATTTGTCAGAAGTTCTTGAGAAAGACCCTTAATGACGCACATAGAAGTACCTATGCCTATTATTATAATTTGTATACGTAGAATTCATAACCATGTGTATCTGAAACATTTGTATTTTAGGTCAATGTTTTTAAGGATTGATTAATTTAGACCCACCTGTTAAAGTAACGTCTGTTTCAACAGTTCGATATAAATGTCACTTGAGAAATTAAATGAGAGATTTGAGATTATCCTCACCAAAAAAAAATTTTTCGATTGAATTTTGACAGGAATTTGTGAAACAAGACATAAATATTATTTTATCAAAATTTTAAATTAGATATTGATAAAATAATGTTGCCTTAGTAATAAAATTTAATTTCGACTTATACTAAAAATAATCTTATTTACTTAACAATCACGAGCGATAAATAACATCGGATACTAAGGAAGAGTATGCTTATTGCAAGATATCAAAAGCGTTATAAAAACCAAAGCCGGTAAATATTTCCCAATTTGTTGGGAAAGGCCAAATGTTAGTATTAAATTATTTTATACGTTTTAAAGATAACTTGAATTAGAGGCTGTTTTACTAAAATTAACGAGTTTTGTATTAACTTTTAGTCATCTTTGTAACATAACTGGGACGGCAGTTATTCAAAAATGTTATATGTAATAATTAATAAATAGCACCATTTAAATATAAATATGCAAAAGTGATTTATATGTACTTTATGAAAAAGATTAGGTCTTAATTAAAAAAAAATGTTCTTCAGTGACCCAAGTCGTATATTTTTCTTATAAGTATCGTTCGTTATCTTAATTGTTTTTCCCATTCTCGACGCAGTAACAAATAGCTGGATAACAGCATTTTAAATATCAAACGAGTTCACTCCATCTTCATTTGTAGGTACTAACAATAACTGTCGTATGTATGGATAATAATTTGTCAATTTAGTATCTGTAGATTCGAATTTTAACATTAACAAAATTGTACTATACAATGATGTATCCAGAATCATAGATACCTACATTACCTACATCATTCTAAATCACTTTTTCTTTTAAATTAAAATACTAAACGAAACACTTGGTAAAACTAAACTGTTTTTGACATTTACTGATTGAAATATCTGAAATAATCTTCACATTTTTATTGGACTATTCATAATATTATGAATATATTTCACGAAAGCTCCAACGCTCTTAAACGAATGTGCTCTATGTATTATTATGTGACTTTCATCCGGTTCATAGCGGTCTCTGAATGATTCTGGAGTGTATTTACTCCCTTGTGTTCTATTTCTACGGAAACGAGCCCCCCCCTCCCTTTCGCGCAGGTGTCATAGGGAAAGTATAGAAAAGTGATAGAGATACCTACTTGCAAATATTTATGGTTTTAATGTAATTTACATGCAAATAGACTGGGCTCAAATATATTTTATCTAAAGCCAGATTCATATTATGTCGGTGTGTGTCGTGGCCGTGGCGCTATCGGTTTCATACGAGGTGGATCCAAAAGTTCGAAGCCCGACCAAGAAAATGAAAGAAAAGTGGGTCTAATTTTATTTTTATTTTTCGACATAGTCTCCATCTAGCTCAACACACTTCTTCCACCTGAACTGCAACTTGTTTATCCCCTCGAAAAAAAAAGATGCCGGAAGGTCGGCGAAATACTCGTTTACTGCGACTATCACCTCATCTTTGGTCGAAAATTTCGAGCCACCCAAATGTTTTTTTAAATTTGGAAATAAATGATAATCTGAGGGGGCTAAATCCGGCGAATAAGGTGGGTGGGGTAGCAATTCGTAGCCACAATCATGGATTACAGACATTGTTTCAAACGAAGTGTGAACACGTGCATTGTCTTGATGGAACAAAACTTTCTTACGCAACATTCCCGGCCTTTTTTCTTTTATTTCTTCTCGTAGTCTTCGTAAAAGGTTACAATAATAACTAGAATTACTAGTTTGACCTTTCGGTAAATAATCTACAAAATGAATGCCCTTCGCATCCCAAAAAACAGAAGCCATGACTTTGTTAGTCGACAAAACGACTTTAGCCTTTTTCGGTGTAGGTGAGTCAGATCTTTTCCACTGTTTGGATTGTAGCTTTGATTCAGGAATATGGTGGTGAACCCAGCTTTCATCCATGGTAACAAATCTAGACAAAAAGTCCTCGGGATCAGTCTCAAAAAGTTCCAAACAGTCTTGCGAAATTGTGAATCGAACTCATTTTTGTTCAGCTGTAAGCAACCTCGGGACCCTGCGAGCAGAAACCTTATGGAATCCCAATTCTTTCGTTATTATGTGTTGCACCCGGCCATAACTAATGTCTGTTGTCTCAGCTATCTTACCAATGGTCAAACGTCGATCACCCAGTACGAGATCAGAAATTTTATAGATGTTTTCTTTCGTGGTAGAGGTTGTAGGCCGTCCACTCCTAGGATCATCTTCAATCAGAATCAGAATACCACTTCTTGACACTGGAATACGATGGAGCAGACTTCCCCAAAGTGCCCACCATATCTTGATGGATGTCTTTTGGTGACAGGCCAAAAGATTTTTATGACTGCACGATGTTCAATTTTTTCCATTATTGAAAATCGCGTCAGAATGCTTCAAACAAATAATCACAGAAAATTTATATTGTGCAGTATCGGAATGAAACTGCGCACAATAAATCAATAGAAGACATACTAACAAATGACGGTAAATTTAAAAAGATATCATGTCTCCTTGTAGTTTGTGCCACGAACTTTTGGATCCACCCTCGTATAATGTTCATTACGATAAAATTCATATTAGAATGACGAATTGTGTTGTGGCAGAGTCAAAAAACGTATGAAACCGTTAACGTCTGTGTGAACCTGGCTTAAATCTATTTGGATTGAAAATGCTGTATGAAATAAGAAAAACCTGTTGGGTGTCCAAAAAGAAATTATGGTGTTAATTAATAACTTCAATTGAAGTGCTAAATGTCTTGTTATGAAGGGTACAGATTATGGAAAAAAAATAACTAGTGCGCGCATCCTTATTGACGGTTTTCGACGAACACTACAATTTCCGTAACCTGTAACCCTCCTACTGTACCTGCTATATCTTGTTCATAAGAGCTCTGTAGTGCCCCTGGCGGATTGAAAATACCATACAAATGCCATAATACAACGCAATCACACCACTCATAATATCTATTTAAAAAAAATATTTTTGTAGGCTGTTTCAGAAAGTCTTGTATTTAATATTAAATTTATTTTTATTGTATGTCAAAATGGTCATACAAATTTCATCGAGATTGATTAATGAAAACGAACCAAATACTAAAAGCCATATTTTGTATTTCATGTAATTATTTTTTAAAAGGTTGACTTTACTGTGTTTAAAATTGTTACAATAAGTGAGGTTTTACGTGATAAGCTATTCTATTTTACTGAAACTACTTGTGTACCTACAATGTGTTAGAAAATTGCGTCACATATTTTTCTACCCCACACGTCTCATTGTTTTGTGTGATTCTTGCGTGTGAAACTCTCATTAATTTTGACTTTGTAATGGTCCATTATTTCACCATTTTATTTAGAGATGAAACGCATATTTAGTTTGTAGTTTACTGAGAAATCCGACAGCAAAAATATATTGGCCTCTTAGCACTGGCGGCGCGATACACAACGTGGGCAAGCCGCAAGGTTCATTTGCCCTGAGTTAAAAGGCGCAACTTTCTGGATTTGTGAGAGGGGGAAGGGTCTGTCTATCTGTCCGATAGGTACTTGATCATCATTGGATTTGTTCCTGTCCAAGGCGCGAGGCCGCGGGCAATGAGGGATTATCATAAAAAAAAATTCTAAGGGATTATTATATTCAAGTTAAAACAGAATTGGCGGTGGACATGTAGTTTTAGGTTACGATGGGGATTTAGTAGGGAACTGATGCTCAGTTTTGAGCTTTATTTTCCTACTACTACTACTACCATTAGAAATAGTTACTACAGGAAGCTAAGTATATGTGATACACCTATTTTCTTTACAATAATTTTTATTTTGAAGGCCAAATAAAATATTTTTCTTCAAAATCATACGGTTGATACGTATAAAGGATTTTTCTGTGGAACCGGTATCCGAGATATCCGTTTCATCTCTAGTCGTTATATTTTGTGGACCACATGCATCGCGTGACGTAATCGTTTCCCCAATTAGATCCGAAGAGAAAACTAGAAATCGTCATTTATTCATAGAGTTTACTGTATTTAATTTCGTGAAGTTTAAGTGTGTTTGATTTGTTTTTTATTGGTATATGCATGTGAATAAATGTTCTCGATTTAATAAACATGTCGTCTCAACTGGAAATCCAACACCTGAATCCATCCATGTGTCCATAATATTATATAGGATATAAGCGTAGGTAGGTAGTCTGTGGGCCTGACTAATAATTTATTTTCATAATCGTTGTATGTTATAATATAAATAATTTCTATATTCACTCATATGTGTCAAATATAATTAAATAAGTCTTCTGTAGCAATTCTTCAATTTCTATCGGTGATCTTAGTTGATGTCCTAAATTAATCTAATAAAAAAATGTATGAATAAACTATTAGTCAGGCCTCTAGTCTTTACAGCCATCGACTAGTTAACCCGAATGTTATTGGAGTAACATTTCATTGTTGCAGGTGAAGTGGATTTTTTTAAAAGCATGATGCAAACTATGTTGCCCGTGCCAATGAAGACTAAAAACTTCTGGTCCCACTACGAGTCGAGTTATGAGTGTGAAAAGTGCAAGAGGAAATACAGACATAAAAGCACGTACAGACGACACGTGACGTATGAGTGCGGCAAGGAACCAATGTTCCGATGCCCGTTCCTCGACTGCACGTACAAGGCATACCAGAAGACTCACACAGACGCACATATCAAGACCAAACACAAAGTGCCGCTAGAGTATAAACGGTGATGCACACAAGTGACATTGATGAAAATGTGATATTAAAGTTAATTATATTTTACGTGTTAATATTTATTGAGTTTAAATTAGATTGATTTCTGTGAAGGTTTGCGCCTTGAAATATTTTAAACATACAAGTGCTTAGTTACAATGATAGAAGTACCTACGTTTTGATTTCGCATATAACTGATGGAAGATGTTACATCTGACGCCTTCTGTGACCTATACCAAGAAAATTCTATTCAATATAGAGTCTATTCTCATAACATTTCGTAAGTCTAATCTCAACGAAAGCGCGTCTGATTTGATTGCGGTCAAACCCTGGGCGTAGGAAGAGGGATTACCGGGTGGACCGTGCTCACCCCAGAATAGTCTGATGCAAACAGATTTATTATCTACTTCGTGCAAATCCCCGAAATTTTACTGCCAAAAAAGTAGCATTATAGTATATTTTAGTATTATTTTTTGTACCGTATATAGGCCAGTAGATAATTAATCTATGGTATAGGCGTTGCCCCCTAGAAAAAAATATCCAATGGCTAAAACGAGACGACGTTATGAAAATCAGGCTTAAAGCTTATAGCTATCAGTAATTTATCTAGATATGACAATTATAACTCACTTGTCGTTTCGTTTCTGATCCTAGTAGCCTTATCTACTTCAAACTATCGCATATGATGCATAACAGCGCTGCACACCTGTGTAATAGAGAAAACAAGGGTGTCCATGCGAGAAGCATACAACGCTACCCGTCATTATTTTACGAATTATTTCATGGCAGGGTTATACTGAAAATAAACTATCAACACATCCAATGGTCCAGAGGGCTCAAAGACACGACCGCAGAACAATAGAACGCCTTCGGAATTACCTACATCAGAGTGCCTAGTGCGAGATTTTATTTACTCTTAGCGTCATCTAGCGGTGATAAGATGACGTAACTTCACGCCTGTAATCCCCGAAGGGGTAGGCAGAGGTAAATGCATGCATTCAAGCATGCAAACACCCACGATTCGCCAGTTACGTTTTGGCCCATGTAACAGGTGGCGAGCCTGTTGACATCTCCGGGAACATTACCAAACTGAGGTACTGGGAAATTTCCAGAAAATGGAAAAATCCCAATAGAACCAGAGATAAAGGCTTTTTCACCATTATCTCTGATAACCCCCTACCCGGGAATCGAACATGTATCAATTCCACGTACAAGTTTTGTCACGGTGATAAATCACCGTGACTTAGGAACTGTCACAGCGATTCCAAAGTAACGTATTTGCCCACGTCTAGTTTATTACAGTGCCCGTGTATAGTGAAATAGAACAACAGTGCGAAAACACGACCTTTCAGGTTACCTCCAAAACTCCATTGTAAATGTTCTGGTAAAGTAGCCATCGCTTTACTGGAATAACTGCCTGTAACTCACTTGACTGACATACTTAAAAAATAATTGACCGACTACATTATACTACCTTATATGCTACTTTGCTACCTTATATGCTACTTTGCTACCTTATATGCTATAAATACGAATTTGAAATATCGTTTCACTTGACACTGGCAATACGCGTAATAGCGATGCCATAATATAACAAAAAAAAATCCACGTATATTTGAAGAAGAGAATCTAAATGCGAAGATTACGTGTTTTTTTCTTCACATTTTATTTTGAATTAATATGTTTCGCTACTCGATACTAGATGTCACTTTAATAAATTCAGTAACTTAAGTACATGCTTTATTTCTTGGTGGTAAGCTTCATATTTGGACAACAAAATTAATAAAACTTGCTATGTAATGGAAGAGGCAGCGTATAGACACCCACACAAAGACCAGAGGTCAAATGCAGATGCGTTACCACTCCTGAGGCCTAAGTTGTTATGCCTCTGTGCCGGAAATTACAGGGCCGTACATTACCACCTGACTGGAACACGATAGTGGTGAACATTACTATTTAGCGGCAAGTATATTAGGTAATGCGATGGTGCCTACGCCTGCGAGCTCAGTCACTGGAGCTCTACCACCAGTAAAAACGTTAGTGGTATCTATGGTTAGTGGAAAGTCAATTTCAGCGGTCGATGAATGGAACGTGTTCTCTTCGCTGTCATCTCTGTCATCTTCCATTTCAATTTGGCTGTGGGAGTTTTGGCGGGAACCTTGAAAGAGGAGTGTGGTGCTCTTATTTTATTTAATTTTCTTAGTGTATTTTTGAGTTATATTAAATAAAGTTGGTGGTATTTTGTTTGATAAGTTGTCTGAAAAGCCGTGTTTTCGCACTGTTTTACTATTTCACTATACATGGGCACTGTAATAATAGCCTTATTACAGTACAGTATTTTTTATGTTTCAGTTTGCCGCCAAAACTTCATTTGAAATGTTCTAGTAAAGTAGCCATCGCTTTACTCGAATTACTGACTGTGACTCTGACTGACTGACTTATCTTTTACGCTGCTTGCGAATACGAAATATTTTGCTTGACACTGGCAATCAGTGTTGCCAACTCTACGTCTTTTTACGGAGATCTACGTATTTTAAGCCTTTTCTGCAAACCTACGTACTTTAGTCCCAGAATCTACGTATTTTCTATCAAAATAGTTCAAAATTGCAAAATAACATCTCATTAGACTAAATGGCCATAATTTCCATTACTTTCGCAAAAAAAAAATTAATAAACTTTCTGTTCGATACTAATGTGCACTCGCCTCGTCCCTTAACACGTCGCACCATTTATTTTAAAAACCAAGTGTCGATTCTATAGAACTGTGATTCATGTGACTGTGTTAAACAAAACGTTTTAAGGTGATCTTGCCGCCGTAATAGTGAATCTTAACCTAAAAATTGAATAATTTGAATAAATTGATAATCCTAAAAGTAGTTAACTTTCTCGAATTATTAAGATGTGGTAATTCATATAATTTTTTTGGTGCTAATGGTTATTTTTTTTTAATTTAATAAATATGCTATGATTTATGATTTTGTCGAAGCCATTTTAAATTTCTTTTAATTTTAAAAAATTTACCGTTATCAAAAAAAATTCTACGAATTACCACATGTAGATAATGCAAAAACTATCAATTACCCATATCGGCTATTGAAATATTATTTTTGTTCGCGGAGATATCTCTAACCGAAGTTTGATTTGTCTGCTGTTTGCTACTTTTAAGGTTTTATAAATTATCGATTTATTAACTTTTACCTATTTTACTCTCTACATCTAATTCAGAAAAAAAGTACGTAGATCTACGTATTTTTCATAAGGAAATTTGACCATTTCTCCGTAATTTTCTTATCTGACCTACGTCTTTTTCAAAATCCAGGTTGGCAACACTGCTGGCAATATGAGTAAGAGCGATGCCATTATACTAAAAAAAAAATTAGCTGTCATTTTTTATCAGCCCATGTCTCTTGTTGTCTTCCCTTCTTGTTTTTGATTCAAATGCGATTATGGAAAAAGTTCGCTATTAGATTTGCACACTAGCTATTTATTACAAACTAAAAATGAATCGGTTATTTTGTATGAATAGGTCATTTGTTACAACTTTCAGGAATGGTGTGTTGAGGACTCCAGTAGTATTGACACCGAAATGTAACTTACCGAATGTGTGTTTTACTCGCGGAGTGCATGAACAGAAGAAAATTCGCTCTACATTAAATTATATGATAGCTTTAGGTGTTATGACAGTCGGTTTAAGTTATGCGGCAGTGCCTCTTTATAGGATATTTTGTCAAGTAAGTTGAAACTTCTAACCTCTCTTGGTGTCGATAATTTTTCAATTAGATAGGATGATAAGCTAATATATTATAAAGTGCATGTCCTATCTCGAGTTGCGTATATCTACTTTATTTTTTATTGTTCTAATAACAAATAATTTTAATAGTTTAAAGATCTGGGGTATTTTTATGGAGTGCGCAGACTGTTGAATCAAAAGTATGATTTATTATGAGTTTTTTGAAACCTGAATAAAATGAACGACTTAGCCCACAAAAATACTATGACCACGCTTTTGTAGTTGTACCTACCTAAACGCAACGGCCTTATAGTTTATTTTGATTCAAAGCATCTTTATTTATTTATTTAATAGCTTTTTCACAATATTACAGCACATTCATCAGAGTATATTGAGATCTTAAATATAATGCTAATTATCTGTTGATATTTAATTTACAGGCGTACAGTTATGGAGGCACAACAACACAAGTAGACCCGGGCGCGCTGGTGAGCAACATGACAGCAATCAAAGAGAGGCCCCTCAAGATCCGTTTTAATGCTGATGTTGCTTCGTCAATGCAGTGGAACTTTAAACCCCAGCAAAGTGATATAACTGTTAGTTTTAAATGTTCTTAAAACAATTCTCCAAAGCCCATAAAAGAAAATTTGCAGTATGAATAAATATAAGTTCTATGTTTAATTCACATAAATAGCTAATATAACTATGAACATTACTGGTACAGTCATCAAAAATATATGCACACTATGATTGAGTTAAAAATAAAAGTCACCAGGAGAACCATGAGTACCATGATTGCCATGCATGACATGCAGATTGGCGATTGTAGTAGCAGTTATGAATTGCACATGCCACATTATTAGAATGGTTTGACCAACAATTGCATATTGAAATTGATGTCATAAGATCCACTGTTTCAAAATGTCCAATTGAAAGTAAAGGTGCAGGTAATTTTTAGGCTATTACAATTTTTTTTAAATATAAGATTGGTTAGGTTCAGTACCTTTATTAGTGTTAATTTGTAATTATATAATGAAATTTCTTCCCTCGGGCATCACGAAAAATATGACAATAGATTTTTTATTGTTCTTGGACCCTATTTTGGGTCCATCTGCTGCTTCAGGGAATAAATGTCGAAAGGTGTGAATTCAACACAATAGAGTATTGAACTCACACCATTCCCTACACTACAGAATACCAATTTTTACACTAATACCCAATCAAATGAAAATTACCCATTATTAGCAAAGTTTCCCTCAAATTCGTAACCACATTTTATGATGCTTTTTGTTTAATTTAGTTTTTCACTTACCTTTTTTCGTTTACAATTCTAAATTTAATTTTTCAAACTTTTTTTTGCAATCTGTTCTGTATGGAACGTTCAGCAAACGGTTAAGAAAAGTAGTTGTCATGGAGGGCAATCAATCCAGTGACGTGTGCCCTTATTTGTAAATTAAGTATATTATACATTATTGTTTATTCCTTTTAATAAAAGGGCACTTTCTTTTCAGTCGTTTAAATATTGAATTATTTATTAAATGTGGGGCTAGTTATATTTAATAAGACCTCCATTATTTTTGTGTTACTCAGTTCATGAATGTCATCCAGGTGGTGCCTGGAGAGACAGCGCTAGCTTTCTACACGGCCCGCAACCCCACCGACAAGCCAGTGATTGGCATCAGCACATACAATGTGATACCATTTGAAGCCGGCCAGTATTTCAATAAGATACAGTGCTTCTGTTTCGAAGAGCAGCAACTTAATCCACATGAACAGGTCAGTTTACGTAACTTCAGCTGGTGGTAGAGTTGCAGTGTCGCGGCACGGCTAAAGCGTGGCGGCACCACCACTAAAATTCGGCACTATTGTGTTCCGGTTAGATAGTAAAGCAGTGGTGGTAGAGGTCCAGTGACGGAGCTCGCGGGCGTAGGCACCACCGCATTACCTATACTTGCCGCTAAATGGTAGTGTTCAGCACTATCGTGTTCCAGTTAGGTAGTAATGTACGGCCTTCTAATTTCCGGTACAGAGGCATAACACCTTAGACTTCAGGAGTGGTAATGCATCTGCGTTTTGACCTTGGTCTTTGTGTGGGTGTCTATAGGCTGCAATCATCACTTACTGCGTGAACTGCGTGGTTGCTTGCCACTTCCATAACATAAAAAAATGGTGATGTATAGCCCTGCGTGCCCCGTATTAAACTATCGCGGAGACGAAACAAGCTAGCCTTCAGGGGTGGCAGCGCATCTGCATTTTGAGCCCGGTTTTTGGCGATGATGATTCATCAACAACAATTCCATCGCGAGATGCTGCTGACCATCCTTCGTTGTTGTATTTACTACCGCCTACTTGGGTTCGATTCTCGGAGCGGGGGGCTTTTAGAGATAACGGTGTAAAGTCCTTCATGTCTGATACTATTGGGATTTTTTTTTTTTTTTTTTTTTTTTTTATGTAATAAAAGTGGCAAACAAGCATGCAGTTCACATTGATGTTAAGTGATGACTGTAGCCTATAGACACCCACACAATGACCAGAGGTCAAAATGCAGATGCGCTGCCACTCCTGAGGCATTAGGTGATATGCCTCTGTGCCTGAAATTACAGGGCCGTACATTACCACCTGACCGGAACACGATAGTGCTGAACACTACCATTTAGCGGCAAGTATATTAGGTAATGCGGTGGTGCCTACGCCCGCGAGCTCCGTCACTGGAACTCTACCACCAGTGCAAATTTTTACAATATTTGTAAGCTTCCCAGTACCTCGGAGTTTGGTAATGTGCTCGGAGATGTCAACAGGCTCGGCACCTGTTACATACGCGATTCGTCGGTTACGCTTTTGGCCCCCTAAAAACGTAACCGTAAATCATGGGTGTTGCCATGTATACTTGAATTTTAGGTATTCCTCTGCCTACCCCTTTTCCCGAAGGGGTAAAAAAAGGCGTGAAGTACCGCTTTATTTGTTATAATATTGTCTAATAAAACCGAGAATAAAAGATTAAACAACATTTTAGCTATGTACGCGTAGCTCTAGTTTCAGTACCTATTCATAGATTCTTATATTTAATAGGGAATCAGACAACTTTTGAGAATGTGTCTAAAATTATTCTTTATACGTTTATTTAACCATAAAAAATATTAATTTTATTATTTAAACATGTTAAAGTACCAGAAACTACACATACATTTTATAATTTCAAAAATGCCGCGTAACCGGTGCCGAATGACTGAACAATGTGACGTCAACTGTTTGCAATCAAATTGAATCTTTTAATTCCATACGACTAACCAAGGGCAAATTAATTTTGTTGAATTTCGTATAACTTATTTTTCGTGTAAATAATGTAGAAAATATCTAAAAAAGAGCCAATAGATCAAAGTAGGCACGTACAAACGTAACCGGCGAATCGTGGGTGTTTGCATGTATGCTTGAATGCATGCATTTACCTCTGCCTACCCCTTCGGGGATTACAGGCGTGAAGTTACGTAGATCAAAGTATCACTTGTGTTAAATATTTGTTGTACAAACATATGACGTCACGTCCTGTGATTGATGTTTCGTTCAACATGGAGCACAGATAAAAAATATTAAAATTATTACATTTTATTTTGCAATTTAAAAATATAAATCTTTAATATTTCACGAAAATATTTAATGATTCATCGTATTATTTGACAAACATTCATTCCAATCATAGTTTACATTTATTTTCGATAGCTGTCCAATTGCCTATTTGTACATTGCAGGTGGACATGCCAGTATTCTTCTACATTGATCCCGAATTCACGGATGACCCTAAAATGGAGTTTGTCGACGAGATTGTGCTGTCGTACACTTTCTTCGAAGCCAAAG
Organism: Macrosoma leucophasiata; assembly: GCA_036365455.1. Taxonomy (NCBI): domain Eukaryota; kingdom Metazoa; phylum Arthropoda; class Insecta; order Lepidoptera; family Hedylidae; genus Macrosoma; species Macrosoma leucophasiata. The sequence continues at coordinate 21,630,635 of JAWQUS010000024.1, read as the reverse complement.
AAGGTTTGAAGTTGCCAGTGCCGGCGTATGCGAAGTGAACTCAACAATATAGACAGTGGTGATTAGCAATGAATTTAGAGACATTCAATTTATATAACGAGAGTGTTTTTCGAAGAAATCCAAAGAAAGTCTCTCTGTTTGTGATAGAGATATTTATTATGACAAAATGAGTGAGCGATACTTGAAAGTATTTGATTTTGTTAAGTTTTAAATTAAAAAAAAACAATCTTTAAAACGTTGTTTTTATTAATAACAATAATTGGATGCTTGGTTGCCAATTTCATGATATAAAAAAACCGGCTAAGTGCGTGTCGGGACACTTTTTTAAGTTGAAAAAAAAATACTAGCATTCAAATTGCCAAGAGTCCAAAAATAAAATCAGAAAAATAACTTTAAATTTATTGTGGTTTAACGTTTCAACTTGGAAAAATACATCACAATTTAGCATCTACTGGCCTAAACATCTACGCTTTAATAGCAGCAGTAACGGGGTAGCCGCGCCGAAGTCCCATACACTGGTCGCGGTCAATGAACAGCGTGGTGGTCTTGTTCCGGAGGTCAGCTTCGAGTCCCGCGCGGACGCCCAGTAGGGTCTGATGGGTGCCCTCAGCCGTGGCTATCTTCGAGCGTAACGTTTCCATCGTCTCTTGAAGATCGCACACCTCTTTTACTAGCCTGCAGATGTAAACATTTTCGATTCATATTTGAAAGACGAATGTATGGTAGTGGTGGGGACAAAGGGAAGTAAAACGGAGAAATGAGGATCACAGAAGAATTAGATGGTGTGGGTCAGACTGGGTCATATGAGTGGAAATTAAGCAACTCAACTGCATATTAGGATATCACGTTATGGGGAGGCACCAGAGACAGAATTTGCTCATATAGATGACACACAGGCTTACGCCTGAATACACGAGAAAATATATATTTTAATGAGCAAAAAAATCCCTTTTTACTCATCACTGAGAAAACTCGGCTAACAATTGTAAATCGTGGCATTTCTCTAGGTGTGGGCGGGCGGCGGACCTAGGTGACGTGTGACGTACCGGTGGTGCGCGTCGTCGCGGCACTTCTCTAGGTGTGGGCGGGCGGCGGACCTAGGTGACGTGTAACGTACCGGTGGTGTGCGTCGTCGCGGCACTTCTCTAGGTGTGGGCGGGCGGCGGACCTAGGTGACGTGTAACGTACCGGTGGTGTGCGTCGTCGCGGCACTTCTCTAGGTGTGGGCGGGCGGCGGACCTAGGTGACGTGTAACGTACCGGTGGTGCGCGTCGTCGCGGCACTTCTCTAGGTGTGGGCGGGCGGCGGACCTAGGTGACGTGTGACGTACCGGTGGTGCGCGTCGTCGCGGCACTTCTCTAGGTGTGGGCGGGCGGCGGACCTAGGTGACGTGTAACTTACCGGTGGTGCGCGTCGTCGCGGCACTTCTCTAGGTGTGGGCGGGCGGCGGACCTAGGTGACGTGTGACGTACCGGTGGTGCGCGTCGTCGCGGCACTTCTCTAGGTGTGGGCGGGCGGCGGACCTAGGTGACGTGTGACGTACCGGTGGTGCGCGTCGTCGCGGCACTTCTCTAGGTGTGGGCGGGCGGCGGACCTAGGTGACGTGTGACGTACCGGTGGTGCGCGTCGTCGCGGCACTTCTCTAGGTGTGGGCGGGCGGCGGACCTAGGTGACGTGTGACGTACCGGTGGTGCGCGTCGTCGCGGCATTTCTCTAGGTGTGGGCGGGCGGCGGACCTAGGTGACGTGTGACGTACCGGTGGTGCGCGTCGTCGCGGCACTTCTCTAGGTGTGGGCGGGCGGCGGACCTAGGTGACGTGTAACTTACCGGTGGTGCGCGTCGTCGCGGCACTTCTCTAGGTGTGGGCGGGCGGCGGACCTAGGTGACGTGTAACGTACCGGTGGTGTGCGTCGTCGCGGCACTTCTCTAGGTGTGGGCGGGCGGCGGACCTAGGTGACGTGTGACGTACCGGTGGTGCGCGTCGTCGCGGCACTTCTCTAGGTGTGGGCGGGCGGCGGACCTAGGTGACGTGTAACTTACCGGTGGTGCGCGTCGTCGCGGCACTTCTCTAGGTGTGGGCGGGCGGCGGACCTAGGTGACGTGTGACGTACCGGTGGTGCGCGTCGTCGCGGCACTTCTCTAGGTGTGGGCGGGCGGCGGACCTAGGTGACGTGTGACGTACCGGTGGTGCGCGTCGTCGCGGCACTTCTCTAGGTGTGGGCGGGCGGCGGACCTAGGTGACGTGTGACGTACCGGTGGTGCGCGTCGTCGCGGCACTTCTCTAGGTGTGGGCGGGCGGCGGACCTAGGTGACGTGTGACGTACCGGTGGTGCGCGTCGTCGCGGCACTTCTCTAGGTGTGGGCGGGCGGCGGACCTAGGTGACGTGTGACGTACCGGTGGTGCGCGTCGTCGCGGCACTTCTCTAGGTGTGGGCGGGCGGCGGACCTAGGTGACGTGTGACGTACCGGTGGTGCGCGTCGTCGCGGCACTTCTCTAGGTGTGGGCGGGCGGTGCGCGCCTGCAGCCGGGTGTGCGCCACGCGCAGCGGCTGCAGCTTGTCCTCGATGGCCTTGTTCAGCAGCTCCAGCGTCTTCTCCACGTCGAACATCTCCTGTTGGATCTGCCCGAAGGGAATGTCACGAAAGCTTTATTTTTATGTCGCCAAGTGGCAATGGTAAGTAAACACTGTAACCAGTATAAACCAGCGATTTCCATGTAGGTAGATTGAGATATGCCCCTGGGCCGGAAATTACGGAGTCATTATCATCTGAACGCGAAACCGTTTAGCGCTTACCGCGTAGATTAGGTAGGGCTCATATCAGACGATACCTACTTGTTTTGAAACGAAATCGGTCATGCTTTGAGAATTTCTTCATAGACTATGTAATTGTATTGTGAGCTTGGAAACTTAAAATATGGCTATATTAGTTATGAGCGTAGGGAGGAGGCGAAAGCCCGAGCAATCCACTACGCCGCCATTCTGTCAAGTATTGCCTTAGAAAAATCAAAACTGAAGTTTAGATTTTTGCATATTAAAATAGACGGACAACAAACTTATCCTATGAGTTCCTCTCTTTATTTAGAAGTCCGGTACCTCAAAATTCAAAAGGTCAACACTTTTGAAGGATGGGACAACCCCCATTCCTAAAATTAGTTTACGTTTCTCGCGTACAAACTTTGGTAGCTTCAGTTCAACGAAAAACCACACAAACTTTATGCAAATGCAGCTGCAACTTGTTCTTAATCTCGATGGTCTCGGCGATGCGGCGTGTGAACGCGCTGTTTGTGTTGCTCCATTGGTCCCAGATCTCCATCGCGGACACGTTGATGAGATTCTCTGCATCTGTTACGCAGAAATATTACGGTACTTAACGTAACGGAGATGCTATACAGATTTTTCTGTCAGTAGTTTAGTGGCAGCAGCCCTCTACTTCTACGACGAGGTCTTGAGACTCCCAGTGTCGGGTGTGTACTTCAGACTGGGAGCGTTGTAGGGTGTGTGGGTGTGTGTGTGTACTTAACGAACAGTCTTGGCGCGCTCGGACTGCGAGCGCGGCAAGGTGTGTAAGTGTGTGTATGTGTGCGAGTGTGCTTGTGTGTGTGTGTGTGTACCGGACAGTATCTGGACAGCCTTGGTGCACTCGGACTGCGAGCGCTGCAGGGTATGTAAGTGTGTGTATGTGTGCGAGTGTGCTTGTGTGTGTATGTGTGTGTGTGTGTGTACCGGACAGCCTTGGCGCGCTCGGACTGCGAGCGCTGCAGGGTGTGTAAGTATATGTATGTGTGCGGGTGTGTGTGTACCGGACAGCATCTGGACAGCCTTGGCGCGCTCGGACTGCGAGCGCTGCAGGGTGTGTAAGTATATGTATGTGTGCGGGTGTGCTTGTGTGTGTGTGTGTGTGTGTGTGTACCGGACAGCATCTGGACAGCCTTGGCGCGCTCGGACTGCGAGCGCTGCAGGATGTGTAAGTATGTGTATGTGTGCGCGTGTGCTTGTGTGTGTGTGTGTACCGGACAGCATCTGGACAGCCTTAACGCGCTCGGACTGCGAGCGCTGCAGGGTGTGTAAGTATGTGTATGTGTGCGGATGTGCTTGTGTGTGTGTGTGTGTGTACCGGACAGCATCTGGACAGCCTTGGCGCGCTCGGACTGCGAGCGCTGCAGGGTGTGTAAGTATGTGTATGTGTGCGGGTGTGCTTGTGTGTGTGTGTGTACCGGACAGCATCTGGACAGCCTTGGCGCGCTCGGACTGCGAGCGCTGCAGGGTGGCGGCGGAGGCGGCGGCCCAGCGCGCTGCGTCGCACACGCTCGGGTCGTAGCGCTCAATGCCCGCGTAGTACTGAAGGCCCTATGCCACGATACCACGACACGATTATAACAAGAATTCTAACGGACTAGAACTTACGATTTGACTTTTTTTATTTTAATAACGTGTCTGTTATTATTATTTTAATACAGTCAAGAAAATAATCCTTTGATTGAAATCCTCTTGGATGCTTCCGTTCCCACGGGGCCGAATTGTGAGTCCGTGAACCTCTTGTTGAAGCTACTGGTGTTCGTTCTTGATTATAATGAAACTCTTCAGAAGGTTGTAGTAGAATATATTTTTACACAAAAAACAGCACAATTTATACAAAAAAGGAAAATTAGAAAAACCAATAAAATAACAGATAAATAATTAACAACCAATAGGATTTTAGATAATTGATAATGCTATCTCAATTTATGTCTCTTTTCCGGCACGTGTCGATTTATCGGTCAAGGTCAGCGCGGGAGCAATGCGCGCATGCGTGATACGTTCGAAGTTCGGTAAACTCCAGTGCGCATGCGCCAGTCGCCGGTATAAGTATGTGCGGCGCTCGCTGGCTCGCTCTTTCGCTCGGGGCTCGCAAGATGAACGCACGCGTCGCGAAAGCTCGCCGGCTGACGACGCGTGCCGAAGATGTAGACTGAAGCGGAGACTGATGTGGCTATGAGTTCAAGCTGGATCTGAAGTCGTGCGGTGAGTATTGAAGTGGAGACGTCGAAGACTGAAGATGTTAGAGCGTGGTTGCAGATGAAGAGCTCTAACAGCTCTTTTCAGAGCTACCATCCTGTCTCTGTCGAACGTCATCTGTACAGCATATAGTTCTTTTAAGAACTTTCCTGTCTCTTGTGCGTCAATGCGTGCTGTACTGAAACAGTTCTTTTAGGAACTATTTCGTCACCGTTTCTGCTGTTAGTGGCTGCTACAGTAACCCCCCTCAAGTGAAACGTACCGGCAGTTTGACAGCTCGGCCTCGACTTGTCACTCGGTGAGTCGATTGCTGTGATGTGCTCGAAGTGTTCGGTAACAGATCTTGAGGTAAAGGTAAAAGGTTTTGTAAAGGTAAAAGGTTTTCAGGTAAAGGTATGTGGTTCTGAGGTAAAGGTTTTTGAGGTAAGTGGACTTGTGGTAAAGGTAAGTTTTCAGTGTCTTCCACAACATAGGCAGGCTTGAGTCTGTCGATAGATATGTTGGTTTGACGCTCAGGTAACTGGATCGTAAACACTTTGTCTGTGCGATTTACGACCTTGTAGGGACCTTCATAGGGTGTTTGAAGCGGTGTGCGTATCGCGTCGACTCTAATAAACACATGACTGCAGGTATGTAGGTCTTGATGAACGAAAATGTGTTTATTGTTTCGTGCGTTACGTTGTTGCGGTCGATTTTGCGCGATGATTTCTCGTAGGTTTTGCACGTAGCCGTAGTCCATTGATGTAGGCGTGGTCGATGTGCTTGCCTCGAAGAAATCGCTGGGTAGACGTAGGTTATGTCCGTAGGTTAATTCGGCGGCGCTTACGTCACTATCGGAGCGGAGAGCGGCGCGTAAACCGAACATTACGGTCGGCAGTGTTTGATTCCAGGAACTTCGCGCGTCTGATAATTTGGCGCGTAAAGATGATTTTAGCGTGCGATGCCATCTTTCGACGATTCCGTTGCTCTGCGGATGATACGGAGTTGTTCGTATTCTGTTTACTCCCATTATTTTCATTAGGTTTGTAAACAAATTACTCTCAAATTGTCTTCCTTGATCCGTAGTTATTGTTGTAGGGCATCCAAATCGACAAATCCAATTGTTGTAGATAACTTCGGCGACTGTTTCGGCGGTGATGTCGGTAGTAGGTATAGCTTCGGGCCATCGGGTGTGTCGGTCGATCATTGTTACTAGGTAGCGATGTCCTTGAGCGGTCGTAGGTAGCGGTCCTACGATGTCGGCGTGAATGTGAGTGAATCGCTCGGTTGGCGGGAAAGTTCCGATCTCGCTGTGGGTGTGACGATGTATTTTGCTTTTCTGGCAATTTATACATTGCTTCGTCCACGTTCCGATGTCGTTGTTCATTGCCGGCCAAAAGTATTTTCTCGTAATAAGTTTCCGTGTTGTTCTCGTTCCGGGATGACTTATGTTGTGTATACTGTTGAATACTTCTTGGCGATATTCGGTAGGTATGTACGGTCGCACGTATGTAGTGGAGGTGTCGCAGTATAGTTCGATGTTGGTATTTGGTATACTGATTTTTTTTATGCATAGGTTTGGTTGTTGCATTAATTGTTGGATGCTCGGATCTTTTTCTTGTGATTTTGCAATCTCTTCGTAGTTGATGGATGATGGACAGGATATGGCTTCGATGCGGCTGAGAGCGTCGGCACAAACGTTTTCTGATCCGGATACGTGTCTGATATCCGTGGTGAATTCGCTGATGAAGAGTAGTTGTCGCGTTCGCCGTGGCGTCTCGGTGTTACTCTGCGTTTTGTTCATCGCGAATGTCAGCGGTTTGTGGTCGGTGAAAATGATGAGTGGTCGCCCTTCGAAGATTTTACGGAAGTGAGTAACTGCCATATGTATAGCTAGTAACTCGCGATCGTAGGTAGAGTACTTCTGTTGCGCATCGGAAAATTTCTTCGAAAAATATCCAAGTGGTTGCCATGTGTTGTTTATATATTGTTGAAGAACTGCTCCTGCGGCCTTGTCTGAGGCGTCGCTGAATATTGCGAGAGTGGCGTGGTGAGACGGGTGAGCGAGTAAAGCTGCGTTACTGATGCTGACTTTACATGCGTCAAATGCTTGATTCGCGGCGTCGGTCCACTCGATGACTGTCTTATCGCGCTTCTTTGCATCGTGTAGGTATGCGTTCAGCGGAGCTTGTAATAAAGCGGCGTTAGGTATGTGATCGCGATAGAAGTTCAGCATGCCGAGGAAGCGTCGTAGTTCTTCGATTGTCTTTGGCTTGGTATATTTAAGGATGGCTTCGACCTTTTCTTCAGGTGGTTTGATGCCTTCGTTTGACACGATGTAGCCGAGGAATTTGACTTGCGGCTGACCGAGAACACACTTGGCGGGATTGATTGTGATGCCGTTTTCTTCCAATCGTGACAGTACGGTGTTGAGGTGCTCTCGGTGTTCCGTTTCATTGGTTGAGGCGATCAGGACGTCGTCGATAAACGGGAAAACGTAGTCGAGTCCACGCAGTACTTCGTGTATATATCGTTGAAAGGTTTGGCCTGCGTTCTTCAAGCCGGGACACATGCGTGGGAATTCGAATAAACCGAATGGTGTAATGATAGCGGTTTTTTCGATATCTTGCTCTCGGACTATGATCTGGGCATATGCGCGGTTCAGGTCAATTGTCGAAAATACGTTTTTTCCGGAGAGGTGGTAGGTGAAGTCCTTGATTCTGGGAACTGGGTAGCGATCGGGTGTTGTAATCGTATTGAGGCGGCGATAGTCACCACACACTCGTATATCTCCATTTTTCTTCGGTACTATATGTAGTGGTGATGACTCTTGCTGGGACGACATAGACCTTGTTGCATCATGTTCTCAAATTCTTTTCGAACGGTTTCGTATCGATGCGGAGGTATCGGACGGGCACGGCAGTGTACTGGTTGTCCGGTGGTTTCGATGTAGTGCTCGACGTTGATTTTCGAATTCAGATTCATTGAAGTGAGTCGCGTAGTGCCAGGGTATTTCGCAAGTATGTCATGGTAAGACTCGCGGATGTCGATACTGCGTATTGTAGGTATGTTTGTAGACATTAGTGGAGCGGCGACTTGTAGGTTTGTGACGCCATCAATCAATCTTCGATGTTTGATGTCTACGATCAATTGATGGTGGTTGAGGAAGTCGGCTCCAAGTATCGGTTTCGACACGTCAGCGATGATGAATTTCCATTTGTATGGTCGTCGTAAATTCAGGTCAAGTTCGAGCGTTTTCTCTCCGTAGGTATTTATCGTTGTGTTGTTTGCTGCGTACAACTTGAATGGGAGCGGCGTTGGTGTCTGGCCTTGCTTCCTTGGTAGCACGGATATGTTAGCCCCAGTGTCTACCAAGAAGGAGTAATTCGTCTTCCGGTCACGGACGAATAGGCGGTATGATGAGTTGGGAACGCCGGTATCCGCCTCTGCCAACGTTCGTTCTAGTTTTCCGACTGTTGCTTGTAGGTACATGGTGTAGTGCATCGTCTCGCTTGACTACCGAAGCGTCGATGGTAGTAACAGTGTGCCGGAGAGTCAGTGGGCGTCCGGGAACGCTGACGAGAGGTGCTTCGTTGTCGGGAGCGCTGGCGGTACCGGTGCATGTTGTTGTTATTGTGGTACGGCGGTCTTGTTTTTAGCTCGTTTATTTCCATGGTCAACTTGCGGATCTCGTTGATGAGGAATTGGGTGTCGGCTTGACTGGTTGGTGCTGGGGTAGGTGGTGATGGTGGTTGCACGGAGATAGCGGCGACATCGTGGGTTTGCTCGAGCATAGTGTCAGCGAGCAAAGCTAGCTCTTCTAGAGTTGTTTGGTGGCTAAATGTCTCGCTGACGGCGAGGACAGATCGGACGTGGGCTGGGAGGAGTTTGGTCCACATCATGCGCAGCGTTGTGTCGGTGACCTTGTCCTTCGCTAGCATGCGCATACGTCGTAGTAGGTGGGTGGGCTTCTGGTCACCGAGCTCCATTTCAGCCAGTAGTTTTTGTAGCTGCCGGCTATCTGATTCCTCATAAACGGAGATCAGTCGCTTCTTGATGGCCTGATATTGCTCGTCCCGTGGTGTGTTGCAGAGGATGTCGGCGATCTGCTCAACGTCCCCTTTATCGAGCTGGACGAGGACCATCTGCGTGAGCTGGGCGGTACTTCTTTTTAGGTCTTCAGTGGCGGTCTCGAAATTTATGTACCACAGCCGTGGATTGTCGCGCCAGAATGGGGGTAACAGCGCTATGCCATCGGCGTGTGGTGCGTGAGACGTCGTTGGTGTGGCGGCTTCGTGGAGGCGTCCTGGGACGAGTGGCTGGGTGGCTTCCATGACGGTGTTGTGTGGATGGGCAGCCGGACAGGGATTCGCCTTCTTTTTTTTTCTTTGCAGGCTGTATGCAGTAAGTCGCTGTACAGCCGGGCAGAGCTTCGCCTTGTTTGACGTGTGCAGGTCGCTGGGCAGGCTGGCAGGGATTTGCCTGGTTTTCTTGAGATCCTTGGTATCACGTCGGGGTCACCACTGTTGAAGCTACTGGTGTTCGTTCTTGATTATAATGAAACTCTTCAGAAGGTTGTAGTAGAATATATTTTTACACAAAAAACAGCACAATTTATACAAAAAAGGAAAATTAGAAAAACCAATAAAATAACAGATAAATAATTAACAACCAATAGGATTTTAGATAATTGATAATGCTATCTCAATTTATGTCTCTTTTCCGGCACGTGTCGATTTATCGGTCAAGGTCAGCGCGGGAGCAATGCGCGCATGCGTGATACGTTCGAAGTTCGGTAAACTCCAGTGCGCATGCGCCAGTCGCCGGTATAAGTATGTGCGGCGCTCGCTGGCTCGCTCTTTCGCTCGGGGCTCGCAAGATGAACGCACGCGTCGCGAAAGCTCGCCGGCTGACGACGCGTGCCGAAGATGTAGACTGAAGCGGAGACTGATGTGGCTATGAGTTCAAGCTGGATCTGAAGTCGTGCGGTGAGTATTGAAGTGGAGACGTCGAAGACTGAAGATGTTAGAGCGTGGTTGCAGATGAAGAGCTCTAACAGCTCTTTTCAGAGCTACCATCCTGTCTCTGTCGAACGTCATCTGTACAGCATATAGTTCTTTTAAGAACTTTCCTGTCTCTTGTGCGTCAATGCGTGCTGTACTGAAACAGTTCTTTTAGGAACTATTTCGTCACCGTTTCTGCTGTTAGTGGCTGCTACACTCTCAATCAGGTGTCGGACTAGGGGATGTCCGTCACCCGGACAGAGGGGAATCCTCCAAAGAGCTTGAACTGTGGAGGGCTCGGCAACGAGCAGCCTCCGGCGGGGTCCCGGGTGTGTGTGAGCGGTCCCGTGACCCCGCCGCCCCGCCGCCCCGCCGCCCCGCCACTGACGGTGGACGAGCTGGAATACCGCGGGTCTGTTCCCTTTGACAGCGGGAGTTCATGATGGATTTCCCCACGTAAAAAAGTGGCTGCTCAAACTGTTCAAGTGCTTAATCAATATTTTTAAATCTTAAATACTTGCCTATATCGAAAAAAAACCCTAGTACAACAGTATTTTTTTATAGATACCTAGGTACCATACGTGTATAAACGCAGAGTTACTTAGGGTTTTAAGGTAAGTGTGGTTAGGTTTATAAAACAAAAAAAATATTCTGATGAATTGAGTACCTCCAACTTTCTTTAAGTCGGTTAAAAACGGTTTTGTACCTTGGAGAAGTTATTAAGTTGATGGCACATAGAATCTATGCCCAAAGCGTACTCCTTATTTCGCATGTCGGTCTCGAGTTCATGTTGTGTCGCTCGACAATTCTTCGACTGCTGTCGAACCTGAACAATAAACACATTCATCATCCAAAGTTATTTAAACCTTCGCCTTGGCATTATTTTACTAAACTTAGTAGCTAAGTAATCGATGCCTATTTATTTTATATTATACCAATGCGCTGTTTCATTTTCATTTAATTAATTTTGATGACTCTTCTCTTTGTTACATATAATATATATTACAGGTGTTATTGGAATAAATTAATTGTTATACCTAAATACATTCAAATTAAGAGACCCTTTAAATTTGACTTTACTGGGACTCTGCTGCCTTCCTGTCTTCCCCATTACAATTCAGTGTAATTGACACATCCAAGTCTATCTATATTTGGAGATCCTTCAAAATCATAGAGGGTTTAATCATGTCATTTAACTATGTTAGGGCGTTTTCAGCGAAATTTCTACCCCACCCGTCCCCCTAAACAAACATTTCATGGACGTACTCATCATATTTACCTTCTCCAGCATATTTCTGAATTTGTCCTGGCACTCGCGTAATATCGCCACCTCCTTAAGAAGAGATTGTTCCACGGCATCGTGCACTTGTTCCACACCTGTAAACAATTTACTTTTTTGTTGATGATAAGTATTTGACTAGCGACTATATTTTTATCTGATGATCACGCAGATAGCTATGTGGAGAGCTATGCTCGGAGTGTTGCGTCAGACATTGAGTCAGAAATGAGGACACGATCGATCAGAAACGAACCAAAGAAGACGGCATAGGCATAGCCCACCAAACAGCCCATTAAAACTAAAATCCTCTATCTATATTGCTTTCTGTGGTGGTTGAACCACCACAGAAAGCAAACACCACAAACTTCAAACAATCCAATCTGGACCAATCTGGAATCGGAACTTAGATGATGTCACCAATAGGTATTGTTAGAGCTATTGTTCAGTTCTCCTCCACAGAACGAACCTTGTCGCTTCTCGCGATGGTAGAGACACTCCTGCACGACGTGCAGCGGGCCCTCGATGCCGGCCACGGCGCGCTCCAGCTGCCGCCGCGTGTCGTTCAGCTTCTCACACGTCGCCACTAGACGCTCCATCTCTATTGACACCTTTCAAATCGAAAGATTTTAATGCTGGTTTCTTATCAACTATTAATGTATTTTTTTACTGCTCCTCTTTCTCTTTCTATTGAGTATCAGAGATTCTAAGATAATCTAATGTAAGCTATCTAATCTCTTTTTCGGCTTGGTTGAGATCGACGAGTTGTAAAGGAAATAATAGCGAATAGGTCGTTAGTATACCAATATTCATAATTTGAAAGTTGGTTGCTTGGCTATTCTTGGTAGGGGCTATAAGTACCTACTGAAGGTAAAGGTCACTTTAATCACTTGTTAGATAATAATTCCTTTTATATTGTTATCCATGGAATCACCTCATTCCTCCAAAACGTCGTATCGGTTATCCGCTCCCCGATTCTTCTTCCAGAGTCCCGCTGTCCTTGAGTTCCGATCTCATCTGTTTCTCTGCAAGAGAAATGTAAAAAAAATGTAGGTAGGTAATCATGATAATGATTCATGAACTGTATATTATGAGGCTTGATTATATTCGGAGAATCTGTTAAGTCTACACATTCTACATATCAGAAAATATCTGGAAATCAAATAAATTGTTATTTGATTTCCAGATATTTTCTGATATGTAACTGAAACAGTAAAGTAAACTGAAAATGAACAGATTTCAAACACTCACCTCAACATCCGCATAATATCATTGCGCACGCGCTCCGAAAAGTTCCTTTTGGCGTCTGACTCGTTGTAATTCTTGATGCTGTTCTGGTTCCACTCGTGCTGTGTGTATCGAGTGTAGAGAGCCGCTCGAGCCGCGTGCTCGGGGCTCCGGTCGAAGCCTGTCACCAAGTTGGGAAAACGGAGTGGTTCGGTCGCCATGCCGGCAGGCGTGTAGCATGGGTCCACCATCGTGTTGGTTATGGGCTGCGATGGCCTGATTACAATTAATAACATGAAAAGGTTGATCATACAGGTCCCAATGGTGTCCCTAACCAGTGGCCTAGTTAGTTTTAGTCATAGTTCCTGTCAAGGACTTTCCGGGGTCAAGGAGACCAGCTGCTCCCCGTACCAAGCCCGATGCATGGTGACGTCGAGTGAACCTACCATTCATACAATATTCAACGATCTAAGGGCAACTTAACGTCATATTATTACCTACATATCTTCTGCTATCGTCCTATCTTATCTCAAAAAGACCGATGTGACTTTTGAGATAAATTGACTACGCGCACTTTCGTAATTGTGTACGAAAGCGCGCTTTTTAAACTTTTCTCTCTGTCTCTAAATACCCCTAACTACGATGATGCCAATGAGCTTACCTACATCCCCACACACATTATTATCTAAGGGCGGCTACACAAAACTGGGATGCGATGCGATGCGACGCCGCATCGCAGGCGATGTATTCGTGCGAGCTCGCAGATATTTGCAATGCGATGCGAATACGCAGTTATGTTTTTTTTTAATGTAATGATAGTGGCAAACAAGCATGTAGTTCACATTGATGTTAAGTGATGACTGCAGCCTATAGACACCCACACAAAGACCAAGGTCTAAATGCAAATGCGTTACCACTCCTGAGACATAAGGTGTTTTGCCTCTGTGCCGGAAATTACACGTCCGTACATTACCACCTGACCGAAACACGATAGTGCTGAATACTACCATTTAGTGACAAGTATACTAGGTAATGCGGTGGTGGTACCCGCGAGCGCCGTCACTAGAGCTCTACCACCAGTAAAGTCTGTGTGGGAGCCTTTACATCAAATTTACATCTCTTCGTCAATTCGAAATGAGCAGATGATCTTCCAATAGCCGAAGAGCTTTTCCTCATCGCAGCTAAAACATAAATCCCAAAATCTCAATCAAGACTTATTACAAACAAAAAAACTAATTCTATGTTTGGGACCTAGCTCGCTCCGATACCACGGACAGACACGTGGTCTACGATAAATCAGGGCCTAAACGTATGAATACCAACATGGGGGTAACTTCAATCTCCTCGTAGCCCATGATGGGACGCCATGGGTGCTTCTTCGGTGAGTGGAAACAGTAGCCCACTTGCGGCGGAACACTTGGTGATGCCGCTGTGTCTTTAACTGGGCTCCATTGTTGGAGTTGCTGAGGACAGGCGACAATGCAAATAAAGTGTTTATTAATGTAAACAACTATTTTAAATATATTAATGAAATGGGAAGCTATATACCGTGCACATAGTTTCTTCTTTGGCCATTTTGATTTTAACGTGCAACGAAAGTAAATTTAGAAAAATGAATATTTTTACAAAATTTCAAAAAATGTGCATTTGATAAATCTTGTCAAGAACCATGACAAAAAAATATGTGATTAAAATATGAGGCACAAGTAGACAGATACGTGTTTTATATTAATAAATATTTAATAACAATGACGGTATAAAATAAAATAAATTATTATTTTATAGTTATTTACATGTCTAATCTAAAGAGATTACAAAGTCACGATAAGGAGTTTGCTAAAAAAATATGGTTCATGTTATGAATTTCTGAACGTGTCTTCGCTACCAACTACCAACTGTCAATTTGAGTCGACTGTCTAGGTTAGGTTTTTATAAATACCGATATCAGTATCAAGACTGGTGTATCGATATTATAAATCACTTTCTGAATCTATTAACACCTATTGTATCTTGACTTGCGAAAGTGGAGCAAAGTGCTCTTCTAAAAGCGGTTCTGCTTCTTTCTTTTCGACATGCAACCCCTGATCTTTACGACACATGCAAAGTCTGTACATCTAGAAAACTGTTCGTCTTTCAATGTTAATCTGTCAGGCCACAAGAAAAATAAGACAATTGATCAATTATGTCTCCACCAATATTGGCCTCCTGATCCCGTGAGAAAGGAGATATCATAAATATACAAATCCCACAGAAGCAAACGTCGCAACAAATGTGAAGTTCCGGAATTTACATATTGTGTTCTTTTTTGGAGGCATCATATCGCGTCCATGCCATACAATCTTCCTAAACTAAAGCACCAATTCCTACAATGTACACCAACAAGTTCAGCTGTAACGGCTTTAAGTGGATGGTTAAAGACATAGAGCAACACGGGCCACCGGCCGCGGCGGACCGGAGGGGAGTAGCCATATGCAGGCTTCTCTCTGTCAAAGTACAAGCCCAAGTGGGCCTTTACCTGTCATCTAGATCTTTAAATGTGTACGTGAAATTGTTTATGTATTTTGTTAAGGTGTGAGTTTCGTAGCAATAGACAATTTTCGTAGTGTGTGTGGGTATTACACGGATTTCCCCCTGCAAAAAATTACAAATACTAATAAAAAATATATAAAATAAATAGTGTAGGTAACTTTTGCCAAATAATTTGAGAGTTGCGCGTTATTATTGTAAAGGGAGAATACCCACAAGGTGTCAAATGCCATGCTCGTGCCATATAAAAAGACGTTTAGTTGGATGGAACACTTAATTTAATTTGGGCGGTTTTTACGATATTTTCATACGATGTATGTTCTATACAATATTGGTATATCGATAATAGCGTAGTGTCGAATTCGATTTGGTTGGTATATCGATATTTATTGGTTAATCGATAAATTGTACAACTCCCTACAACTGTCACTCTGAAGTGACTGCAGAGCAATCTGTCATGTGTCAGAGCACAACTTCACAAGTGAAAAACACCTAAAACTTTACATTCGTGCAATTTCGAAGTCCAATAACTTATTTTATGTACTTAAACAGTTGATTAATAATAATAGATTTGTTTTAAGTAGAATCGAAAATGAGTAGCGTCCCAGAAAACGCACCACAACGTAAGTAGTTCGTAGTTAATGATGTATGTATTTTTGCAATGTTAATTACGAATGTTATCGAATTACAGATTGTCCTGGCACTCAGAGTGAAGATGCTGGTAAGGCTTCAGCGTGCGCCGGGTGCCCTAATCAAAATATATGCGCCTCGGGTAAGTAAGGGTTGGAAATCGCCATGACAACGATCCACTGACGATTTGTAAGTTTTCTTGCTTGTAACTTCTTCTATAGGTGTGGTGTGCAATGAAAAAAAGTTAATTCACCTTAAGTACCCGTTAGGGCCAATCCATGAAGGTACCAGCATTAACATTAAAGATTTTTTCTTATTTCTTCTATACATTTGTAATAGGTAAGTAACTACTTTTCATAATTATTTAATGAATGGATTAGGAAATGAACAATTTCTTACTTACATGTTGACCTCCAAATAACGAATATTTAGTGGCTTACATTGTCTATGTGTAGAACTCAATGTTATTTTCTTATATGTACCTACTAAGTGTACTGTACTTACTTTAGTATGATTTGAAATCAATTTTCGGAGTAGACATATAAGTCCTTGATATGATATAAGTGATACTTATTGGAAAAGTGTTTATGCTGACCTTGTATCAAATACATAAAAAACTTGTTTAATTTCAACATATTAACTGTCTTACAGACCACCAATGGGCTGTTAAAACAATTGACAGACAGTTGTCTGGTTTCCTTGAACAATATGATACATATGTACCCTTAATGTTAGTTGGTTACGAAACTGGCCAATAAGAATGCGGTCCACAGTAGCCTATAGACTTCTACAGAAATAAATGGCCCTGTAATAACTATCACAGAGACATAACAACTAAGGACTGGCCATCCCTGGGTGGTCGCATCTGCATTTTGACCTCTGGTCTTTGTGTGGGTGTGTATAGGCTGCAGACATCACTTAACATCAATGTAAACTGCATGATTGCGTACCACCTTTATCATATTAAAAAAAATACAAGACATCTCAACAGGCACTGGTATTTGAGGCCCGCAACTTTATATCTTTATGTTTATAATTGTTTACCACATAGAACTGGTAAAATCTAAGGTTAAATAATTATCTTCAAATAAATGATAACAGAAATTGACACCACTACTGATTATTATCACTGTATGAAGAGGATAATATTGCATCATACAGTCATTCATATAGTGACAGTTTACAGTCTGTGTGTTACTGAGTAAAAATTATTGATCTTCACACCAAGTTTCTAATGAGGTGGGCAGAGAGAGTGGATCACCAAATATCTCAGAAAAAACAAACAAAACATGTAATCAAAATTGTTTCTTGGTATTTGTGTGTTGGTATGCAATGGAATTAGGGTTGTTGAGGAAGTGATTATGAGGAAGAGGAGGAGGAAGAGTAATTGTGATGCGCCAATTTAGAGGATGTGGATGAGGAAGAGGATATTTTTATGAGGAAGAGGAAGCAGATGACATAATAATAATAGCAACTCTTGAAACGTCCCACTGCTGGGCACTGGGCACGAGTCTCTCCCCTTCTTTAGGGGAGGTCTGGAGCTTACTCCACCACGCTGCTCCAATGCGGGTTGGTGGAGTTATTGCAAGGGTTAGTGGCCAACCCGCTGTCGGATGTTTTCAAACCGCCCATAAAGCCTCCGACAAGGCTTAAAGACTGCTATCTGTCGATAGCAACCGGGACCGTCGGCGTCCTGCTCTCCGAAGCACGGAAATACGCATTTTAATTTGCCACTAGTGGTCACCCGTCACACACCCGACCGCACCCGTATCGCTTAATCGAGTAGATCGCTTGCGTTCTACACCAGCCGGGAGGCCTTGCGCGCTACAGAAAGATGAGAAGAGGATGATACGAAGATATAAATACTAGCGGACCCAACCTAAAATCCGCTGTCCTGTCTCTATCTACTTAACTAAATATATATATATATATTAATACACAAAAAATAATTAAAAGAGCATTTTGTAGTGGTTGACCAACCACTACAAAATGCTCTTTCGGTTTTCACGTTCGTTCTTGCCCAGAACGTGTAAATTGTGGAACGAACTTCCCTCTGAGGTGTTCCCTAGGTGCTACATTAAGAGGTTCTTCAAAAATGGCGTCAAAGGAGTCCTTCAGAGCTGGCAGCGCGTTGGCAACTCCCCTGGTGTTGCAAATGTTCATAGGCGACGGTGACCACTTTCCATCAAGTGGCCCGTCTGCTTGTCTGTCAACCTACAGACATAAAAAAAACACACGCACACCAAAAAAAAAAGATGAGTGAATGACACAATTTCATTTAGGAATTGAAATGAAAATAAGAATGCAGTCTTTATTTCTTTGTTAATTAGGTATTTAAGTCGAATATTATTAATCAAAATAAAAGAATTGAATACTATTAATCGAAATTTATTTTAAACAAGGGTAATTTTTATTAAAAAAAATAAAAAAAAAATTTGGACGCCTTTTCCCCAACAACCGGTTCTATAGCTCATCATATACCAATACAGCATTGCTAAAAAGTCGTTTGCTGGTACATTTGATGGAAGAGAAGATAGGTATTGTAGAGATACAGTTCTGTAAAGCCCCGAATATTTCGATTTTTTAAGTTGAATACGCGTATAAACAAAATAATGTATGTCAATAAAATTAAAACAAACAATCAAGGAACAGCGCCGGTGGCGGATGGGAAGGTCTCGCTCGCCTGTTCGGCCTGGCACCGCGCTGCGGCGTGTGCGTTGCCATCGATACGCGACGCGCATGCGCAACAAAATTCCTCATAAATTCCTCTTAAATATAGAGGAAGTGGTAGCGGAAGAGGATTTTTTTATTTTAATTTTTGAGGATGCGGAAACGGTTGAGGATCCCAAAATATTGCGGAAATTCTTCATTATGAGGAAGAGGAAGAGGAATCCTCAGCAACCCTAAATGGAATGAATCCAACGAAAATGTAACATCAATTAGAAAATGTTCAGTTGCTGTTAAAAAACAAAATACATACACACAGCAGTTACAGCAGTAGGTGCTCATATAGCTGTGTGTGTGTCCTGAAATCTCAAGAGCAATTGTGACAGGTAACAAGTTTGTAACCACCAAGAAGCTGTTTTTAATGTAATAACTGAATACTACAGCAGACAAAAACAAAAAAAACAGTGTCTGTACTTATGTACACATGTAGGAAGTTATACTTCTTTAGCGTAACAATCCAATATGCCAGTAGTAAAACTAAACAACAAAAAAGTTTTGCAACTAACTTCAGACTGTTGCTTTTATCACAGGTACCCAATAGCTAAGACTAACGTTTTTCAGTATTACAACATATTCTTATTTGTTAAACCTTCATTGACAGGTATACCATCGGGTCCCGACCCAGCCATAGAAGTAATCAAGAGCCGGCTCGCAAATGTGAAGCACAAGATCCTCATCCTATCGGGCAAAGGTGGGGTGGGCAAGAGTACCGTCACATCACTCTTAGGACATGGACTCGCGGCAAAGAGTGCTGATATCAATGTGAGTATATCAACAAGCCAGTTACCTATATAGGACTAGCTGTTGCTCGCGGCTCCGCCTGCGTATAGGTCGCTTTTCGCAAAACTGCATTCAACTCTGTTTCATAGTTTTGAAGCAGTGCTTGAAGTAAATTTTCAATTGACCATAATTTGTTTTTCCCTTAACCGATTTTGACGAAACGAAGTTTTGACAACGCTCCTAATTAGGTATAATAATATGTATTCCCCCTTTGAAAACCGCGTTCAAATCGTTGAGTAGTTACGAAGTTATAACGTACCAGACAGACAGACATCAATTTCAATAATTGTTTTTTTTGGCTTCTCTATTACTCTTTTTTAATCGCCTATCAGTTTTTTTTTAAATGTAATTAATGTACACCCGATTTTTACTGTCTTATTATACCTACGTATTGATAATTGTAATTAATGCCTCCCAGAAGGCGTATTATGTAACGTATGTCGGTGGCCATCAACTTGAGAGCCACTTTGCAGTACATTACTGTTTTTTTTTATTTTTTTAAGGTGGCAAACAACCATGTAATGGATGTTAAGTGACGACTGCAGCCTATAGACATTTACACAAAAACCAGAGGTAAAAATGCAGATATGCTGCCACCCCTGAAACCTTAGTTGTTATGTCTGTGTGATAGTTATTACGGAGCCATACACTACCATCCAACCGGAACACGATGGTGGTGAACGCTAACATTTAGCGGCAGATTGATTAGGTAATGCCTACTTAGGTGGTGCCTACGCCATCGACTACCTATAAAAAGAGATATTATCATTTAAAATAATATAATAAAACGTGTCTGACGTCTGTAAACCTGAGATAAAAGTAGATACTTAGTAATTAATTAGTAGTTTACCTGAATTCTCGTTTACTCTAGTTATGGCCATTGCAATGGCAAGTACGTGACATACTTTTCTTTATTATTTAGTGTGTTGAACACTTCTGTTGTTAGATAATAAAAATAACTACGTTAAGAAAAACCGACTTCAATAATACAGATTTAATATTAATTATATACTACCTATTATTTATATGTGTTATTTACTAATAGGATTAGTAGAAGAATTACGTAAATCGGTCCAGAAATCTCGGCGAAAGTGGCGTACATACATAAAAAAAAATACCGG
Source organism: Macrosoma leucophasiata (assembly GCA_036365455.1). Taxonomy (NCBI): domain Eukaryota; kingdom Metazoa; phylum Arthropoda; class Insecta; order Lepidoptera; family Hedylidae; genus Macrosoma; species Macrosoma leucophasiata. The sequence goes on along the minus strand of JAWQUS010000024.1, from coordinate 21,610,369 downwards.
CCGAATTGAGAACCTTCTCGTTTTTTTGAACTCGGTTAAAAAACATAAACAAAAACTGTTCATGTTACCTACATGTTTAACTCGCAAGAATAAATCATCATATCCTGTATATGTCCCAAAAATCAACGATAAACCGAAAACGGGTGATAGGTCAAGTCGTGACAGCAATTAGAAAAATGTTAAAAAAAATTGACATGTTTTTTTAATTTAATTAGGATTTTAAAAAATATCGGAGAAACCGACTTCTTGCGATGATCCTTCAAGTCTCAAGACAAATATTACTTTCTTCTAATTTCCCCCTCTGTATTGTAGTCATGACTAACCCTTCTGTAAACTACAGTCTATAATTAAAAGCCTAATAATATTAAAAATAAACGAAGGAACGAACGAACTTCACCTGCCTATAGTAGGATTCGATAATCTGAGATGTTGAATATAGGCAGGTGCCGGATCTCACTCCATAGGCCCAGCCAGCTAGTCCCCCCTGTTCACCCACATAGCCCAAAGTTTGGCGAATCACTTATCATTACAATAGTCCCATTATATTCTGCGGGGTCTGTCTGTGTCTGTATTAACTATTGATGCAGCCAGAGAGAGGTCCCGCCGAATATAACCCATTACAAAGTAGATCAAAATTCTCGAAAGGGCCTCTCCGTGTTGGACCCCCCATGTGCCCGCGCAAGCCTGACAAAGGTCCGGGGTTCAAATTGGATCCCGTGCTGACGAGAGACTTAAAAATAACATGACAGATTTTTTTTTCACATTTTTCTAATAACTGTTCTAATAACTTGGCCTATCACCCGTTTTCGGTTTATCGTTGATTTCTGGGTGACTACTCGTATGTGACGTTTGTTGCTCATTTTGATCAAGTGCAATACTTTTATCGTTATCAATACAAGACTTATGAAGGCAGTGAGTAGCAGAGATACGCTCTACAAAGTCAAACCTAGCCGATTGTCTCTTTCGTAAGCTCGATGTGCACCTATTTTTTACTGGGTACTGTACAGTCATACTAACATTCGATTGGTCGCTATAAGGTCATTTCGCCAAGCGGCGAGGAAACATCCAATAACCTGACGCGCTGCGGTGTGTCCCATTTATCCCGCCCACGGTGTGTCTCTTTACGTCGAATCACCTTTTGGCTTAGTTACACTTCTTTTTTTCGTAGCCTATATTGTTTTAGGTCGGGAAAAGAAAATATAATGTGCCATCCCACCAGAACACGTTAGCGTTACACACTTTTCGTTTTGGCATATAAGTCAGGTGATTCGGTTATGTACACCCATAAAAAACATAGCTTATGTCCCTTTAATTCACACATAAAATAATAATATCTATGTATGTGGATTGTGCTCGTGAATTATGTATTTGGATTGTGACCTTGAAGTCATGATTCAGAATGCGCATTTGAAAAGAAGTCCAAGGTATGTCTTATTCTTCATCATTGTCTATGCGCGAAATATATTTATTTATTTACAATATAAGTACATAAGACGGATTTAATGCCGCAGGGCATTCTCTACCAGTCAACTTTAAGGTAGTGAGATATGATAGTGAGGGTGCGATTTAAAAATCCTATTAGAGAGTAAGTAGAAAAATGAATATATTGTCCATGCATTACGTATAGCTTCTGCAGATCAACTTAGGCTTAGCTGTATATCCTTCTATTCATTACCTAATATACTTGCCGCTAAATGGTAGTGTTCAGCACTATCGTGTTCCGGTCAGGTGGTAATGTACGGCCCTGTAATTTCCGGCACAGGGGCATAACACCTTAGGCCTCAGCAGTGGTAACGCATCAGCATTTCGACCTTGGTCTTTGTGTGGGTGTCTATAGGCTACAGTCATCACTTAACATCAATTTGAATTGCATGCTTGTTTGCCACTGCCAATACATAAAAAAAAACTGGCACTTTCTCAATTAAAGTGCTACCTAGTATAACAGTCATTAATTACCAAAACAAATCATATAACTATTTACCCTGTTATATCTCGACCTCCTTTCGTACGAGCTGCCGAATTCCATTTTCGCGCACGATTAAAAAGATTTAAAAAGTCATGAGTGCACCGAACACGTCTATTGATCCCGAAATGCGGACGGCGAAGAATTCGCATTGTTATGGCTAGCTCATGGTACCCCGCGCGGCCTGGTACACGCTCTGATCGGGATATAGGTCAAGCTAGTACAGCGAATGATGTTGGTGTCACGCAATTTCTGAAGTGTTTTAGGAGCTTTATTGTTTTCCATTTATGCTGCAGTGGTTTCCAAAGTGTGGGTGTCATGGTAAGTCATAAACTGATAAGGGTCACAGAGCTGCAAAGCGTTAGAAAAATGAATTACTTATTTTTTTTCTATAGAGCTCATTCTTTAAAAAGGTCGTCACAAACTGTTGCGGGACAACGCGTTAATAAGTTCCCTGCTATTGTACCTACATTTGAAAATGTTCATGGGCGATGATAACTAGTTACCGCGTAATTTCCGGTACATAACAGCTTAGGCCTCAGCAGAGGGCGTTTAGCGCGTCTAAAGGATCACAAAGCTTTTTTAAATCTTATTTCACTGGAGAATCTGGAGATATAGATTTGGCCCGTTGTTGCAGGTGGGCGTACTGGACGCGGACATCTGCGGGCCGTCGCAGCCGCGCGTGTTGGGCGTGGCCGGCGAACAGGTCCACAACTCCGGCTCCGGCTGGTCGCCCGTGGTGAGACTACTTTTAAGGTTCTGTAGATATAGGTTAGGTAGGATCCCACTGCAGAATCATTTCGTTCATCCAGATATGCCGCAAACCTAATTTTTACGCAAAGGAGATGTTGCAAAAATGTATGGACCTCCGGCCATGTATTGTACACAATATCATTAAACAGGCAAAATCAATATAAAAACGTTTTTTGTTTGATATTATTTCGCATTAACACATGCTTGTGAAATATATTTTATTTTTAAAGAAAAATGGAAAGAAAAATTTGACTTCAGGCGAGGCTCGAACTCGCGACCCACTGGGAATCCAGTCCAGCCGCTCTTCCAATTGAGCCACTGAAGCCCTAGAGTTTCAGTGCTCAATTGGAAGAGCGGAGAAACGTTTTTTACTGCATATTTTCACTTATTTGGCTTTGTTTGCAGTTACAAAACATAATTTGCAGTTAGAATTGCAACTTAAAACCAACATGGCGAATATGGCGGGCGATGTCATTTTGACATTTTCATTTTTTAAATCGTATTTTGATTATAGAACTTGGAGAAAAAAGTTATATTTTCTAAATACTATCAAAATCGATTGATCCCAAGTGTCGGCTGTATCGCCGCCATGTTTAACATGGTTGAAAATCATAAAATCGTTTGAATTAAATGTGGTTGTAACTCTTAAATATATTCATGAATAAATTAATTGTATTTTTTTTGGATTGTTCTTTAATTCATCCATTTTTTGAGGATGTGTACGAACCAGGGCCGAGCTCGCAACATCTCCTTTATCTGCCGCAAGTATTTTGTTATATATTTTTGGGGAAAGAATTTTTTTTATTTGTTTTTTCCATAAAATATTGTCCAACTCACGACAATATGTATAAAGACTTTGAAAATCACGGCTGCCGTTGCGCACTTGGTCGCCCCTACGTATTTTCGTTCTGCCCCGATGACCTTTTACGTCTATAATATACATGTATTATTTAAATTAGAGTTGCTGGCTGTTTAAGATAAATTAGTTTAATTATAAATACGTGCGGCCAAAATTTTGACTGCCAACTTAATGGATGTATATTCTCTAGATTATAAATAGGCGTAAAAAGTAGGTTTGCAGCATATCTGGATGAATGAAATGATTCTGCAGTGGGATCCTATTCTAAAATAAGACTGCTATTCTTTTCGTGGTAAAGAAATCGGGTTAAAATATACAGGTGATATTAATAAATATTATCATTGTTCAATTGCAGTACGTGACAGACAACTTGTCGCTCATGTCTATCGGCTTCCTGCTAGGTAGTCCTGACGATGCAGTCATTTGGAGAGGACCCAAGAAAAATGGTATGTTCTTCGTTTAAGTTATGATGAGTTTACGATCAGAAATAATATCGAAATACACGGAAGTATAATATAATATGTGAATATATATTATTTTTTTAAGGTTTGTTTAGTCTCGCTTAGAAATAAATATGAAAATTATATGTATGCTTGTTTTTCATTAGAGAAAACTTGGCTACTTAAGTATTATTTTAGGATCTAGGGGAATACCACAATCTGTTACTAATTTAATTTTTAGAAGATATTAGGTCGGGGAAAAAGTTTCTTCGCATTTTTTAAGATAATTCTAAACATTTTTTAATATAGTTTATTTAAATTTAACTAAAGTATGTATGTACCATTTTGTTCGATAACCTTTTGCCATCTTGTAGGTAGGGACATGATCCCATTGCTATAAAAATTTTGGGACTTCTCATCAAAATACCGCGACAAGTGGATTTGGCAGTCCTCTCGTGATGTTAACCTAACATTGCATAAAGAATTCTGAAGAGACCGAAACAGGTGGAAATCTGAAGGTGCAAGGTCAGGACTATACGGCGGATGCATTAATACCTCCCAGCCAAACTCTCTTAATTGTTGCTGAGTGGCTATAGATGTGTGAGGTCTAGCGTTATCATGATGAAACACCACACCCCTTCTGTTGATCAATTCCGGCCGCTTTTCTCTCAACTTCTTGCTTTAATCTCATCAGTTGTTCGCAGTAGAGTTCAGAATCGATAGTCCTGCCTGGTGATAATAGCTCATAATGAATAATGCCCTTCCAATCCCACCACACACACAACATCACCTTATTGCGAGTTAACCCGGGTTTCGCCACAGTCTGTGAAGCCTGACCGGCCTTTGACCACGACCTTTTTCGCACGTTCTTGTCGTACGTGATCCACTTTTCATCACCAGTTATCAGCTTCTTCAAAAATGATTCGGTTTCATTACGTCGTAATAAAGAATCACAAATGAGTACACGGTTCATTAGGTTTCTTTCAGTGAGCTCGTGAGGTACCCAAATATCGAGCTTTTTTTTATACCCAGCTTTTTCAAATGCGCCAAAACTGTTTTGTGATCAATTCTCAGTTCTTCAGCTACGTCGTAACTACTGATATGTCGATCTTGCTCCACTTTTTCAAAAATGGCATCCATTTAATTCGTAATAGGGCGACCAGAGCGAGGTGCATCTTTGACATCAAAATTTCCGGATTGAAAACGCTTAAACCAAATGTTTGCTACTCTCACAGACACTGCACTAGGTCCATAAACTTCGCAAATTTTTTTCGCGGCTTGCGTTGCATTTTTACCTTTTTGTAGTAAAATTTTAAAATGTATCGAATTTTTTCATTAGATTCACTCGTCTTAACAGTACGAAAAACAAATGAAAATCACACATTTGCCTAATTTGAATTTGGAATTATGTTCTTTAAAATTTTAACTTTCAATGATACCAAAACCAGCCAGATACAAATACTACAGCCAAAGAGATTTTATTACAAGTTCATACATACTATAATGCGAAAAGACTTTTTCCCCAACCTATTATTACGTTCGACATCAAAATTAAATTATGATTGCTATAAACATGATTTTGCAAATTAAACAAAGATTAAACAGGTCAGATTATACTCAATATAATATTTATTTTCAGGTATGATCAAGCAGTTCCTGAGCGAGGTGGACTGGGGCGATTTGGACTATTTACTTATAGACACACCGCCAGGTAATTATTTTGTTCTTATTACTCTCATATACCTACTCTTTAACTCCGCCTAGTGAATGACTCAAGCCGTTGGTGAAAACCAAATTAATTCCGTTTGATAGGTTGACATCTGCGGATTGTGCTTTAGTATTGTATAATGAAAATGTGTGTGTCTGTGTGAGTGAGTTGTGTGCAATGGTTTTTTTTTATGTAAGCAAGCATGCAGCTTACCTTGATGTTAAGTGCTTACTACAGCCTATAGATATTTACTCAAAAACCAGAGGACATAGTACAGACGCGTTTTGCCACCCCTGAGACCTAAGTTCTTATTTATTTTACTTGAATTATAACGATACATAAAACCAATTACAGTAATCAAAGACACACTATGTTTCTTATGTCTTCGACTAACCGGAACACTACCATTTGGTTTAACTGGTAGAGAACGCTCATAGCGTTAAGCTCGCCATTTGTAACAATATTGTATGTGTATTGTGACAATAAAGACTTAATAAATAAATAAAATAAATAACGGCAGATAGATTGGTAATACGGTGGTTCATCAGTATTCATCAGTATTTAAGACCCATTAAAAGTAATATTCCATTACAAAATTCTGGCATTTATAAATTAGATTGTGATTGTGGACTCTCATATATTGGTCAAACGAAGAGAGCTGTATCCACCCGCGTTAAAGAGCACATTGCTGATGTCAAAAACCGAAGAACAGGGAGGTCTGCAGTCTGTGAACACATAGCGGATAAGCCGAACCATTACATCCGGTTTGATAAAATTCAAATACTCGTTAGAGAACACAAACCCATTCCACGAATGGTACGCGAGGCTATTGAAATTAAAAAACACCCAAATTTCAATAGAGAAGATGGATGGCGATTATCAACATCATGGGATCCCATACTTAGCAAGATTAAATCCCAGCCGCAGGAGTCTGCAAGACCTCAAGATACCATAAGTAATTATTGTGTTAATCCTGAACGCTACGCAAGGCGTTTACGAAATCGATGGAGGTAGCTACATATAATTTTTTCAAACTTCTGTCAGACAAATGTCACCTCAGTCTGCCCGGGACCACGGAAGCTGAAAAGCGACCGAAACGTCGGGTTAATTTTAAAAATCATTTTAGTTTAATATACGCGAGATAAATCCGTAAAAATCGTTTTATTTCAATACGGTGGTGTCTACACCCTCGAGCTCCTTCGCTGGAAATCTATCACCAGTATAACCTCTTTATTTCCCATTGTTTTTGGAACGAAGTTCCTTATCGCGCGGTACGCTGGCTGTGAGGCTAGGCGAGCGTCACGACAAATCCTCACGACATTTTTGCTATAGTGCGTAGCGCTCGGGAGAGGAAGCAGGCCGAGTATAGGACTCGACTTATTCGTTCTCTCTCTCTCTCTCTCTCTCTCGACAATGACAAGCCACGCGACGCGCGCGTCTTCTGTGTATGCGTACATTGTTTTGTCGTGTTCGTGTGTATGTAGTTTTAGTTATTATTATTTTTTTAAATATTCAAGGATTGTGAAATTGATTCATTAGATATTGAAGAGGAACTTCGTTCCAATCGGGTGTCTTACGTGTGACACCCCAGACAAAAAATGAAATGTGTGTAGGAACATCGGACGAGCACCTGTCGGCCGTGCAGTACCTCTCGGCGGCGGGAGGGGGGGCAGGAGGGGGTGGGGGGGCGCTGGTGGTCACCACCCCGCAGGAGGTGGCACTTCTCGACGTGCGCAAGGAGCTGCAGTTCTGTGACAAAGTGGGTCTGCGGGTGTTGGGTGTAGTCGAGAACATGTCGCTCTTCGTCTGCCCCAATTGTAATGTGAGTTGTTACATATTTTACACTGTTTGTTATTATGTGAGCTAATGTGCTCTAATGCGTTGCTTTAGTAGTAGAGAGTAAACTGCACAAAAAGCTTCAATTCAGTAACAAAGTTTCGTGAAAAATAAGTTACTACAACTACATTATAATGTCTGGCGTCCCTAACATGTGCCTTTTAGTGTGTGGTTAGTCTGACTTGTTTTATATAGGTTTGGCACTTTAGTGGCAAGCTACGAGCGGAAAGGGGTTGTCATAATGCGTTAAACAGCGACAGTCCTAAAGGAAATCATTGGGATTATGTACCCCCCAATCGGACACGACAAATTCACTCGCGACGACTAGTCCCACCTCAGACAGCATGGACTTCCTATCGAAATTGCTGTCTACATGTTGAAATAAAACTATTTTTACGGATTTATCTCGCGTATATTAAACTAAAATGATTTTTAAAATCAATCCGACGTTTCGGTCGCTTTTCAGCTTCCGTGGTCCCGGGCAGATTGAGGTGACATTTGGTTGACAGCTGTCTACATGGTTACTGTTGTTAATTATTCCTCACCGAACCTCGCTAAACCTCCTTTAAAAGCTATAACCATAATCTGTCATCATCGCTTGTTAGTCTAAAGAATATCAGTCTAATTATTACTTTAAGGAGGTACAAATTAATAGCAATAGCAACGTCGACAAGAATTTCGATAGGCGGTCGCACCTCACCTCCGACTGCAAACAGAGTTTTGGGAAGGATGGGAATCTACACGGATCCATGAATAAATATAGCACATTCATACACTTTTCTACTAATCTTATGTTATGCTTAACATTATATATAAATATATATTATTTATTATATATTATATAAATTATTGTAAATTATATATAGATTATTGTAAGCATCTACTTCATAAGAAACAAAATCAAAACTATCTTTTAAAATAAAACAAGTCTAATTTTGCACTAAACAATCTATGGGGATTGGCGCTGAATGCCGTAACACAAGTTCACGCTCAGTTCGGCGACAGAGGCTGACATGTTTTTATGATAATATGCACCTTTACCTAGTGTTAGAACTATTTTATTTGCTTGTTTGTCGTATAATCCACGTATTGCATATTTTGTTTTTTTTTGGCCAATAAATATTATAATAATAATAAGCCTTTACTGACAGCGCACCGCATGCATCACCCACGTTCTTCGGTGATGAGATTATACATCCCACGGAGATGTGGGGGTCGTGGCGTTCTAAGCGCTAAGACCCTACACAACCGTGAGGTGTGTAATCTCCGAGAATACTTTCTGACCGCCGGCGGAGAGATGCATCGGGATGTGGTGGCGGTCGACAGCGGACTCACCCCACTCTCTTTGGCTAAAAAGAACTGGCGCAAACCTGAGGTGCTCACGACTAGCGACCGCAGGATTGTATGGCAAGGCAAGGAGCTACACGGACGTTTTTACCGGGCCCTCCATGGGCCCGATGTAGATTTCTTAGCTTCTGTGGCCTGGCTGCGATTCGGTGACCTCTTTGGGGAAACCGAAGGTTTTGTTTGTGCAATTATGGACGAAGTGGTAATGACCAACAACTACCGGAAGTTTATCCTGAAGGATGGAACGGTCGACATATGTCGGGCATGCCATCGACCGGGTGAATCAATCAGGCATATTGTTTCCGGCTGTTCGAGTCTTGCCAACGGCGAATACTTGCACAGACACAACCAAGTAGCCAGGATAATCCATCAGCAACTTGCCTTGAAATACGGTCTTGTAGCCGCGGAGGTGCCGTACTACAGGTATGTGCCCGACCCAGTTCTGGAAAATGACCATGTCACGATGTATTGGGACCGATCTATCATCACTGACAGGACTATTGTTGCCAATAAGCCTGATATAGTGGTGATAGATCGCTCGGAGCGCCGCGTAATGATGATCGACATCACCGTCCCGCATGATGAGAATCTCGTGAAAGCCGAAAAAGACAAGGAAATAAAATATCTTGATCTGGCTCACGAGGTTGTCGCCATGTGGGATGTGGATTCGGCCATCATTGTGCCGATAGTCGTATCGGTGAACGGGCTGATAGCGAAGAGCCTCGACCAACATCTCAAGAGGCTCTCGCTAGGTGGATGGATCAAGGGTCTGATACAGAAAGCAGTACTCCTCGGCACGGCACGCATAGTGAGGAGGTTCCTGTCTCTGTGTCCCTAACCACCGGCAGCTTGGACCCTGCTCTCGCTGCCGGCGGCACACTATTTCTTAAATTTTTTATATATATATTTGTTTTTTTTTTAATACATATCCGCGGTCGTCGGTCATGAGACTGTACATCCCGCGGAGGTGTGGCGGTCGAGGCTTCCTTAGCGCCAAGACCCTACACAACCGTGAGGTGTGCAGCCTCAGAGTATATTTCCTGGCCGCCGACGGGGATATGCATAAGGATATGGTGGCCGTCGACAGAGGACTCACCACTCTCTCTTTGGTTAAACAGAACTGGCGCGAACCTGAGGTACTCACGACCAGCGACCGCAGGAGTGTGTGGCAGGGCAAGGAACTACATGGACGTTTTTACCGGGCCCTACACGGGCCTGACGCAGACACTTTAGCATCCGTGGCCTGGCTACGATTCGGTGACTTATTTGGGGAAACCGAAGGTTTTGTTTGTGCAATAATGGACGAAGTGGTAATGACCAACAACTACCGGAAGTTTATCCTGAAGGATGGCACGGTCGACATATGTCGGGCATGCCACCGACCGGGTGAATCAATCAGGCATATTGTGTCCGGCTGTTCTAGTCTTGCCAACGGCGAATATCTGCACAGACACAACCAAGTGGCCAGGATTATCCATCAGCAACTTGCCTTGCGATACAGTCTTGTGGCCGTGGAGGTGCCATACTACAGGTATGTGCCCGACCCAGTTCTGGAAAACGACCATGCCACAATGTATTGGGACCGGTCTATCATCACTGACAGGACTATTGTAGCCAATAAGCCTGATATAGTGGTGATAGACCGCTCGGAGCGCCGCGCAGTGATTATCGATGTCACCGTCCCTCATGATGGAAATCTCGTGAAGGCCGAGAAAGACAAGGAACTTAAATATCTTGATCTGGCTCACGAGATTGTCGCCATGTGGGACGTAGATTCGGCCATCATTGTGCTGATAGTCGTTACGGTCAACGGACTTATAGCAAAGAGCCTCGACCATCACCTCAAGAGGCTCAAGCTAGGAAGTTGGGTCAAGGGTCTGATGCAGAAGGCGGTACTCCTCGGCACGGCACGTATAGTGAGGAGGTTCCTGTCTCTGTGACCCTAATCATCGACGGCTTGGACCCTGTTCCCGCTGCCGGTGGCACACTATTTTTTATTTTTTTAAATATATTTGTGCTTTGTTAATATTATCTTTTATTATATTTAATTAAGTTACGTGTATATGTAAAAAAATAATTAATATGGATAATTAATAAATGAGTGATATAATAATAAATTCTTTATTGTACACCAATTATTGAAACTATGTTACATAAAAAGAAGAATTAAAATGCACAATTGGCGGTCTTATCGCTGACGCAATTTCTTACAGACAACCAGGTGGAGGAAAAGAGTGGCTATGTAATATAAGACAGGGGTGTACGATTATGAATAAATAAATAAATAACGTTATACTGGCAAATTAATAAATAAATAGTATATAAATAAATAGATAATATTATACAACTAAATAAATACATACATAACTGTTTAATAACATACTTACAAGGATAGGCATGCGGAAGAAAGTAAAATATAAATAGGTTAATAAAAGCATACTATTTGAAGGGAAAGAAAGCAATGACTATTGATTAAGGGAGAGAAAATACTCAGTTAAATGTTTTTTAAATGTCTCGAGGGTTTGCACTTGACGTACATCTAATGGTAAGGCATTCCACAGACGTACAGCTGTATTAGTAAAGGAATTTGACACGAAGGACGAAGAATGGGAAGGAGTCATAAGTCGTAGATTATTGGAAGAGCGTAGAAAGAGGGAGTTGGAGAGGCTAAGGTAACGGAAACGTACTTTGAGGTATTGAGGATAGTGAGGATAAAAAAGTATACAATAAAGAAGAGACAGAATATGAGTATACCTGCGAAGGCGGATTGGCAGCCACTTGAGTTGTACACGAAATTGGGAAATATGGTCGTATTTTCGTATACCAAATACGAACCTTATACAAAGGTTTTGCAAACGCTCAAGTTTATTTAGCTGCTCTTGGGTTAGATCGAGATAACATATGTCAGCATAATCTAAAATGGGAAACAGGATTGATCGAACAAGCGTAACCTTAGTGGCAATAGGTAAGAAATTACATAACCTTCTTAGAGAACCTACAGCAGCAAACATCTTCCTACTCACCTCACTAATCTGAGGAACCCAAGTCAGAGAACTATCCATGATTACACCCAGGTTTTTCACGGTCATAGAATATTTTATTAAAGTTCCATCTAATGATATAGTTGGTAGTGTTACAAAGTCAATTTTTCGAATCAACCGAGAGCTGCCTATTATAATGGTCTGACTTTTTGCCGGATTAACCTGAAGGCCATAAACTTTACCCCAATCTGATATTTTCTTTAAATTATTGTTCATATTATGTATGGCTTCAGGAAGATTATCAAGACTAGATTGTAAGTAAAGTTGTAAATCATCTGCATATAAGTGGTAGAGAGAAGTCAAATTATTACTGATGGAATTAATGAAAATAGAGAAGAGGAAAGGAGACAACACGCCACCTTGTGGGACGCCAGCAGCGACATCACACCACGTGGAGAGTTCATCTTGCACACGGACACGCTGCCGACGTCCAAACAAGTAACTAGAAAACCAATCAATCACCATCGGAGATATGCTAAGAGAACGAAGTATTGCGAGCATGATATCAAAATCTACCGTATTAAATGCGTTACTGAAGTCTAGGAGAGTTAGAATTGTTACCTGCCGATTCTCCATACCATCCCGAATATCTTCAGTTATTTTAACTAGGGCAGTGGACGTGCTATGGCCAGGTCGGAAACCGGATTGAGAAGAATTTAATAAGTTGTGTTTGGTAAGAAACATATTAAGTTGCTGGTGGACAAGACGCTCGAGGACTTTAGATAGGAATGGGAGAACGGAAATAGGACGATAATCATGAAAGGACTTGGGATTAGGTTTTTTGGGTATAGGAATGATTTGAGCATCTTTCCAGACAGCAGGAAAAGCACTGTGTTGTTGTATCGAACAGTTCAGAATTGATGAGATTACTGGTGCTACAGTGTCTATCACGACAGTATATTAATATTATAATATTAATATATTGTCGGCAGTCTCGGAGCGAGATCTTCCCGGCGACCACCGGCGGCGCGCGCCAGATGTGCGCGGAGCTGGGCGTGCCGCTGCTGGGCAGCCTGCCGCTCGACCCCGCGCTGGCGCGCTGCTGCGACGCGGGCGGGGACTTCCTGCGGGAGCTGCCGCACTCGCCGGCCGTCGTGGCCTTACGAGATATCATTGACAGTGAGTTGTCGACGACCGTTCTTTACATTATTGTTTCGTTTCCTTTTAAAAATGTATGTATTTTTTATTATTAGTTGTTTTTAGCTCTAGGTCAGAGATTCCCAAACGATTTTTTCTCGTAGACCCCTTTCAATTTTTTTCTGGTTTCCGTGGACCTTTGCTAACATTTATATCGCTTTCCCATATATCCCATTTTTATTTACGCAGATACGTAGACCCCATCGAGTCTCCCGTAGACCCCGGGGGATCTATATGGACCACTTTGGGAATCACTGCTCTAGGTAGTTAAAAAAAATACGATGTGAAAGTGCTCCGTATAATTATATGAAATAAATGAAGTAACCGAGTTCACTATCCCAAAATGTTTCTCGCATTTTCCCAGTGGTGTAGCTGCTGTGGGGAGGGGGGGGGAGGGGTGTTGGCCCGCACCGGGTGCCACTCATTTGGGGGTGACACCCTCTCTTTAAATAACCATAATTTGAGCTGTTTAAACGTGAAAGTGCAACACATAACTCACTTTTGCATTTATAATAACAGGCGAGGCAGAATTTTATAAAGAAATGAAATATTAAAGAATGGAAAGTAATGCCTTTTTTTACTCATCCGTCCCGGATGCCACCCATGTTAGCTACGCCACTGCACTTTCCCAATACCACCTCACATCAATGCTGCCAAAAAAGTTCACATAGGTACTGAATCAAACACTTCCAAAATATCTGCTATTACTAATTATTTGCGTTTTGATCAGCCCCATAAAACCACATGAACGTTTGCTTACAATAATAAAAACATTATTTTACGTAATATTAATGCAAAAATGTTAATGTTACAGAGATTGTAGCAGGCTGTGAAAATGCTTCCACTTGAATACACTTGCCGGTATCGACCAGGGACGCCTATCAACATATTTTATAAGATTTTTAACCTAGTCATTGTATAAAAAGTGATCTAGCTAAAGCTTTTAATGGCTTGTACCCACTGTATGTACAAAATAGATGATTATTGAAATATGTGTATGACAAATGAATTATTCTTAAAACAAATATTATTATTACATGTGATGTTGTCTGTAAGACGTTTTATCATTTCTCTACCTCACCCATTTAAAATTATTGATGCATTTTTTTTCAATTGTTTTAGCAATAAACTTCTTTATTTCAGTTGCTTGACAGTAATGTGTGCAATTGGTATTTTTTTTAATGTAATGGAAGTGGCAAACAAGCATGCAGTTCACATTGATGTTAGGTGATGACTGCAGCCTATAGACACCCACAAAAAGACCAAGATCAAAATGCAGATGCGTTACCACTCCGGAGGCCTACGGTGTTATGCCTCTGTGCCGGAAATTACAAGGCCTTACATTACCACCTGACCGGAACACGATAGTGCTGAACACTACCATTTAGCGGCAAGTATATTAGGTAATGCGTTGGTGCCTACGCCCGCGAGCTCCGTCGCTGGAGCTCTACCACCAATAGAATTAATATTGAAGAACTAACAAGGTTTCATTAATGTGTACCTACTATTATTTATATATTTATACTGCAGCCTTTAGACATCACACAACACCTATATACAAAAAAAAACCGAAGGACAAAATGCAGATGCGTTGCCAGTTGCCCCCACTGAGGCGGTATTATCCCGCTGTGATTTGTTATAATTATTTAAGGGCCATACATTACCATCTAACTGGAGCATATACTCGTAATAACATACCATGCTGAACATTACCATTTGATGGCAGATTGGCACTACTAAATGAGTAAGGAAAAGACGCCTTTTTGCTAAATTGTGTTACCATGGCAGATGTTAGTGATGACGAGTAAGTCTGTGTTGAGGTTCGTGTTTTAATGAAAAATAATTGTTTATTAATTTTCACAAGATCGATTTTATTCGTAACTAAGACGTAAAAATTATATTTTTATAAACAATTAAAAATAAATCGACGTCCAAACTCCTTTAACATCCTCCCTTTTGGACTAGCCCTATATTTGCTGATATAATTGCCATCCTTGGCTTACTTAATGGTAGGAAGTAGACCAAACCTAGCTTACGCTGTGAGTGTGGTATCCAGAGTTCTGGATAAACCTACAAAAGATGATGTTGTCAAAGTCAAGCGTATTCTAAGATATGTAAAAGGAACTTTAGACTCGAGCATCATTTATAAGAAAGGCTACAAGACAGGCATTTTAGAATGCTACAGCGACTCAGATCACTCAGGAGATATGACAACAGGACGTTCGACGTCTGGCATCATATGTATGTACTCAGGAGCTGCTATATCCTGGTGTAGTCGAAAACAGACCTGTGTTGCTATATCGAGCACTGACACTGAATTAGTGGCATCTAGTGAAGCAGCAAGAGAAATTGTATGGCTTAAGAGATTATTCGGTGAAATATCAAGCCTGAAAGAAGTACCCAAGCTTAAGGTTGATAACATAGCTGCCATCAGAATTTCCCAAAATACTGATATGCATAGACGCATCAAGCATATTGCTATAAGACATTTCTATATCAGGGAACTTGTGACGAATGGCGATATATGCGTAGAATATGTGCCAACGGAATTCCAACTGGCTGACATCCTGACTAAAGCTCTACATAGGCCAAGGAGTTTGGACGTCGATTTATTTTTAATTGTTTATAAAAATAGAATTTTTACGTCTTAGTTACGAATAAAATCGATCTTGTGAAAATTAATAAACAATTATTTTTCATTAAAACACGAACCTCAACAGTCTGTTTTTAACATTGCTTAAATTAAGCCGTTTCTGTTTCTGCTACCCATTTCCAAATACTCCCAATTTTTCTAAACATACCCATTGTTCTGTCATTTGTCAATTTTTGTCATATGATTTTGACAGCAGAATTTACAGAAGGTGAAAAGTGGCCCAATTTTTAAAAATTGAGAAAATAATTAATTTAGTTACGGTAAAAAGTTAAAATTACGTGCAATTTACCAATTTTATTTTTTCTCGCTTGAGTGATTCATACTGTGTATTTACAGTATTGCATCAGTTGTTCTTTTTTATCAAAGTTCTTCAGACTCGTTGCACAACATTAAATGTAGAGATAAAAAATGCTGCCGCATCCGAATGAAGAGGACGAGAAGCCATGCAGAGCGTGCTCAGACTTCAAAACGTGGGCGAAGATGCAAAATAAGACTACATTCACATCCCCAAACAAACCGGTGAGGTTATGTTTTTTTTTATAACCTGAAATTTAATGTAATTCAGCTACTCCAGTGTTTATATAATTCTTCAACCGCCTTCTTCATAAGCCTTCAACTACTAAGTAGTTTTCACTGGTGGTAGAGCTCCAGTGACGGAGCTCGCGGGCGTAAGCACCACCGCATTACCTAATATATTTGCCGCTAAATGGTAGTGTTCAGCACTATCGTGTTCCGGTCAGTTGGTAATGTATTAGGACATACAACTTCGGTCTCAGGGGTGGCAATGTAGATGTCCATAGGCTGCAGTTGTCCTCACCTCAGGAGTGACAATGTATCAACATTTAAATCTTTGATTTTTATGTAGATGTTTGTAGGCTACATCATGACATAAGTATGTATGTATGTTCATGCCAGGTCCCTAAGGGGGATAGGCAGAGTGTGGAGGACCAGATATTCAGGTCTATTATTTCTTTTACTTATGGGTGCTACGCTGTCGTAGCACCCATAAGTAAAAGAAATAATAATAAATTCAAAGTCCACTAAATTCACAGAAACATTTCAATCCGATGGATTTACATAATTGTTATGTTTCATATAACTAACCAATTATTATTCCTTAATTACAGTCAGCACAAAAACAAAAGGATTGTCCTCTAGACAAGGATGAACTGGGGAACTCCACATGGGGCTTCCTGCACTCCATGGCCTCATATTTCCCTGACAAACCTTCCAAGTCGCAGTCTGATGACATGGCCAGGTTCTTCAATATATTCGCACAGTTCTACCCGTGTGAACCATGTGCATTAGATTTTCAAGAGGAGTAAGTTGTTCAATTATTTCATTTACTTTGTGCTGTTCATGTCGCTTACTTGCATAATTACTCACAATGGCATAACAACTTTAACAATGGATCCTACTTATTAGTCCACTCCTACTGACTTTTCAAATATATTCTATAGTAGCTGTTGCTCATGGCTCCACCTGCGTGTACGTCGCTTTTAGGGCTAGGTAGGGCAAGTATGCACATCCTGTGCATACTTGCCCTACCTCTACCTACGGCCACACATAAAACACGAACCTACTTACACACTCATACTGTTGCAATGTGATGAAGCGTAACCTGCGTACCCTTATTTAATACTCACTCTTAGTTACAAGATGAATTTTCACTATTTTATTTCGTAAATTATTATTATAACTAGCTGTGCCCGCGACTTCGCCTGCATGAGAATTTATGATTGTTCAGTATCTACCCGGACGAAGTCGTGGGCGCAGCTAGATAATAAATAAACAATAGTTATATATTTCTGTTGTAGTAAATAAGTAAATGTTCCATAGAACTTAATATTAATTTTAATTTCAGCATAAAGAAAAACCCACCAAAGACAAAATCACGAAATGAACTTGCAAAATGGCTATGTGAAAGACATAACACAGTGAATTTGAAGCTTGGCAAGCCAGAGTTTGACTGTAGCAAAGTGCATGAGAGGTGGCGAGATGGTTGGAAAGATGGTTCCTGTGACTGATGTACAAATTACAATGTATTGCCATATAATAATAAATATAAGTTCATCACAGTATGAACATCTTACTGAATTATGTAAAATGACCATGCAGTATAGCAATTAAGCATGGTTTTTATAATATTTACCAACCCATTAATGATAACTTTGGATGTCAATACATATTTATAAGTATGTCATAATATAATCAAACATGGATAAAATCATTATACCAAGTTTTTTTTTTGCTGTGAACTTCACACTAAATCCATACCCATTATGAAATGTGTTATTTCAATGTAATAAATCACACCTGAATATTTTATTCAGAGACTTGACAATGTTGATCGAATTTTTCCTTGTCTTCTATATGAAGAAATGCAACAATTTTGAGATTGTATTATTATTAATAAAACCGATTGAATTACTCTTAAGTTAATAGTTCAACTTATGTAGGTACTTTGTAATATGACAATTCATATTTGATATAAACAGTTTGATTTGAATGTAAAATTATTAAATTAATAATCAAGATTTTTAAATAACAATGTCTCTATAGCATACAATGTTTTATTATATGGCAATATATTTAGAAGAGCAGGCGAACTAAACCGGACTTGTCTAATAATTGATTTTTACAGGAAGGCATAAAATTTGAATGAAGTAAATAAAGTTAGTAGTCACAACAAGTCTGTTTCTGCATGAAAAGACAAAACATCTTTACTTTGAATTTGAAAGAGCCGGATTGGAAAATTTTTGGTAATACATAGATGTTTTCTTTTTGAGGCATAATTTTTTTTTTATATGCTGACAAGTTGTTTTGTTCGCCTGCTCATTTAGAATATGACAGTATTGTGATGTGAAAAAGCTTCTAGATTAACCCAGTTTATGCATAAGCAATGAATTGTGTAAGGGATTTTAACCTTGGACTTAGTATTAGTTTGTGACATTGCCACACATTTCGTGATACAAAGAAATATTTTATAAATGTTTTCCTCTTTATGTAGTTTTGTTATATTTGTTACAATAAAACTCTATTGAGTATCTTGCAATTTCACTTACTCCTGGCGGTCGAACCCGAGACAGAGAATATGTAATACAACACTTCGACGTCCCGCCTGATTTCCCTGCCTCACCCAACTTCCTCCCCTCTTATAGGCGACGGTTGGTATTCTTTACGTGCTATGGACGCAGGTGCACGGGTAAAATTGATGTCTGTGTATAGGGACCAAATAAAGCGTTTGTATGGAATTTTGGCGGAGTGTCCGCGGTGTGTCCGGGACTACCAAAGTCGTCCTAGCTAGACTCTGAAGCCTCTGCAGTAAGTATTTAAATAATAGTATTTTTTATATTGCATTTGGCAACTATTTTCAAGAATCTGTATCTTATTTTTCTATATCCGAAGGCGTGATTGATCTAAACATATTAGAAAAGAAATAGCAAAAAGCTGTGAGAGTCAGGACATACTAAAAATCATTGAGAATTTATTATGTCCTTCCGCCGTTATTCGAGGCCTTTTAAACAATATTGAGATATGACAGTACTTGATTTCCGGCCGAAATAAGTTCTCAAAACGCACAATAGAGGTAGTGACTGTCGACTTCCGGTGTTAACGTTTACCAGGTGCAGCGAATTTAGTCTGAGGCTCATTGGCGTCTTGATTTTCGTACCGAAAAGACATATTAGATATAACGCTGTTAGCGTTCGAGTAAATACGTTAATATTTTCAAAAAAGAACAAAAGTATAGTGGAGTGAGTGTAGGTAGTGATAAAAAATGAGTGGTAGAAGAAATTCGCAAGAAAATTTGGAAGTGTCTTCGTCATCCTCAAGTGATGTTGAAGAGGATTCTACTGATGTGGAAAAGCGCTGTAAACGTAAGCGCAAACAAAATGAAAATGAAACAGTCACGCCTAAAAAAGCCCGCAAGTATGACAATGCTTTGATATATTTGTCAGAACAAGTAAGTGAGATTCAAACATTTTTGGCTAGTATGTACCCGCCGACCGGGTGGTGCCCGCCGGAATATAACGTTTCGAACGAAAATAATTTGCAAAGTGAGCATGACAAAAATGATGAAGTGCCCGTCAAAACGGCTCTATCTTTTGATTTTAATTTGGCTACAAATCTTAAAGAACCCTCTATTGCAAGTGCGTCTCCTGAACATTTGCAATTATTAAAGTCACTGCAACATTTTAATTCTGACAATTGGACAAATGTCCGTTATTCAGAAATTCAAAAATTATATAACGCCCTTCCAGGGTTTATAGAATTGGAAGTAAATGATGAAATTAAACAGTTTGAAAAGACAAATAATTTGAGTGCCACTGAAAAATCACTAAGTGCTGTTACTCGTGCCGTAATTATGCAAAGTGATGCTTTGAAAAAGGGGGTCACAGAGCTTTTGCAATGGGTTGATGACAGTGAAACCCTGAATAAGGATTCATTGTTAAGTAAAATTAAAGATGTTTTTTCTGGAGATTTCCAAAAAATCTCTCTTGATTGTCTGCAGTTGGTATGTGGCCGTAGGGCTGACATTATTGAACAAAGAAGAGATGCCTTTGTTAATATAATCAAGGATAAATTCCTAAGAGCAACTTTAAAAAAGATTCCACCATCATGTGATCATTTATTTGAAAAGGAAAAATTTGGTGAATTTTTTAAAACGAATGGGGGTATTAACAAGATTTTTAGTATAAACAAATTCTCTTTCTCTGCGCAAGAGAAACGAGTTATATCTGGGTCTCAGGCTGCGCAACCTGGACCTAGTTTTATCAATTACAATCAAACCGGTCGCCCCATGGCACCGTTTGGTTCAAATCAATATAGATTCTCGTCTCCTTCCGGAACGAGATCTAGCGACTTTAGACCTTACGTTAGCAATGAACGGTTTTTTCGACCTCAATTCCGACCTCAGTCGCACCCAGGGTTCAGGCAAAACGGCCCTGCAAATAAAAGAGATTTTAGTCGACAAGGAACATTTAACCAAACCTTTCGAGGAAAGGGCAGAGGTGACAAAAAATTTTGACTATTTAAAGGATTTTCAGGGGGGCAGACTGAAGAACTACGTAAACATCTGGGCAAAATTTGCTGCACCCCCAGTTTTACAAAAAATAATATCCGGTTACAAAATTCCATTCAATGCGAAGCCACCACTGGTGCCGCCCCAAATTCATGCAAGTTATTATCAAACTCTTCCATCTGTCGAAATGGATCAAGTTGTAAACAATATGTTGCAGGAGAAAATTTTAGAGCTTGCGCCAGAGACGCCGAGCTTTCTGTCAAACCTATTTTTGACTCCAAAAAGCGACGGTTCAATGCGTCCTATTTTCAATTTAAAAAGGCTGAATCAATATGTAAACGTAACGAAATTCAGACTGATTTCAGTTCATCGCATCCCAGACTTTTTACAGCCAAAAGATTGGATGGTAAAAATCGATCTCATTCAGGCATATTACCATGTACCGCTGGACATTTCACATCGGTGTTTCTTAAGACTGATTTACAAGAGTCAAATGTTCCAGATGACCTGTTTGCCTTTTGGACTGGCGACAGCACCCAAAGTTTTCGCGCTCTGACAAACTGGACCGCGGAAATACTACGAGAACAAGGGATACGCATTGTAGTATTCTTAGACGATTTTCTAGTTGTTTGTCAAGACCGATGGAAACTGCTTCTCCATATGCACATTGTCCTCGAAACACTACGGGACTTAGGATGGAAAGTAAACACAAACAAATGTTCACTTGTGCCCTAGAAATCGATGGAGTATTTAGGCCTTGTATGGGATACGTGGCGAAATTTAAAGTACTTGCCTCAAAAGAAAGTCCTGGGCATTCAAACAATGATAGCACGTTTGTTAAAGTACCGGGTGGTGACCCTGCCAGAAACCCAGAGTATTGTGGGCACCCTAAATTTTGCTCGATTAGTAGTTCCACTGGGCAGACTAAATTTTCGCAATCTATTAATGTTTTGCAACAGTCTAGTTCAAAATCAAAGCCAGTTATCGGTTCCTCTTCCTCAGCCGACCATTGGAGAACTCCAGTGGTGGATGAAAAACTGCACAAAATCTTGCAGGATTCATCCTCCAGCAATAACACATTTTCTCACTACAGATGCAACCGAATCAGGCTGGGGAGCAGAGTTAAATGCAATGAAAATTGGTGGCAAC
This sequence comes from Macrosoma leucophasiata, assembly GCA_036365455.1. NCBI lineage: Eukaryota > Metazoa > Arthropoda > Insecta > Lepidoptera > Hedylidae > Macrosoma > Macrosoma leucophasiata. The sequence goes on along the minus strand of JAWQUS010000024.1, from coordinate 21,588,460 downwards.
TGGACCGATCGAGAACAATATCTTCATTCGAACCAAAAAGAAATGTTGACGGTGTTAAAGTGCTTAGACGAGTTCGGTCCGTATCTGGGTCATTCGTCAATTCTATTACAGTGCGACAACAGTACGGTAATATCTTATCTGAGAAACGAAGGTGGAACTCGATCGACGGAACTAATGAAGTTGACTTATCAAATTTTCGACATTCTAGACCGGTTCGACATCTATCTAAGTGCGCATCACATCCCGGGCAGGTACAACGTTGTAGCGGATCGACTTTCTCGAAAATTAACTCTTCCAGAGTGGCACTTGCTTTCCGTGTTGACGGAATTGGTATTCGACAAATGGGGCGTTCCGGAAGTGGATCTTTTTGCATCCGAAAGAGCCCACGTTGTTCCAAGATACGTGACTTTAGATCAACGAGATCGAGCAGCATGGAGACACAACGCATTTTCTTGGGTGTGGGAGTTCAACCTGGCTTGGATTTTCCCTCCTCCAAACTTGATACCAAGGGTCTTGATACACCTGAATCAAGCAAAAGGTACGTTTCTGATTGTAGCACCAAGATGGCGTCGAGCTTTCTGGAGGGCAGATCTAAAATCGCGAGCAACAGCTCCGCCGTTCAGTGTTCACCATCTGGAATCCAAACTAATAGATTTGTCAACAGGTCTCCCTCCACCGAAGGTGAAAGATATGACTCTAGAAATTTGGAAATGTGGGGGTGGACGAAAGCAGTAGAATCCTGGTCGGCACAACAAAAAGACATAATATGAGTTTTAATGGTAAGTAAAACTCTGCTAATTGAAAAATATCTTATCATAATTTAAAGTCAAATGAATTATAAAACCTAAAATATTATAAACACCACAGAGTGAAAATAAAATCAATATTCAAGCATAAAAAAATGTATTCATGATATACAGAATATCATAGTACATACTACACCAGTAGCTATCTTACATATTATAAGCCTTGTCGATTATACAACAATAATATCACGTCATTAATAATTGTAAAAAATACACATTATAGGTCACACATTCATTTCATGCTTCCTACATTCAATAAAAAAACTTTCAATAATTTTGTTTCCGTTTTACTAAGTCAACTACTAATATTAAATGCAACAATTAATAACACAATTATCTTATCATGGCTATTATTAATAGAAACTTGAAATTTCATCTAAGTATTCTCAATGTATAACATTTTTGATAACAATCCATGCACACAATATGTCAACAACATACTTAACGTTTTGTGTCAAATTAAAATATAGAACAAACCACCTAAAATACTAATAACATAGATCAGCATGTTCCGATAATCACGTATAGTATTTACGCACACGTACAATTTTTTTGTTTTGTGGCGGTTGCAATCAATTCCCACGCGAACTTACTTTAACTGCATGCTATCTCTTTCGATGAAATAAAGAAAGAAATAAGGTTTACTTGCTATCCAAGTTATTTTGTTTATATACTGCGATAAAAATGAAATAAGACACGAAGTTTCCAAATTCTTTGATTTTGAATGACCTCCAGCCCGCTCGACTTATTTGAACGTAAATAACATACCGAATAGAAAAGTATAAAATACGAATAGTAGTTCCTTTGCTAACGATACACTTTTAAAAGTATTTATATAGACAACAATTAAGCAATTATTCTTATGTTTATTGCCAAGAGCATACTCATGCGAGCATGAAAATAACCTAGTTGAACTACAGAATAAACAGAACCAGAAGTAATTGCAATAAAAAATATTTTTATAGTCAATTAATTGACTGAAAAAGAATATTCTTTATTAAATTAATTAAATTTACAGTAATTTAACTAGATTGTAAAAAATAATTAAATTAAACATCCTATTAATTATAAAACTTAAAGTACGCGTCTGTGAATTCCACATCGCTGTCTTACTGCGATGTCGCCAGAAGGCTGGCAGCATTGCCTACAGTTATTTAAATTTAGATGCAAAAATATTAAAATAAGTATTCTTTGTTTTTAAGCCAACGTCCGTTAATTTTTCGTTGAGATTCGCGTCTCTAAGCGCTTGAAGGTAGCGTACTGGGCTCGTATCATGACGCGACACAACTAAGAAACTGCTTTATTTTGTTACATTTGTTCAGGATTTTAATGTATGGCCCCGTAATCACTATAGACATAATAACTTAGGTCTCAGGGGTGGCAACGCATCTGCATTTTGATCTCTGGTCTTTGTGTAGATGTTTATAGGCTGTAGTCATCACTTAACATCAACGTGAACTGCATGCTTGTTTGCCACTTCCATTACATAAAAAAAGGACAGCGTGTATAATAAACTAGACAAAGCATTAATTATTCAGTTGAGGTTTACAATACACACGCCGGTTCTATTCACTCCGTGTATTAAAATAAAACCAAACTAGAACTAGAATATAAATTGTGCCCATGACTGTATCGCACACAAGTTACACAGTATAGAATGCAGTTTGTGAACGTCACTGGCTTCGAGTGGTGAGTGAGCTGCGATCAACATCTGTTGCTGCTCGATGGTTGCTCTCATAAAAACTCCATTTCCCTCTCGATGCCCACAAACTTCAGCTGTTCTGTTGGCCCATATCTGAAAATAGGAAATATTAGAATAAGACAAAATATAAAAAAAATGTTTAAGCGTCGGGACGCGACGAACTCTGTAACTCTTTCATAATTCTATTCTATCATCGTATTAATGATTAGTGTGTAAACACAGTATACCGAAGCTACGCGGAAGGTCGGCGGCTGATTTTACGTTCCGACGTATTCGGCTGATATGACACACTATAAGTGCCGAACTTACGCGGCTTCAGTTCAGTATGGTGTGTCGGCACAGTGTGTGGATTCAGCAATCGAACCGAACTTCGGTCGTACGCCCCACCGAAGTTACGCTGTACACTATAGCGCAGTGTAATTTCGACATAGTGTGTCGTCAGTAATCAAATAGCATTGCAGGCGCAATAGTGCCGAACTTCCATCGTGTAGCTTCGGTATAGTTAGTGTGTTTACACGCTTAGATATTTTTTATGTCACAAACTAAATACTGCAGCTAAAGACATTAAAATCCACAATAGGTCCGACGAAAATAGGTCGCAGGCAATCGCTGCGGCTCAGGACCGCTCGTTGCAAGTTGTCGGCATCTTTGAGGGGGAGAGTTTGGCAGTGGAACTCTTTCAACTGAATTTATGAATAATTCTATGTTCTTCATAATAAAATTATCAATTTCGTAATAATAAATGTAAATTCTTCTGCCTTCAACTCCAAGTTGGCCGTTAAAGAATGCCTAGGGCCTACGTGGGCCCCCAACGTGCGTGGGAGTGGCCCCAATTTTACCCATTTGAGTGGCAACACTGCCTTGCCAACCGTACGATAATTATGGAGACGTATAGAGGCAATATAGTAAAATATAAAATAATATATAGGCTTTTTTATTTGATTATAGAGGCTATGGAGGAAAATGCCGTTTCTTTGTTCGCGCATTTATAGTTATAGTGGTATTTTAACCGAGTGTAGAAAATCTTGATCCTTAAAAGGGGCCCTAAACATTTTTATACGGGACCCTACGCCATCGCCTAGTGGAATTGAGACTGCCATATGTTTGTAAAGCATAAAAATAAATAAATGTGTCGGAGGAAAATAAGACAACCACCGACCTGTAATCGAAGAAGAGCTCCTCCCCGGGCTGTATGGCGCGCTTGGCGAAGATGCCGATGCGGTGGTCGCCGTTGACCATCATGACCTTGGCGTAGCAGTTCGGGTTGATGGAGTGGTTCGCGAACCGGATCTTGTTGCCCTTGCGCGTCGCGTCCACCACGAAGTCTGTACGATTACACATTTAATACGTATTACACGAAAATTACGTTTTTTGTACATTGTACATTCTATGCGATTTCAACTGGAATCTTAGATCATATTTTAAATTAATAAATAGTAGAAATAGAAAATATTTTTATTTCGAATAGATCTTTACAGATACTTTCAAAACGTCAAGAAATAATAAAAATTCAATTCCTTCAATGATGATAAATGAAGAAAAAGAAAAACTTATTCGTCAAGATCAAAGTTATTCACTTAGCAGAGTTCCAAGCGCAGTCACTATTGAGAAGAACTCCGCTACCCAACAAACTCAGTAAGAGCTCTTTTAAATGAGAGCTTAAATCTAGTACAAATTATCGTAAAAAATCAAATAATGTGAACGTCTATAGCATAGATGCAAATAAACTGCTATCTACTAAATGTGATGTAGCCCCTGCAAACCAGAACAGACCAGTCCCCACCAACAGCACCCGTTCACGAGTATGACGCATGTGACAGCCATTGCCCTGTGTTAAGAATTTTACGATGGTAGACTTTCACTGGTGGTAGAGCTCCAGTGACGGAGCTCGCGGGCGTAGGCACCACCGCATTACCTAATATACTTGCCGCTAAATTGTGTTCAGTACTATCGTGTTCCGGTCAGGTGGTAATGTACGGCTCTGTAATTTCCGGCACAGAGGCATAACACCTAATTCCTCAGGAGTGGCAGCGCATCCGGTCATCGTGTGGGTGTCTATAGGCCGCAGTCATCACTTAACATCAACGTGAACTGCACGGTTGTTTGCCACTTTTATTACAAGAAAAAAACTACACCATTTTCAAAAATTCTTTCACCATTAGAAAGCTGCATCTTCACCGAGCGACACAGGCTTCGTTACAATCATCGAACCCGTGCGAAGCCGGAGCGAGCCGGTAGTATAAAAGAAAAGTGCACTGACCGTTGTTGAGGTTGAAGAGGAAGGAGCACATGTACTTGTCGTAGACCTTGCCGCGGCGGTCGGCCTCGTCCTGCGAGATGATCTCGCCGCAGTACTCGGAGATGAACTCGTTCTTGTGCGCCGCGTCCTTCAGGAAGATGCCCCAGCCCGCCACGTCGCTGGGCGCCAGCAGCAGGTGCTTGTGCAGGCCCCTGCCGCACGACGACACGCAACGTTACATTTGTTATCCGTTGCTCGGTACGAGCGGATTCAGAATCAGAGATTCATTCATTTAGGGTGACGGGCACCTCTTATGACACGTCAAAAACAAACAAAATAAATTTAAGTGAACGATTGATATACATGTCAGTATACAAGCTAAAAAAATACATACGTACATAGTCAATAATATCACTAAGATAAAACTAAATATAATAAACGAATGTAAGTAAGTGTATCAGTAGAATGTCTCATTTACCCTTTTACAAACTGATAACAAAAAGTAAACAGTAAAGAATATGTAAATTAATGTTACGCATAGAATTGTCACTTCGACGATCCGCCCGATTTCCCCTCCTCACCCATCACCCCCTCTCGAGAGGCGATTGAATATACTTCAACGGTGGGGTTGCGAGCGAGCGTGATGACTGCAGCCTAAAGACATCTACACAAAAATCAGAAGTCAAAATGCAGATGCGTTTCCACCCCTGAGACTTAAATTGTTGTCTATAGGTGGTGATAGTTGTTACGGGGTCACCCATTACCATCTAACAAAACACAATAATGCTGAACGCTACCACTATATACTATATACTATAATAAATAAGCCATTTATTTCAAATCTCTTTGATGATTACACTGTTTGTTAGTGTGTTAGTAAGTTTTTGCTTAAAAAAAAATTAGTATTTTATTTATTTATTTAAACTTTAATGCACACATTACAAAAATGAAGTACATAAGGTGGACTTAATGCCTTTAGGCATTATCTGCCAGTCAACCTTAAGGTTGTACAAGAAAAACCACGAGATGTTGCAGAAAAATAAAAGAACTATGAAATAAAAAAAATAAAAAATAAAAAAAGTATTAAAGTATTGTTAGTTAGTTTATTATTTAATGCTTGTATTTTTAGAGATTTGAACCCCTATTTGGGTTAAGGCCTCCTCCATCCTTTTCCATGACTCTCTGTCTTTGCCTAACTTTGTCCAGTCGTTTCCTGCGACTTGTGTTATGTCATCAGCCCACCGTCTTAATTGTCGGCCAAAATTCCTCTTCCCCACTGGTCCTTTCCATCGTGTGGCTTCAATTGTCCATCTTCTGTCTGGGTATCGTGAGATGTGTCCTGCCCATTTCCATTTAAGTGAGAGTGCGTACCTGAGAGCATCAGTGAGCTTAGTTTTTTGACGGATGATTTGATTTCTAATTTTGTGTATTCTTCTTATTTTTAGCATGCTCCTTTCCATTGCTGTTTGGCTGCTTTTTATTCGTTGTCTTATTTTATTTGTATATGTCCATGTTTGGCAACCATACAGCAAGCAGGGCAGTAGACATGTTTCAAATGTTGTCCTTTTCATGTGTAAGCTGTAGTTCCCTTTTAGGATTTCTTTTAGTGCCCAGTATTTCTTCCAGGTTGTGTTGATTCTTCTTGTTACTTCGTCTTCATTATTTGATGTTTTTAATGAGATTTGCTTACCCAAATAGATGTATTCACTAACGTATTCAATGTTGTTATCTTTTATCACTATCGGGCGTTCTCTGTTGTTGGTTAATATTTTGTTTTAATAACATTAATTTCTAGGCCCATTTTTGAGCTTTCGTAGTCCAGTGATATCATTTCCTCTAGATCTTTGGCAGTTTCAGCAATTACAACAATATCATCAGCGAACCTGAGATGGTTTAAATACTGTCCGTTTATGTACACTCCTTTGTGTTTCCAGTCTAGTTTTTGAAAAATATATTCAAGTACTGCTATAAATAGTTTCGGAGAGAGTGACTATACACTATAAATAACCTCAAATAAAGGAGATGTTGCGAAATCGGCTCTGTTTCGTACACTACCTCAAAAAATGGGTAAAATAAAGAAGAATCCGAAAAAAATACAATTAATTTATTCAAGAATATATTTTAGAGTTATAACCACATAGAATTCAAACGATTTTATCACATTCAACCATGTTCAACATGGCGGCGATACAGGCGACGCTTGGGACAGTGCTTAAGTAGATAAAACAAAACTAATGCTATCTGTACCTTACTAGTGCATCACATATTATAAAAAAAAAACGGAGTATCGAATCGATCAATTTAAAGAAGCTCCGATGATTTTTTAAAAATTGGAAATCGATTAGTATAGTATTAACACATGAAATCAATTTCGATAGTGTTCAGAAAATATTACTTTTTTCTCCAAGTACTATTTAATCAAAAAACAATTTAAAAAATTAAAATGTCAAAATTACATCGCCCGCCATATTCGCCATGTTGGTTTTGTTTCGAGTTGCAATTCTAACTGCAAATAATATTTTGTAACTGCAAACAAAGCTAAATAAGTGAAAATATGCAGTAAAAAACGTTTTTATAGTGCTTTTGCCTGTTAATTATATTGTGTACAATACATGGCCGGAGGTCCATACATTTTTGCAACATCTCCTTTGCACCGTTAAAACGTACACGTCATTACAAGGACCACAAGCCTGACGGCGGGCGCGTCTGTGGCGTGAGTGGCGAGTGTGGCATGAGTGGCGTGTGTGGAGATGGGGGAGGGGGTGCGTCGGCTCCGCACACCAGGCAGAGCTCGGGGTCACGCCGAGATAGTAGGAACACTGTTACAAAAGTGACAAGGACTACGAGCCACTGACCTCTGCACGGACACGTTCCTGCAGTACACGGGCTGGCGGAGGGCGGGCGCGTGTGCGGGGTGCGCGGGGGGCCCGGCGAGGGCGGGCAGGGCGGGCAGGGCGGCGGCGGTGAGGGCGGTGAGGGAGGGCGGCGCGGGGGCGTCCGCCCCGCATGCCACGCAGAGGTCGGGGTCGCACTCGCGCACGCCCAGGTAGCAGGGACACTGCTTCGTGTTGCACTGCGCCTTGCAGCGGCACCCCGGGAAACGGTTCTGGCCTGGAACGCAGTATTCCGTATTAAGCGGGGCTATTTTAAATCGTCGAGCGGCGCGACCCTGTCGTCTGATAAACAGACAGACAGAAAACACCCTTTAATAAAAAAACATCACAAAACCGAGAAAGCACTATGCACCTACGACGTACATAATGCTCGTTTGACGTACGCTCGAATGTTTTTTTTTTTAATTTTTCGTGCGGCAATGGCTTCAACGTTTATTCTGCCCATGGCCGAACGACGTTTGCCGGGTAAGCTTGCTCACACCGATGATCGGACTCGCTTAATGATTTTTTAAAGTTTTAGTAAAGCAATGGTTTTTACATTTGTTGTACGGCAGAACGACACTTACCGGGTCAAGCAGATAGTTTTTACAAAATTAAATTAATTCACGTTAAATTCAGGGAAACGATATTAGTTTTATGTGACGTATAATGTTTTTAGAGGGGGGGGGGATTTACAGATACTGCGACAAAACGTGACAATAGGAAGAGGGAGTCAGAAAGGGTTTATTTTAACGTGACGTAATTTATGAACGGCGTCTAGGGAAGTATAAAATTAATTATTTTATCAAAAAATAAATTTGATTTCAACAATATCTCAGTGAACGTTGTTCTAGCAGAATTGATGATAGTGAAATAATAAAAAGGATACGCACAATCGCTGCTACACTGGCAGAACTTCTCGCAGAAGTTCTGAGACTGCAGACACGGGCACATGTTGTCGCACGGCTGGTTGGGGTGGTCGCAGGGGGTGTAGTTGTATCTGTACATACAAATCATAAAACTGAAGCGATGAACTCTCATACAAAGCACGATAAAAATGTAGCACCACGGCTCGTTTCTATAGGTTTGACATTGACAGTCACGTCGTCATGGCAACGTAAAACTACACAACAAAAAATAAGATTCGAATTCAAATATAGTTATACAAATACAATATGCTTAGACTTACAGCCCCACATTAGCCATAAACCTGTGTTGTGGGTGCTGTTGTACACATACAACACATACACAAACACCCAGCCCCGAAACTAATATCTGTAGGTCATACAAATATTTGTCCCGGTGTGGGGATCGAACCCGCGACCCTACGAATCAAACGGACATCTCACACCGCTGGACTAACCGGGTCGCCGTTCGTGGAACTGAAAATCTACAATACCTGAAAATGTCTTTCTACTAACAAATTTAAATAGGAATCAAAAGACGTTTATGCATGTGCAATTATTATAAAATGTGTGATTATCTTACTGTCATCACACCATGGGATTGAAGCGATCGCTCCCAAGCTATTTCGAAATCTGTATTTTATAATTATAGACTGTATTATTTACTAATATTATTTACTTTGACATATTAATCAACGTATCAGTTGTTATTCGCTTTAATTTTATATTTGTAATTTGACCTATCACAAGCAAATTCTATTATTTCCAAGTGATTAAATGAATTTTTGAGTTTAGGTTTTGAGTTTGAGTTATTAGATTTAAGTTTAAATTCAAAAGAGCTGTGCTGAGTTTCTTCAGTGACAGAGTTCTTCTCAGTAATGACTGCACTTGGACTCCGAGTTGTTGTTTCTCAGTTTCTTTTTGAAACGGGGATGTGGAGCAATTTGTCAATATGTTATTAATTCTTTCCATATTATTATAGTTGTTTTGTTTCTTTCTAATATATTTTGTTGATTGAGTTTAGATTGAGTAGAGATTGAGTAGTTTAAAAAAATGACGATGTAAAAGTGCTCTCCAGGAGATTTTATTTTTTTATTTTTTTTATGTAATGGGCTTGGCAAACAAGCATGCAGTTCACATTGATGTTAAGTGATGACTGCAGCCTATAGACACCCACATGAAGACCAAGGTCAAAATGCAGATGCGTTACCACTCCTGAGGCCTAAGGTGTTATGCCTCTGTGCCGGAAATTACAGGGCCGTACATTACCACCTGACCGGAACACGATAGTGCTGAACACTACCATTTAGCGGCAAGTATATTAGGTAATGCGGTGGTGCCTACGCCCGCGAGCTCCGTCACTGGAGCTCTACCACCAGTCGAAATTAACAGTAAATTAACAAACAACGCCATTAGCAACTGTCCACGAACCTAAACGATAAAGTAATAAACAACTTTTGACAAGTATCAACTCATAGGAATTGTGACTTGTCAAAGTTGTTTTCTTCATGTTTTTTTAATGTAAAGAAAGTAGGCCAGCAAGTATGCAGCTAAATGCACATTAATGTTAAGACTGCAGCCTATAGAAGTCTATACAAAAACTTAAGACCAAAATGCAGATGCATCGCCACCCCTGAGAACTAAGTTGTTATGTCTCTCCGCTAGTTATAACAGGGCCATACATTACCATCCTACCGGAACAATATAGCGCTGAACACTAGATTAGGTACAGTTTGACCAGACCGCTGTACCGCGCCTTAGGATGCGCGCGGCGAGACGGGAGGTAGCATCGGCTGTAGCGTTCTGTCAGTGTGCCGTCATCGCATATATTATATTTGACGACCCGGTTAGTCCAGCGGTGTGAGACGACCGTTTGATTCGAAGGGTCGCGGGTTCGATCCCCGCACGGAGACAAATATTTGTATGGCCTACAGATATTTGTTTCAGGTCTGGGTGTTTGTGTTGTACGTGTACAACGGCACCCACGACACAGGTTTATACCTAGTGTAGGGCTGTGAGTGTAAGCGTATTTTTGTTTGTTTTATAAGGCGCCATAAGGTTTCGTGTTTCTACCCGTCCCCCGACTCGCCGCGTATACCTAGGGCGCGGTATAGCGCTTCTGGTCAAGCTATGATGCCGTGGTGCCTACGCCCTCGACAATTCGACATTCTGCACTGTGGCTCCATCACCAGTATGAATATGTAGTCAAGATACATACACGTGGTGCGAGGCGGAGTCCTTCTTCAGCTGTATCTTGCGACAGTGCACGGACCACAGGCGATGCTTCTTCTTCTTCTTGCGAGGTGGAGTTAACTCCGCTTCCACGCGACACTCCTCTTGGCCCGTCTCTATCCAATACGTGTATACCTGTAATTAGATCTGTATGTATGTATGTATCTTCACGCCAGGTCCCTAACGGGGTAGGCAGAGAGTGT